>KB672868.1:14372609-14591239 GCA_000349145.1 Anopheles dirus | reverse complement strand
TTACCCCAACGTGCGGTCCGCTTACAATTCGTGCTCTATTTGGTGGCATTTTTTGAGAGTGTATTTCCGCGCCAGTCACTTCATGCATTTGACCACCCTCCCCCCCCCCCCCCCTCTCATGCAACTGCCGCATTCGCCACGTCAACTAAATCGCACTAAAACGATGGAATGGTATTTTTAATATTCATAAACGAAACGACGCGGACGCGATCACAACGACGGGAAGCGGGGCGAAGCGGGCAGAAACATATAGAGTGTGAACCGGTGATATATTGGAACCCACAGCGAATATGACGGTGCCTCCGCGCTGCCCAGGACCGCCGGCCGTGGGACCCTTTAAAAGCAAATGTCCTTTTTTTGCGCGCGCCCGTTGCCTCGGTTGGACCTTGCCGTCGTTCGAGTCCGGTGTGTCCCGCTCTATCCGGCCCGTAAAACCGAAACGGAAATGGAATTCAAGAAATGAAAATCCATCGTGCTAACCGCGGCCGAGAGCAGGCACCCACCCCGTGTTAGTAGTGATGAAAAGGAAATGCACATCGTAAGCGCGCATAAGATACTTCATGGCTTTCGCGCTTTTTATTTTCGCCATCCCAGTTGGCGTGGAATAAAACTGTTCGTGGTTTTTATGTCCCCTTTTTGTTCCGTGTGTATGTGTGTGTGTATGTGTCGTCTGTGCGTGCGTATGTGAGGCAACAAAATCTCCACAAAACCACACGTGGAAAACTCCCGTCACTCGTTGTGCGCGGAGATGCCGGCTTTATTTTTCTAGACCCGCTCTTGTGTGGATTCTGTTGCCATTTTCTAGTAGCAGTCGGGGCTAGGACCGGACGATGGCAGGTGGAAGGTGTAACGCTCCATCCCGACAGCTGGCGGTGCACTTTGGCCTCCGGCCTGCGTCGTTGTACGATGGGTCGGAAGGGACACACCGCGGGACGACCATTTGTACGTGTGCGGAACACATTTGGGCAGCACGCGTGGCCTGTGGAGGCGAGAAATAAAAATGACGAAAAATACGTACCGTGACACTTGAAACAAACGAGGACTTGTTCTGTCACGACCTAGATGTGACATGCGTTTTAGTGTGTGTGTGTGTGTGTGTGTTTCTGGTTTTCCTATTCGGAAGGAGAGCAAAAAGGGCGCGCACCTGTCGGAATGAGTACCACTTTGGCCGAACCACTTCGCCCGCGACAAGGATCCAACTGGCGGAAGGAATTAGGGAGCCGAGCCGGCGAACTCGCAGGCATCAACTCACAGGCACAACGAGACGGACCTGTTGTCAGCGTCCTGTCACTGCCGCGTAGCGCGCCCGGACGAGAGGATGCTCACGTCTGTTGACCCACTTCCCGAGCCGACCTCGTTTCAATCGAACTCTCGTGCGCCGCCCCCGTCGCGGTGTTTAATGAGCGACGTTTGGCAAACGGATCTGCACCATTTGTTCCCGGTGCGTCTGTGTCCTGCCCGAGGATTTCTGTTTTGCTTTTCTTGCTGTGATAATTAATTGTTTTAATGAGAGCTTGTATTTACGCTTTGAGGCTCGAAACAATGCGTTCATTGTTTATTTTCTATTATTTTTTTTAATTATTATAAAACCTTAGTGGATGTAGAACTGCTCACTTTTTTTAAAATTGTATAAGAATGTTGAGTCTAATGATATTATTAGGTTTATTTAGTTGCAAAACATGCTCTAGATGCTCTAGATAAAAGATAAGCACATTTTATCATAAAAACATTTGTTCATCAATATACAACGTTTCGATATTAACTAGAAACCTCATATGAAGCAATCGTCAAATACATATAAATCAAACAATATTTACAGCAAAACGTTAATCAAATTAGTACAAATATGTTTGTACATTTTGTCATGCATTTATTTAATAGTTCAAATCACAAATAAATGTTTAACATGTTCTGCAGAAACAACGTTTAACTTATACAACAATACAGTGGTAAATTGTGCATATCCATAAACACTCTAATGTAGTTAGTTATGTTGCCCGTCAAGAGATGGAGCCACTCTAGGTGCAACGCAACACATGGTTCTGATGGCAACTATTTTTGGTTTGTTTGCACAGAGATTGCATTACAGCTTACGAAGTTCCATAGTTAAGTTGCATCCTTCATGCAGTAATACGATGCACCGTCACCTGCGGTGAAGCAACATTTTCCGCCTACGTTTATGCAAAAGACACCACCGGCTCCGTGCCACAATGCATCGCGTTTCTGATTAAATAAAATAAATTGCCACCGACGCGGAAAAGATGTGTACTCCAGGCACCAGAGCGGCCGAGAGCGTCTCGTTATGTTACAACGAGCGCGCGCGCGCTTAGGCAGACTCCTCGCCCCCATAAACCATTTGGAGACACTCGAAACGACCACCATTCCACCCACGTGGCGGTCCGAGCGTCGTTGACGGCGGCGCTAATGAAATCCGTCTTTAATAAAGCTCACCAGCGCGGAAGACATATTGCTGCGAACGCTCCCACCGGTGGCGGTGCTTCTGCCAGGAAGTCAAGTGGAAAAAAAATAAACGAGCGCACGAGAATAATTAATAGATTAATAATCTCCGAGATTTAAATCCCGCTCGTCCCAATCCCATCTCGGAAACGGCATGCTAATCCAGTGAGCGTAAAAAAAGGGCTTCAAAATATTATAACATAAATAACAGGTACGATTGTTCGTGCGACCCGGGACGGTTGTGGACCCGGTGGAAACCGGGAAGAAACATAAAAACCCGGCACGGACCGGGGCTATTATTCTTCTCAATTTCATCCTTACGCTTCGCTGTCGTTTGGAGCGAATTACAACGTAGGAGGGACATCATGTCGCACGGGAAGAGTTCCGTCTTTCTCTGCGCTATTTAAGGACATCCCTTGGACGTGATTCATCCACCATTCCACGAGGACCAGACCAATTGCAAACACCGGAACCACCGGGTGCACTGCACTCTGCAGGCGGGAGACGAGCCGAATAAATACTGAACAGAGAATTTATTACTCACAATTAATCGCTTACCATGATGGAGCCGGATAGGGAGAGGGTGGGCGCCAATCCCGAGGACGCCAACCGGTCAGGCGGTCATTAGTGGAAGCTGAAAAGTTTACTTGGAAAAGATAAACACAAGCGGAACGAGTGCTAGGATCCCAAATGGGAGCGAGAAGCGAGGTGCTAGGATCGCCAAACAATACTCTTCGGTGGAGCTTCTCCCGCCTGGAAAGAAACAGCAAGTACACACGATGAGATGAGCTTCTCCTGCTCGACAAATGGTGCAGCGGCGTTCCGTGGGTGGAACTCAAACAAGCGCTTCCCATTTATAAGACACCACCACCGTTGTTGTACTGGCGCTAAAAACACTTACGTACTGCTGCTTGCTTGTTACAGTGGCGCGCAGGCGGGGTACGATCATGTAGCCACTTGCAGCGTGAAGGGATAATATCCGAGCTGACGTGTAGTGATTAGCTTTCGGAGGAGTTTATGTTTGCGAGCTGGTGAGATGGTGGTATGTTCTGTTTTTTTTTTGTGTTTTGTGCTGATTCGGACGCAATCTTCACCAACTGCGGATGAAGTGTTTGCTGTTTAAGGTTGTAAATAATCACTCTCGTCCATCACCTGCTTCGTCTGACATGTGTATGTTGTGATGTTCTTAGTGTTGGCGCTTCTTTTTGCGCACTGTTGGAAGCTCTCCGACATGCAGTTTGTAGATAATATTAACGATCACTATCTCTCTCAGGGAATAGAAACTGACATTTAGTGTGGGAATGCTACATCGAAGGGCTATCGATGGGGGGGGGGTCCAGCTAAGGTGGTAAAATGAGTATTGAAAACCGGAAGACTGCAATCATGACCACGCAGATCGTTACGCCACGCAAGAAGGAGTTCTTTGCCCATATTAGGATATTTCGTTGAGGCATCATTTTACATTTATAGTTTTGCTATCTGTTCCAATTTTGGTGTTCTGTAACAGATGGCGTGTGTTTGATGAGATCTGTTCGTTTAAGCAGTATGAAATATGTAAAATGTCGATAGAATTAGTAGAATTTACTAACTTGGGACGACGGTGAGCGATTGCTGATGAATGCAACAAAAAACAACACAATGGAAATGAAATTATACTTTTTGTTACATCAGAGACAGAATCGTATTGTATTGTTTTAGTATCTTTATATCATTTTCGATTGTGTTTCCTCGGCAATCTACTGTTGAAATTTTGATGAACAAGACCTTATATTCATTATTTGTTTCGTCATTTGTTCGTTCATTCGTCATTGGTTTCGTTCGGAAGACAGGACAACTATTAGCTTTGGGGAAAAATCAACATTTGCTCGAATACTTGATCGTCGTTCAAACTAGTTCCTCATGAGCTACTGGTTCCATCCCGTGGAAAACACCCTCGCTTCAAACCCATGACGGGAAAGAAAGTAATATTCATGATGCTTCAAGAACAGTAGCATTTGAACATTTAAAAAAATCAACTATTAGTCAATAATTCACCTCTCATTCCGTTTGAGACCACAATCTGATTAAGGCTAAGCCACCATCACTGAAGTATTTGGGTTTTTAAAGTTTTTTGCATGCGATAATACATATTCCAAATGATTTCAATTGAGCTAAACTCGAACCAACGTTTCAAATGAAACGAGATAAACATTCGGTTGAAGTTCACGATTGTGGTTTGTCATAATATTGTGATTTTCCCTTAAGTTCTGCGTGTCCTCGCTAAATCCGCCCCTTACACGTCTCACAAGAACGGCCAGCTGCAAACCCGCCTCCCATGCGCTGGCGGATGCACAGTAGAAATTACGCGATTTAATATGCCAATTTCTAATTCAATTTCCACCAACAACAGTAATCTTGCGAGCCAGCCAGCCAGCCAGCCAATCATAATTATAAATGCATTCCGCTGCACGGGCGCCCACTCAAACAATGCGAAACAGTACGACTTCCGCCGCGGGCTCCTCGTACGGTGGCGCCATCTGCTACAGTGGCACACACACGCGCGCGCGCACACACCGGCGCGTACGGAGCGTGGTAGGGCCGCACATAATTGTGGTTGATTAATTTCCTTCTGCCCTCGTAATTGCAGCCATTACAGCCGGAATGGCCATATTTCACTCGGAGATGGTGGTGGTGCGTTTTATTTTTTACAACCGTCTCACTTACGCTTCGCTTCCGTCTTCTTTCTTTTTGTTTTCACCCTCGCGCCCCTCCTCCAGCACGATCCGGAGCAGTGTACACCCGGCGGAGAGGACGGCAACTTCATCATGTTCGCACGGGCAACGTCCGGCGACAAGCGGAACAACAATCGCTTCAGCCCGTGCTCGCTGAAAGCCATCGAACCGGTGCTGAACGCGAAGGCACGCAGCGCCAAGGGTTGCTTTACCGGTAAGGCGTTTTCTTCTTCTTCCTTCTCTTTCGCTTCCCTCCTTCGGTTGCTTCGGTTACTATGCTGCCGGGTTGCTACGCATCCCGGCCGACCACCAGCTCGTTCTTTTGCTAATAGTGGCCGCCTTTGTTTTCTCTGTTTCGTTTCCAACTGAACTGTTTCCGCAACAACAACACCAACACCAACAACAACAGAACCGCAGGAAGCGATTTGCGGGAACGGTGTGGTGGAACCGGGCGAGCAGTGCGACTGTGGATGGGAGGAAGACTGCAAGGACTCGTGCTGCTATCCGATGTCGCGTCACCCACGGTTCGATCAGAAACCTTGCACGCTGACACCGAAGTAAGTATTAGTGCACGGCGATGTGTGTGCGATGTTGCTAACGCTGTCTCTCTGCTTCCACAGGGCCCAGTGCAGTCCGTCGCAAGGGCCGTGCTGTACGCTCGAGTGTACGCTGAAGCTCGGCGACAAATGCCGCGATGACAACGGGTGCCGCGATCCGGCCTACTGCGACGGCCAGATGCCGGTCTGCCCGTCCTCCGTCAACAAACCGAACAAGACGATCTGCAACAAGGAGTACGTCTGCTACATGGGCGAGTGCACCGGGTCCATCTGTCTCGCGTACGGCCTGGAGAGCTGCCAGTGCGCGGTCGGACCGGCCGATCCGGCCATCAAGGCGTGCGAGCTGTGCTGCAAGCAGCCGGGCGAGGACAAGCCGTGCCTGAGCTCGTTCGACTGGAACGACCCGCCGTACGACGTGCCGGACATGTACGCGAAACCGGGCACGCCGTGCAACGACTACAACGGCTACTGCGATGTCGCCCAGAAGTGCCGCGAGGTGGACCCGTCCGGGCCGCTGGCGACGCTGCGGAAGCTGCTGCTGTCCGAGGAGAGCATCGCCAGCTTCAAGAAGTGGATCCTCAGCAACTGGTACACGGTCGCGTTGATCGTGACCGCCGTGCTTGTCCTCTTGGTAAGTTATGCCGGTGCCGTGGTGTGCGTGGAGCATCTCACCGACATATTACGCCACAGTGTCCTATCTGTCTGCAGTGAGTTCAGCGGAGGTGTTGGAGAGACTAAACACTTGATTGGATATAAGAGAATCATGTTTGCTTACAGGCAGAATATGTACGAGGATTTTAAATCTGTGCTACTGAGTAGATTAAAATCGCCCTATGACGGCCATTATTGAGAAATTTCAGAAACTCTACGTACTCGGCTGTCAGGACACACAGAGAGAAGTTAATGAACTCGTTATTATGATTGCACTATAAGACCAACTCAGCCTTCTTCCAAGGAAAATATTCAAAATACCCATCTAGATAAGAAGTATTGAGCACCACAGTTTGGAGAATTCGGTTGCTCCCTCATTATTCAACTTCCCCTTGGATGTAAAAGAGATGCAACTAGACATACAACCAATCCAGTTTTTCTCTACAGCGAAGATGATAGGTTAACCATGTGTTGGAAGATTGCGGAAGTTCTGAAGAGACTCTTATTAGAATCACTTCCAACATGTTTATTTCGCTAATGAAGACAGCTTTAGCAACTCATATTTAGTTTTAGAAACATGTTCCTTCACCCTACCACCTGGAGCTGACCTCATTGCGGACAGATAAGTCACTTTAACCGTACCGAACGAATGATAACACTCTCTTCGATTCCGTCAAACAACAACGGTCCAAAACCGCCCACAACACAAAACAGAGAGTCCGTCGAAACGTGCGCCACTGGAAGGACATTCCGCTGGATATCGAGCAATATTGTGAGAAAACAGTAGCTTGTTTGTCCACCGTTGGCATCCCCCGTCTCCTTCCCGTTCACGCGATGGCGTTCGTTGCCATCGTGGCTCATGTTGTCTTTCGATTACTATTGCTAGTGCCGTAGCCCCCCAGCAGCGTAACCGGGGGGACAAAGCCGCTCGAACATTCAAAACGTGTACGCCCTTTGGTTCGGTCAATTAACAAAATGTCCCTCTCTCTCTGTCTCTCTCCGCACAATAGGTTCTGAGCGCGAAACTGCTGGGCAAGCGTACCAATCTAAAGCTGAAAACGGTCACCATCATACACAGCGCCACGACGGAAACGGTGCGCCTGCCGGAGGACAACAACGGCGTGATAGTGCACACGGCCGTCCGCACGAAGGTGCCGCTGAAAAAGAAGGTACGCGGCGAGCGGACGAAACCCAGCGCCAAAGGGGCGGTGCCAGGGGCGGCGAAGCCGGGCCAGCCGCAGCCGCCGGTAGCGGCCGTACCAAAGCAGCTGCTGGCGACGGTGAACGGGGCGACCACCACCACCACCGCCGTGCTACCGTCCACCTCGAAGGAGCTGGCGCTGCGGCAGCAGGCGTCGGGAACGGGCGGCCCGGCGAGCAGTGGCGCCAATCCAGCCACCATAGTCATTAAGCAGGTGAAGCGCCACGTCGGCCGCACCACGACGACGACCACCACCGTCGGCGGTTCGTCCGACAGCCCGAAGCGGCTGCTCCGGCGGAAGAAGAAACGATCGAGCGGTGGCGGAGGGCCGGTGCCAACCTCGCCCGGCGGTGGCCCGTCGGACGAGTCGCCGGTGAAGGAGTCGACGGCGAAGCAGCAGCAGAAGAAACACAAAAAGCCCAAATCGAAGCATAAAGAGGTGATCGACTACTCGAGCCGGAACGCGTCCGACGCGCACAGCCACAGCAACACGTTCGGGAAGGTGCACCGGTGGCTGCTAGAGTCACCGATCGTGGCGGGGCAACCGTCGGCAGCGGCCGCCACAACCACCACCGCCACCGGAGCCGCCACGTACGAGCACCATGCGTCGGCCCTCCTCAGCAAAAGCCAGTCCACACCGGACCATCTGACGCAGGGCCAGGCCGGGGGCGTTCCGATGGCGACGGCCGGCGGGGGGGCCACCCGCTCCCCGAAGAAGGCGCGCGTGAAAACGAAATCCGTCGGCAACCTGAACGAGAAGGTGCGGCTGCAGGTCGTGTACAAGCCGCCGTTCAAGTTTAGCCTGAAACTGTCGAAAACCGACCAGGCGGCGGTGTCCGGCGTGAAAACGCACGTGGTGGCGGGCCCGGCGGCGGGCGGGGCCAAGCGCAAGAACCGTCCGCTCACCGATCGCAAGCGCGTGGGACCGGGTGGGCCGGGCGGAGCGGACGAGCAGCACCCGCCCGCCCGCAAACGGTCGGCCCTGCTCGTCCGGCAGCCGGTGCCGCTGGCCGAGGAGAAGCTGCCCATCATCGGCAGCAACCCGCTGTCGGAGCCGAACTACGAAACGCTCAACCCACGGCACGGCGTACCGGTGGAGGAGCTGGCCGACGAGTCGCACACGTACGAGAACGTCACGTTCGGGCACGCCGGCGAGGACGGTCCGGAGCCTGCGGTTGTGCCACCGATCAACACGGCCACGTTCCGCATCAACCGCAGTGCGAGTGGGACGCGCCTGCACAATCCGCTCGCGAAGAGCGCCACCACCCAGCCGGGCGTGCTGGGCGGTTCGCGGGGCAGCACGTCCAACCTAGCGGCGGGCTCGAACAGTGCGAGCCGCGAGCAGCGCCAGCGACGCTCCAGCGTCCACAACAGCGCGGCGAACGCGTTCCGGGGCGCGTTCGGTGGCGACAGCACCGAGTGTCTCATCCGCTCCAGCACCACGAACCTCAGCAGCGGCGGCAGCGGCAGCAAACCGCAGTCGCACGGTGGTGCGAGCGGGAAACGGAACAGCTTCGCCGAGAAGAAGCGCTCCAGCGCGACCAACCTGAGCCGGCATCAGTCCGGGTCGGCGTCGAACCTCCACTCGCTCAAGCGGCACGGCTCGTCGAGCCAGGGGTTGCACCACGACGGTGCTGGAAGCCGCCGGAACAGCGTCACGCAGCCGGCCAAACTGTCCCGGTCGGCCTCGAACGGTCCGGGCAGGCCCGGGTCGTCGGGCACGCTCGGTAGCAACCACTCCAACAACTCCAGCAACGGTAACCATGGATACCATCACCATCATCACAGCCAGCAGCAGCAGCAGCAACAGCGTCGCAGTAGCGTGGTAGCTTCCAATCAGCAGCAGCCGGTGGCCCTGGCCCGGCAAACATCTCTCAACGTGAAGGCGCACCATCCCGCCCAGGGTGGCCATCACCATCATCAGCACGGCCGGCCCCACACCTCATCCTGTGCCGACGATCCGAAAGCTCAACGGCCGTTCGAGTGGCCGATGGTGCCCGGTGGCGCACCGCGACGCCCCCTCGACGAGCCGCTGCCGTCCGACCTCGAGGTGATGGTGTCGGACGTGGAGAACCTGGTCAGTGATAGATAACAAAGTTTTCCAATCGGTTAGAGCGTTAGAGCGAGAAACAAGTGATATAAGTAGTAGGACCGATATCTCCAGTAGGCACTGGGTGGTCGGATCCAGCCCAGCTAGAGAGAGAGAGAGAGGAAGGCGATACGACGGCCGCCAATTCCAATTGTCAATACAACAACGGTGTGTTTAGGGGAGCGTGTGTGTGCGTGCGCACGGTGGATGTATGTTTGATACTATTTTTAAGCCCCCAAAAGCTAGTTCAATTTTAAAACGTCACGCCTTCATTTTCTTGGAGGAGATCGCTTTCCACACACTGATTGCGGTGTACATCCGGACTTGGACTTGCGGGCTGCGAGAGCCCAGTGAGCTGTAAAGTACCATTACGAAGAAGGAATCAAAACCGGAACGGCTGATGCGAACGCTGAGGAACTATTGTTTTATGTTGATAACACAAGAGACGGTCTTTTATTTCTGCAATCCGTGCCAATTAGAACAAGTCTCCCGTCTGACCGGGGGGAAGAAACAAAAACACAGTCCTACCACTTAATGTTTGCTGTAAATCGTGCCCGCGTGAACGAGAATACTCTTCTGCCGACTCATCCGTGCGCGCGCAGATCGTACGGAGCGGAAAATTTAACTACTAGTGCATAAATACTCGCCGCCACCAACGCCTTGAGTGTGTTTCGTGTGTGTGTGTGTGTGTGACATGTGTGTTCTGTTGTTCCATTCCCTCTTTGCGTTTGGTTACTACCTAGCACCTGACAGTTTGTACAGCATAGCAACCACCTGTTCTGTATAAGGCTGATTGACGAAACCCTCCACGTTTTTTATCATAGCAACCGGGTCTATCTATCTATCTGCTCTCCCCCCCCCCAGACCAAGCCTCATCACAACCACTACCTGTGTGTACGTATCATATCACTAGAGGACCTTTTTTCGAAAGCGAAGAAAGCGCATATATTTTGAGGGCTCTCCCACTTGGGAAACTATAGTTTTTTTGTATCTCGGTTTAACTTACGCGAGTGAGTGTGTTTGAAAGAGTGGGTGAAAGAGAGGAAGGAATGCTAGCAAGAGGAGTGATTGCCAAATTCATCACGCGGTTCGAATGGATTCATCAGGATTTAGTTACTTTTCGCGCCAACAAAAGCCCCCATTCCGTAAGTTATTAACATACAATCCCGCAAACCTTAGCTAGTGACGCCATATTGCATTGTAACACGACGCGCGACAAGGGGGCAGAGCTGTCCATGCTGCCCTCAAATGCTGCCGATATTCCTACAGCCACCGCATGTGGGGTGGGATAAGTTGTACATAGAGAAGCGCATCTGCGACAGAGAGAGAGAGACGACACGTGGGAGTTATATATTTTAGGCGATCGCTTTCGATGTAAACATTTTGCGCGAACTAAGCGCAGCAGAGGAAGCCCGAGCGCTAACATACACACACACATGCGAGAAATAAATATTACTAACAAGTGGTGTTGCAGAAGAAGACGAAGAGGAAGAAGAAGCAACACGTGAAACGGAAAGAAACAGAAAAAAACCCAACTAATGAGGGAGAAACGATAAAAAACACAACTAAACATATAAGATAAATGTGATTCTAATCTTATAGAAACTCGTAGGCTTAAGCGACAACATGAAGAAGCATGACGAAACATGAGCGGCAACAACACACACTAACACGCGCTGAGAAAGTGTAACGGAGAAATAAACGGAATGGAGAAAAAACGCTTGAGCAAAATTGCGAACACTGAACGAAACGAAAGCGGAACTTGATTTTTATCGTCCTGTAGACGGACAAAAGAAGTATGGTAAGGTGAATATTGGTTTATTTACATATGTGTTTTTGGTTTCTGGTCCTTTCCGAGACAGATGGCAAGTCTCTGATCAAATCCAATCCACTTCCGTTGTTATAAGAAGCTTTAACACCACAATCACGTTGGAAAATGATTCTTTAATCATTCCAACTTTCTTCATGTTTACGGTTGTTTTTGCCTACTTCGATTGACCACTTTCGGAGGAGCTGGTGTAGAGCGACACAACACAGGGAACGTTGAAAGTCAATCAAAGCTGCTAAACTAAACGGTACATTTCGAACAATTTGATCAGCGGATTAGGGTGTATGTACGAATGGAAAAAAGAAAGAACTAACATGAGAAATGGAAAACGCTAACACAAAATTTATCTACACATCCGCAGTATAAAGAAAAATATCACTCACCATGAAAAGGTGAAAAGGAATCGTTTTGATCGGCAGTATCGATTAGAGAAAAAGCAGGGAGCGCAGAACACTATTTCATACAACACACGCTGGGGAAAATGATCAAAACGGGGTCGACGTATGTGTGGTTAGCCCGCGCAAAAAACGAAGAGAAAAATAAAAAAAAGTGCAAGAATGAATGAAAGAGCAACGTGTTTTTTTTTCTCACATCAGCAATCTCCTAGTCCGAAATATTACCTGTAAGATCATTTAAAAAACAACTCAATAACTGCAAATAAGCGCTGGACACTACAATTGTTTTCTCCTGGGTGACACTAGCGCCCCCACGCGTTCGGTATCGACAACTAGCGACATCGCAGCAAAGGAACAAGGCAGGCCTGTTTCTTAAGTTACCTTTCGTTACTTTATTTGTCCACCTGTTTCGTGCGAGATACCAAACTCAAGATGACTGCTTTCTTCAAACGCCGGTTCCGGTTCCGCCGGTTCGTGCTAAATTTCCACGTAGGTTTAGAGCGACCAATTGGAACGATTTAACACAACAGAACAGGACAGGGAGGGAGGGAGAGAGAGAGTGAGAGCCCCGAACCAGGACAAGCCCGCCGCCGGTGGTTACGGGGGTGGCCCGTCGGGGCAACTGCCTCAAAGGAAGTACGTTACGAGAGTGTTTGCCTATTCTCTATGCACCAGTACGTATAACGCCAGCAGGCCCAGGATGCCGTACTTCAGCTTCGGATACTCGTTCATGTAGATCGTTATCATGCCGACGTACGGCAGGAACCCTCTGGCCCGGCCAACAATGTCTTTCTTCGTCAGCCACAGCTGGCCCGGCGCGTACAGACCCCGGTCGTCGACCGAGTTGTTGTCACCCTTCGTGAGGAATTTCACCGTGCCGTTGTTTCTGCAAGAGGAAAAACACAAGCACACGGTTGTTCAGAGCGATCTACTGGTCCGGCCGGGAACGGGCGGCGCATACTTCTCGTGCAGCTTAATCACCCGATGGACGATCGGAATGTCACGGCCTTCGATTTTGAACACCACAATCTCGCCGACGCGCACCGGTTCGTCCTGGTTGGTGAGGAACAGCAGATCGCCACGGTGGAAAGCCGGCTCCATGCTACCGCTCAGTACGACCACAATCGGCGACTCGCTGCCGGTCACCACCATCAGACCCTTCCAGATCATCAGCGCGGACGAGACGATCATGCCGAAGCTGAGCATTTGAAACAGGAACTGCAATGGAGCGGGAACAACACGGTAAAGCCTGACCACAGGACGAACGCTCCGGACAGCAGCCGTTCGGGGCCAACTCACCTGTCGCTTGTCCATCCGCTGGACGCCACCAGCGAGTCCGCTGAGGCCGAGGCTGTCCATCATGCCCATCTGTGCTGAGATCCTGTGTGGGGGATATTAGCTATGGTTGCCGCACTTTGCAACGAAATTTTCGCTTGGTGATTTCGTGTGTTGCTCCAATCCTCTTTGCGGCGGCGTTTTCGAACACGACATCAACTCTTCTTCTTGTTCTTGTTGTTTCTTGTTTGTGTGCAACTGTCAAATACATACACGTAGCCAAAGTCAGTGCATTTGACAGCTGCTCTTGTTATTGTTCTTAGCAGCCGTCAAACGTGTTAACCCTGTCGCTACATACCAATTCCTTTTTAGGTCAACCTGTGAAATTAAAAATGAAATAACTATTCTAGTTTCTGAATCTGTTCTGACTTCCGCAAAATGTTACGTGTTACGTGTAACGTGTTGATTTTCTTCATCTTAAAAAACCCTCTCGTTTATAAACTACTCATACGAAATATCTGCAAAATTTAACAATTACGAAAACAATCAGTTTTTTGACACTCTTTTAAGAAATGCGAGAAATACCCAGAAAACTGGAGCAAGAGCAAAATTTCTCGCCGTTGGTAAGCAGGACCCAATTTTGTCCGATTTCGATTCTCATTTCCCACAGTACACCTGTCCTCGGATCTGTCAATTGTCTACATCAATAAGGTTGGTACCTAATCTGCAACGTTCGAAATGACCGTTTTCGGTTGCGGTACGTTCTTACGCGCTCTATCCACATTCTTCGTTTCTTCTATTACATTTGAATTTAACTGATAAAGCTTCAACTGCTCAAGTTCATTCTGTAAGGGGAAGCTTGAAAAAAAAACCCTTGACTCCATCTTCAACAACTAGAATGGTAAGAAGATAAAAAAAACTCAAGTGATTATTTCTCTTGACTGCAACTCAATTTAAGAGATACAATTAATTAAATTACGACAACGAATCGTTTCTCCCAAGAAAAGCATGGCACGAAAAGTTTGTCAATATAATAAAAAAAATGAATGATTCAAGAGCAGAACAACTTATCGAGTTTCCTATTTCCCAATTTTGTGACAGTTTTTTTTTATTATTTTTAAATCAAATCTAATCGGAAAAGGAGTCGGATTTAATAAAACCAAAGAACGATCGTAATGAAAAGTAAGAATCCTGCAGTTAATCGAAATAACCGTATACGAGTTACGATCTGATACACAAACAGAAACAATAGAAGAAAAAACAATCGTGTAGTAGTGAGTAGTGAGCTGGAAAAGACAAAAAAAAAGCAATCCATATACGAGAGTATCGATAATGCTATCAGCAGTAAGAAAAAACAACAAGTTATTTTGAGTACACGACTTAAACAGACGTACGTAGAACCAGTTACTCAAGCGTTGTTCCCTTCGTGTGTTTGTTTCATCTCAAGATTAAGTAACAGAAGAAGGAATGTGTGCAATCAACTGCCTCACAAATGCTTCAAACGAGCAAGAACAATAACCTACCATTCGGATTGTAAATATTCACGACAGGAGCGAACTTTTAATGTTTTAAATTTATCCTTCCAACTTTCGCACTCTTGGGTACTAATTTATACTTACAACAGACACCGGCACACCGGCGTTTTTATCGCAGCTTCTCGATCAAACTCTGCATGCAGTTGTACATGATGGAATCGCAGTCCGCATAGTCGTTGGCGAGCTGGCGACCGAGGGCCGCCATACGGGGGTGCGCCGGAAAGAAGAGCGAGGCGCGCTCGGTAAGAAAAACCAGCATGCTCTTGCTGACCGACACCAGCGCCTTGGTGTTGTAAACGAAGTCGCTCGTTGCACTCGTGCGCGCCGCTGCCACCGCACTTTGCCGCTGCTCGTACTGCTTGAACACGTTGATAAACTCGACCAGATTCGTCTGCATCCCTACATGGGCACGCACCGCTTCCGGTTCGACCGGGAACGTGACCAGTATGAAGAGTAGATTAACGCCCTGCGCGACGAGAAGAGGAAACGGCCATTAATAATGGATCACACCGTCGCCGAGTCCGCCACCGCGCGCACTCCACGTACATGACAGTAACGCCCGTTGTCCCGCGCCGCACCCTGGCATTTAACAGCCTCGTGCGGGAGCATCTCGATGATCCGTTGCAGCCAGCGATAGTGCCGCCGGTTGTGGAAGCCACCCGCCGCAAGACAATCCTGCCGCAGCTGCTCGCAGACCGGCTCGTACAGGTGACATTTCCGGTCGATCGATTGAATATCGTCCAACGCGTCGATGATGTAGTTGGGTAGATCGAGCGCGAGCAGCTTCACCAGGTACAACAGAAGGATGGCGGATATGCTGAGCTTCGATTCGAACATGAGCCCTGTCAGCAGCGTCTCCATAATGTCGTCGACCGTGCTCCACTGGGTGAAGTCTTCGCGGTTGGCCTCCTCCAGCTCGACGTACAGAAAAATGCACCTCCAGAGCGTCTCCAGAAATGACTCCTGGTTGAGTGAACCGGTTAGCTTGATCACGTTGCTGTACACCACGCGGTGAACGTTCGTCCGGCGCATGACGGGCCGATGGCGGGGTCCGAGCAGGGTGCAGAACAACCGCAGCCCCAGCTGGCGATAGGCGGGCTCGAAAAACTCGACCAACGTGATGCCCACGGCCAGTATGTATGCCGCTGCGTCATCGTCCAACACGGGCGGCACATTGGCGGTCGGTGGGTACGGACCATACAGGAACTCCACTAGCCTCACGAACCCGAGCACATCGGCCGGATGGTGCTTCCACTCGTCCGGCGACAGGACGCGCCGATAGTGATCGTACAAATGACGCCAGACCCGATCGCTGCCCCTGTCAGTCAGCAGACGCTCCAGTTCGTGACCGTAGAATTGCGCGATGCGTTTCCGCAACGCGCCGCTACCGGTGCGATACTCCCCACCGAGGTCGTCCGCGTCTCCATCTCCGTCGTACTGCTCCGCTATCACAAGCGCCAGCCCCACTTTGAACTGGACGTTATCGTCCGCGTTGTACGCGTCGTACCCGGTCAGTTCCGTGCCGTGCCGAGCGAGCAGGTCGAACACCAGCGGTAGCGTTGCATCCAGCACGTGCAGGAACTGCTCGAAGCCGGCCCGTTCCAGTGGACCCTCCTCAATGCTGGTCAGCAGCCGTGGCACCTTACAGCATCGTATCGCCTCCGTCGCGCGCTCCACCATCAGCGCGGTTGCAGCATCCATCGCAGGAGGGGCGGGAATACAGCTCCCGGAATTAGGATGTGGTCGCCGGCTGCGATAAGACGAAATGAAACGATTAGACAAAAAAACATCAGTTGATACTATGAGTTTTTACTATGCTCCAGATTACTTATCAAAGAAACCATTGGGGTTCGCCGGAGGTTCATACCGGTCGTAAATTTGGAATAGAAACGCTGTCGTTAATCGCAATTCGAACCAGATGGTATAAGAATCGGCAATTATTTTGATTCCTTCGCGCGCGTGTGTGTATGATCAAACAAACATGTTTGACTACTCCGATTTATTGTTTCGGCCAGAGAGGCACAACGTTAACCAGAAGGTCACCAGTGACAATCAACGTGTGCTATGGGCCATAAAACGCCTGCTGCGGTCAGCGTGTTGTTGGTTTTTGCTGTACTAAAATGGAGCAAAGCGGATGGGGAGAACTCTCGGTACGTGGTGCAAATTCTGTGCAAAAAAGTGCCATTGCCGAAGGTTCGGTGGCAGACGGAATACACAATTTTAATTGCAAATTCAAGTACGCATTTACGATTGACAATTCGGTAGTACTTGGAAGCTGAGAGAATCGCAATTTGGAGCATTTCGTTTACATATTATTGATATACAGATTCCTTCAAACGTTTTGTTTCTATGCGTGCCCTTCATACACTATCTGGCCACTTATTGGTATCTCTAGAAATAATAATTATGCCATCGAAATGTAAATAAAATATACCACACAACAGTCAGTCGTCGATGAGCGGTCCCTTTTGGACGCTTCAAGCGTCACCTTCGCCCACTATTGCGCCGCCAATGTTTGAGTTCTTTGTTTGCTTTGATTTCGAATATTCCGGTCAATATCGGTTGCCTTCGGTTCGGTCCTCAAAGACTACAAAAACCTGCCTCGCTGGTGATTAAGCGTGCGTGCACAGCTGACTGTGGTTTTGCCATGGAATCTGTTCATCTGGCCGTGTTGAGAACGATTTAGACGACACGCACTACTCGACTCTCCCTATACGACAACGACACACGCGACAGATACGACCCTTTTCTTCCGTACGGCACACGCGAAGCCAACGAAGGGTGAGCAGGAACCAACGCGGCAATAAGATTATGGGTCGCTTCCGAAACGCATTTAACGCCGTCGCCATGGCAACGTGCCTGAGCTCTGGCTGTGCTTCGAAACGGTGCACTTACGCAATTACGGAGCACCACCGCCAAAACCCTTCCACGGCATTGCCCCGTCGTCTTTGTAGCCAGCGCTCGACCTGGTGTACGGAAAGGGGAAATAGACTTCCATACCCCTTCGGAGCAGATATTTTTTTACGTATCTCAATTTCTATCTCCAGAAATGCCGCCGTGCCGCAGTGGTTCCCAACTGCAAGGGACGGTAAGAAACAGCGGATGAAGGTGGCATACTCATAGGATACACACATTCCAGGGAAACGTTTTGCAACGATAGTGATTTCCCATACCTTCGTTATTATTGATATGAATTATAATTGTGATAAAGTTTAACCACACAGTTTTATATCCTTTTGGGTTCCGAGCCACATTGAGTTGATCCATAGATATAACACATCTAGGACGTATTGGCAATTCCAAATGACAAAACTGATCGTCTATACAACATCATTTGTAATACAATATTGATAGAATCATCTGGCTGGTCAGCTGGTACAATCTAACCCCTGATTTAGGTTGAACTGACGAATCTATCTGCAACGTAAGCACTCTGAATAACTTGACTAACCTCACTTTAAAAAAAAACTTTGATGATTTCAATCTTTGATGATGTGTAGAATAAGTATCTAGGGATTCGATGTTTAGGCATTACTATTCTTATTTCTGTAAACCATTCCTCCACGAGTGTCGTTTTACAGAATCCCGTAAAGTATAGCATTATATAAAATCAAGGCAAATGAAAAACAAAGAAAGAACCAGCTCCCGGCAAGATACCAATCAGCATGTTAGGACAACATTTCCGGACCCTTGGGAACCGCTGTATCTGGAGAAACGTTCCGTTCTCCGGTTGTCCCAGGTTCTTCCTATTGCGCCTTGAGGAGCGGCGTGGTGGTGTTGTGTATTGCGCTTCTAAAAATACGCGCTTCACCACCACGAAAACCGACGCGAACACAAAGCCACATCTCGTCCCCGCCGGTTGGCTCCCCCATCTTGCGGTGCGCGGAAACGCATAATATCTAAGCGGGGGCCACCAGCCATCTGGTTCACTTTTGGAGACACCCATACATGTACGCGAACGAGAAAACGAAAACAAAACAAAAAAAAAACCACGACGTACATCATCAAGCGCGCTGATCTCGAAACGGCCACACCAAACCCTACGGTGGTTCCGAGCCGGACTTCACTTCAGTCGCTCGTGAACTTTAGTCGCATTCGGAAGATACCACTCTCGGTGACGCGTTGGGTTTGAAGATATTTGGCTTTGGAGAATAGCGTGCAAACACACACCCGTCCTCTAATTACCGTCGCGCACACCCCCGTTGGAGCGATCATAATCGAACTTCCATCATGATATCATCGATGGAGGATTTAATTTTAGCGGCCCTCGTCGTGCTGATCGTTTCGTACGCGATAAGATACGCTCTGCACCGGCCATCGGAACGCTTCCCGCCGGGACCGCCACGGGTTCCACTGCTCGGAAGTTACCCGTTCCTGCTGGCCCTCGACTACGACCATCTGCACCGGGCCGCGGCCAGGCTGAACGAGCGGTACCGCAGCAAACTGATCGGACTACATTTGGGCCCACTTCCGGCGGTCATTGTGAACGATCACGAAACCGTGCGCGAGGTGTTGCAGCGCAGCGAGTTCGACGGTCGTCCGGATCTGTTCCTGGCGCGGCTGCGTGACGAGCGCTACGCGAGGAGAGGTAATATTGTGGCGACCTGTAACCCGCAGCCCCGGTTACGATAATCGATCCGATTGCACTCGCAGGGATCTTCTTTACCGATGGCGACAGTTGGCGCGAGCAGCGTAAGTTTTTCCTCAAAACGCTCCACGAGTACGGCTTCGGCCGGCGGAACGACGCCGTGGAGCAGGATCTGCAGGCCGGGCTGGTGGAGCTGATTGCACTGCTCAAGGACGGACCGCAGCACGACCACGAACGGGCGGTCGTGGACGCCACAACCGGATACGCGCTCTGTCCGCAAGTGTTTTTCGCTCTGTTTTCCAACGTGTTGCTACGGATGCTGACCGCAACTCGGCTGGAACGGGAAGATCAAGCGGTTCTGTTCGAGTGAGTACATTGTGTTTGGGAGTGGTTGTGTGTATCATACTTTGCATCGCCTACTAATGCGTTCACACGTATTCGGGTTGCTCTATTGTTGCCGTGCGAACAGTGTTGGAAAATGTTCGCTTACTTTTCATCGTCAAGGCGACGACTATGGATTGGCGCTGAGCTACATCCCGTGGATTCGACATCTGCTGCCCGGCTTCAGCCGGTACAAGGTACTCCGCGACGTGAACCAGAAAGCGAACGGTGTGATCCAGTCGCTGGTGGAAAAGTGTGAGCAAACGTACAACGAGGATGACATCCGGTGCTTTATTGATGCGTACATCCGGGAGATTCGCCGCAATGGCAGCAAGCAAACGAGTGGCGGCGATGCGTTTGGGTTTGAGTGTAAGTTTAAGTGATCATTGGTGAAAGAGTTTCCTATACAATAATCTTCTCTCTCCTGCTTTCAGACGATCAACTCATTATCGGATGTGCCGATTTCCTTGTCCCAGCCTTCTCCGCCGTACCGGCCAAACTCGGACTGATTCTGCAACGGCTCGTCGCCCACCCGCCGGTGGTGGAGCAAATGTACGCCGAGCTCGACCGACACGTCGGACAATCGCGTCTTCCCCTGCTGGACGATCGCACCCAGCTCCCGTACTGTGAGGCGGTGCTGCGCGAGGCACTCCGCATCGATACGCTCGTCCCGTCCGGCATCCCGCACGTGGCCACCGTCGACACGCAGCTAGCCGGTTTTCAAATCCCCAAGGGTACGCTCCTCATCAACGGGCTGGACTACGCGAACCACCAGGAGGACGTGTTCCCCGCGCCGCACACGTTCCGCCCGGAGCGGTTCCTCAGCGCGGAAGGCAAACTGTCGCCCGAACTGGATCGCTCCATTCCGTTCGGCGCGGGCAAACGCGTTTGCGCCGGGGAAACTTTCGCCCGCAACGCGCTCTTCCTCACGGTGACGACGCTGGTGCAGCAGTTTACCTTCACGATGGAGCACACGCCCGATCCGGCCCTTCATCTGACCGGCGTCATTCGCACGGCGCCTGATTTTAGGATTATGTTTACCGCCCGTTAACCGTTTGCGATGTGCGAGAGCTAATGTGGTGTGTTTTTTTCCTAGAAATAAGGTTTTATTTAACATCCCCATCGATAGCGGCACACGGTGCTTGAGAGGTGAGCCGCTGAGCAGCTCGTTTGTCTTGCGGTTTGCATACTTTCAGGCTAATATTACTTTCACGCTCAAAAGTATGCAAAGTTCAAGGTAAATTAGCTGCTCAATAGCTCATTAAGCAACTTGTCTGCCGTCGGGAACAGTCTCCGTGTGGTGTTTGTGTGCGCGTTTTGCACAATGCGAATAGTTATTAAGAACAAATACTCGAACAGTTCAAATATAACCAGTGTATCACTATTTACACAATGTCTGCGTTGTCTCAAACCATTTCTTTTACCATTGCCACCGGTTTCATGCCGATAGCGAAATCAACTTGAACTGACTAATAGTTACTAGGGTACCTCTCCGCTAATTACTGCCGGGCGCATGTATACACCGCCAGTCGATCAACCACTCTTAAACCTTATTATTAGCTCGCAACTTTGCATACGCAATTTCAATTTTAATTCAACCAACGCCGACTTGAAGACAAATGCAAGTCACGCCAGTCGCGGAAATTCGGATGTTGCGTCTGCTGTTCCTGTTGCACTTAAAAATCCGCTGCTGATAATAGTTTATTGCATGTTTACGGTTTGTGGGCTTTGCGAAAAAACAACTTTTAATGGGAAGTCTCTCACGCTGTTTTTTTCGGGCATCGAAACAAACAAATAAAGACCCGCTCTGGTCGCACGCAAAGTGACCCTTCTTCTTCCGACAAATAGGTTAGGTTAGGCACTACAAACAAAAACATCTTGTTAAACGCAATCAGACGAACGTAAGCTGGTTCTTCATTTGATTACTGAAACGGGCGATGAGGCAAGTAAGAAGGAAGGAAGGAGGTAAGGAAAGTATAGCAACTGCAGTGATGAGTAGCTGCCCATGCTCGCTGTCGAGAGGGCTTTTCCAACCATCCCGCCTGCGGGACATCTCCTATCGCCGGACGGACACACACACACAGTCACACACGAACACGGAGCCGGTTATCTCTTATAAAAACACCTCAACAATGCACGAACCGGTTCAGTTACCGACAAGATGTTCGCCGCCACCAGTCTAGTGCTGTGGGGCGTAGTGTTACTGCTGCTGCTCTACCGGCTGCTGCGGCCACTGTACAGTCGCCCAGGCAAAAACTTCCCGCCCGGACCGCCCGGCAGCGTGCCGGTGCTCGGCGGCTACGGGCTGCTGCTGCTCATCAACTACTACCATCTGCATAAGGCCGCAACCGCGCTGGGCGACTTCTATCGCACCAAAATACTGGGCCTCTGGCTCAAGGACTACCCGACGGTCGTGGTGAACGATCTGGCCGTCGCCCGGGAGGTCCTCAACCGGAAGGAGTTCGACGGCCGGCCGGATCTGTATCTTGCGCGGATGCGCGACAAGGGCTTCAAACTCCGCGGGATCTTCTTCACGGACGGGCCGAGCTGGAAGGAGCAGCGCTGGTTCATACTGCGCTACCTGCGCGACTACGGATTCGGGCGGCGGTTCGTGCAGCACGAGGCGGAAGTGAACAGTGAGCTGCTCGAGCTGGTCGATCTGCTCAAGTACGGCGCGAAGCACGAGCACGAGAAAGCGATCGTGCGCGCCGACGGGTACGCCAAGTGTCCGAACGTGTTCTTCAGCTGCTTCGCCAACGCGTTCCTGCAGATACTTTCCGGCGAGCGGTTGTGCCGCGAGGAGACGGGCGTGTTGTACGAGTGAGTGCGGATCGTATTATTTCCCGAACACTGTGCCTAGTTGGAGAGTTATGTGCAGTGTCCCAGTGATTCAGGCATGTGGCGTCCGTGCGAGCTTTGTGTGATATGTAGCCCACAGCATGCCACTTGCGGTGACGGCAAGTTAAGACTTTTACGGTGACATAGTATAACAGCTTGCAGGGTGCGTGACCTCTCGCTTTTGTTATTCCTTACCGAACTGGTTCTAATTTCGTCCGATTCGTTATCAGGTCCAGCGTAATACAGACAGTGTTGATGTGGTCCTGGAATCGGGTCCGATTGTGCTTTGACATCTTTCTTGGGCATTCTTCAAGCTGTCCGATCGACCTATTTAACTTATCTCTGATGGGTGATGCCATCTTGTTTGTAGAGATTTGACACAGTCTCTGGACCAAAATATCCTCAATGGCTATTGTTCCGTAGTGCGTATCGATGTCACTCGTCCATATTTTCGAACGTCCAATCAACAGAGCTATCTTGTGTTGAGGTTTTATCAGAGACCAGTTTATCAGTTTAGTGACCAGCGCAGAGAGGATGCGGCTATAATCATGTGGTCTCGTCCTGCCAATCAATATTCCGCAAACATTCGCATTATGTTTTAACGGCCTATGGAAATGATCAAATGAATTTCGTTTTAGCCTGCTTCTGCTTCTAAGTTCTGCTAAAGTTCGTTTACTGGTCTCTGGGGCATAGTTAAACCCAAATATTATTTAGTCGCTGGAACTCACTCATGATACTCACAAATGATCAAGTTCTTTTCATCAGTTGTGGTCCAAATAATTAAAATCTTAAACATTTGCTGTGCTAAAGTGCGTCGCCCATGGCATATCGAAGGCTTCATGTGACACAACAAGTGCTGGACCTCACATACCAACTCAGAATTCCTGTATCATTGATTATATGCATTCGTTCCATCCCCTATTCACAGAACCGGCGCCAATGCCATGATCTTTCAAAGGAACGGAGATGACTATGGTACCATTCTCAGCTTTCTGCCCTGGCTGCGGTACGTCTATCCATTCTCGAAGAAATACAACGTGATCCGCCAAGCAAGCCTCAACGTGAACGGTTTCATCGAGACCATCATCGAGAAGTACCAGCGTACCTTCGATGAAAACCACGTGCGCTGCTTTTTGGATCTCTACTTCCGCGAGATGGTGAAGTGTACCCCCCAAGATCCGAACTTTACCTTCCAGCGTAAGGATCTAACGTCCGTGCTGCAAACATCGGTCCTCGGTATGGTGAACGTATGTCTTTCGTCTTTCCATTTTCAGAAGATCAATTGATCCTCGGGCTGGTGGATTTCTTCTTCCCTGCCATCTCGGGCGCTACGACACAGATGGCGCTGCTGATGGAGCGCCTTCTGCACAACCCGGATGCCGTCCGGCGGATGCAGCGTGAGATCGACGAGGTGGTCGGATACGGCCGTCTACCCACGCTGGACGATCGTCCCCAGCTGGCGTACACGGAAGCAACGCTGCGCGAAGGGATGCGCATCGATACGCTGGTCCCGTCCGGTATTGCCCATCGGGTACTGGATGATACGAGCCTGCGCGGCTACGAGCTTCCGAAGGACACGCTGGTGCTGATCGGGCTCGATGCGGTGCACAACCAGAAGGAGTACTGGGGCGATCCGGAGTGCTTCCGACCGGAGCGGTTCCTCGACGCGAACGGCAAGCTGTGTCTGGCGAAGGACATTTCGCTCCCGTTCGGTGCCGGCAAGCGGCTGTGCGCGGGTGAAACGTTTGCGCGGAACATCATGTTCCTGACGCTGGCGGCACTGATGCAGAACTTTAATCTCCGCCAGCTGCCGGGCGCACGGTTGCCGGACTTGAGCAAGCGAGCCACCGGGGTCATTATCACGCCGGAAGATTATTGGCTGAAGTTTGAGCCGAGATAGATGACAGCTGAGAGATTTCTATTCTCTCCCCTATACATAACAAACGCTACAGGTATCCCTGCCCTATATATAGACCTATAATAAACTGTAATAGTAGCTTAAAGATTCAGATTCATTAACTATGTTTGTTCCACCAGGAGGATGGCATAGAAATATTAATGCATTGCATTACACAATAATGAAGGCAACAATAAACATATGTCTCTAAGAAGTTTTATCAGGTTTTTTTGTTCTTATTGCCTTCATGTTAACGTCACGTAGTTCGTTTATATCAAAACCAAAAATACGTTGCCGTTGTTAAGCTCGAAGGAAGTTGAGAAAGAAGCTGTGATTACAGCTAAACAAAAGACTAGGAGTCGGATTGTCACAAGACGTCACTTATCGAAGGGAATCATTATCACTCTCGGAAGTAAACAGATAGCTTGGAACGACCCAATACTCCAAATCTTTGATAAGCTTGAATGAACCAAACAGGGAAAGAGTAAAAATCACAGCACAGATTGACTCACAGCTGTAGGTAAATTATTTGCAAACCATACACAGATAACAAAACTCGGACCCTGTAAAGCAACTGAACAGCGTAATAGGGCGATAGCATAACTTGCGATAACGACCACCATGATAGTCCATGTAAACAAACGTCAGCAAATCAATTGCTGGCTTCTTAATGCATCTTTTTGGTTTCTCATGTAAGCTTCGTGTTCGGCACTCATACGATGTTTTTGTCTTCTTCGAAGATCCCACCTGAACAGCATAGATCCAACCTGAACAAACAAACATAGTATAATATTTAATTATTTGATATCAATTACACATAGGGATGGGATGATCAAATGGGGATAACATTGCATGTATTATGAGGCAGCCCGATGGTTTGATTGATAGCGGCGCTGGCCTTTACAATACAGCCCCGTTATCAAACCCCAAATGTACCATAACCCTGCACTTCCTGAGTTAGCTAATTAATAACGATATTTGATGATCTGAAATTCCTATTAGGTTTGATTGACATAAGATCGACACACCTGCTAGAACAACTGTAGGTATCAATTTTATGCGAAAAGTACTGCGTGTCTAGCTTTAGTGGTCAAACGTTAGTTTTTCGGGCAATCAAAAGTGCCCGTGAAGGTATGTACATCCTCACGATCAAGTTCAAGCGTTGCGTGACAAACAAACGCCTTCGAACGCAGTCATACGCAATGAGCAGAACGAATAGTCTGGTTTTATAAAAAGCGCTGCAGCGCCGGTTCGAATCACATATTCCGTCACGGCGCTCCAAATGGTTCTCATCAGTGCGGTGATCTGGTGCGCGCTGGTACTGCTGCTGGCGTACCGGTTCTATCTGAACAACATTAAAAGACTCCCCAACTATCCACCCGGTCCACCGCGACTTCCCTTGCTGGAGGATTATGCGCTCCTGTTGCTGCTCAACTATCGCCATCTGCATCGTGCCGCGCGCAAATTGGCCAACTACTACCACACCAAGCTGCTCGGACTGTCGCTGGTAGGCTTTCCGGCGATTATCGTCCAGGATCACGAGATCGCCCGCAAGATACTGACGCGGCGGGAGTTCGACGGACGGCCGGATCTTTTCCTCGCACGGTTGCGCCAGAAGGAGTTCAAGCAGCGCGGACTCAACTTCATCGACGGCTCGGTGTGGAAGGACCAGCGGTGGTTCTTCCTGCGCCACCTGCGTGACTATGGCTTTGGCAGGCGATCGGCACCGTACGAGCTGGAGGTGGAAGACGAACTGCAGCAGCTGGTGGAGCAGCTGACCTCGGGAAAGCGGTACGAGTATGAGAGCGATTTCATGCAGGACGGTGGGTTCGTGAAATGTCCGGACGTGTTTTTAGTGTCACTCGGGAACATCTTTCTGCAGGTCGTGAGCGGTGAACGGTATCAACGCGCCACGGCCAAATCATTGGTGCAGTAAGTGACGATAGGCGTTCTCCTTGCGGAAGATTTTCAACACGTTGTTCAACAATCCTACAGTGTCGGGCGTAAGGGGCTGGAGTTCCTACGAAATGCCGATGATTATGGAACCGTCTACTCATTCTTCCCCTGGCTACGCTTCGTATTCCCCTTCAATATCAGATACAACACAATGCGTGATGGAATGCTTCGCGTGAGTAGTTTCCTTGAAACCATCATCCAGAAGGAACAACAAACGTTCGATCCCAGCAACCCGCGTCACTTCATCGACGTTTATCTCCGGGAGATGCAAAATCACATTCCTCAGGAGGACGAACCATCGTTTCAGTGTATGTATTTGACCATTTTGCACACAGCGCAGGCGGCAATAATGAAACCGTTCCTTGGTTTGCAGACGACCAGCTGGTTTTAGGTCTGGCCGATTGCTACCTTCCAGGCACCTCGGGCACGGCCGTTCAACTAGCAATGGTTCTCGAGCGGTTGTTGCTCAATCCGGACGTCATGAAACGAATGCAGCAAGAAATCGATGACGTCGTTGGAAGTGGCCGACTGCCAACATTAAGCGATCGCGAGAAGCTGCCATACACCGAGGCAACGCTCAGGGAATGCTTGCGCATTGACACCCTCATCCCTTCGGGCATCGTACATCGAACCGTGCAAAACACGACCATAGAGGATTACAACATACCCGAGAACACGCTCCTACTCTTCGATCTGGATGGGATCAATAATGAACCAAAAATGTGGGGTGACCCGCTCACCTTCCGTCCAGACCGTTTTCTGGATGAGGCGGGCCGTCTAGTGCTGTCGAAGGATCGTTCCCTTTCGTTCAGCGCTGGAAAGCGCGAGTGTCCGGGTCAAACGTACACACGCAACACGATGTTTCTGGTGCTGGCCACACTCATGCAGCGTTTCGATCTACGGCAGCGTGGCTCGGACCGGATGCCGGATATAGCGAAACGGCGAACGGCACTCATTCACGGACCGGACGATTTTTGGATTGGGTTTATACCGCGGCCGGTAAATGGGGGAAGTCAATAAAAATGTGTGTAAAGAAAATGGCAAAACTTCGGCTCACCGTTATTGATTGTACGCATAGGGAAACACAAAATTCAAACCGTTTTACTGCGAGCCGCAAAACACGCACGGAGCACTTTGTTTACGTTTTGTTTTGTTGTGAAAACCCGTTTACATGAAGCGCAAATCCAAGCGCGACTCCAGGCGCAACAAAAACGTCAAGTTAGCATCGCTTCGTGTAGACACGACAGTTTGCAAGGTAGTTGCGCTTGAGATGGAGCAGTCTGTATTTCCTCATTTTCGTGCACTTATCTCGCTAAATTCACCAAATGAACTTACTAAAATACAATACCCTTGCCTAAAATGACTAAAATACAATACCCTTGCTACAAACATCTATATTTGTTGACAAACACACTCAAAATGTTTGTTTCTTTCGAGTTGCGCTCGAGTTGCGCTCAAGTTGCGCTTGAGTTTCGCCTTCCAAACCCAAAAACGATTTGACAACTAAATCGACAACTCACAGCCTTCGCGCTTGCTGTCAGTTTCCGAGTTGCGCATCATGTAAACGGGCTTTATGTGTGTATGCCTCTTAAGCGTTTATCGGCTTTGCACAACATTCCGCTGTCAAAGTTGCGATTTTCCCAGAACCAAAAAAAAAGTTAGGCGGTAGAAAATAGTTTGCATGTGTTTTTCGCTTTTTCGCGAACATTCTCGTAGTTTTAACTGAAACCTTAAAAAGCCATCGGATAATTTGTTTATTTTAATGAAAGCACACCGAAATAATTGACCGGCAGCAGTTATTTACCTAAAAAGGATAAAATTCAATTGTCAAGTGGGTACCCAGACCCAAACGTGCCAAGAAACGCAAAGAAGAGAAAACATGACATCGTTGGTGGTTTGTTACAACAGAGGATGCGGTCAAAACTTTGACCCACAAAATAATACCGAAGGTATGTGACTTCAGCGGTCCAAAACCGGAAGAGAAACAAGCTAAAATTGCGCCCTCATTCCACGTTCAAGATTGCGTGCACCATCCCGGCGTTCCATTTTTCCACGATGCCTACAAGGGCTGGAGCTGCTGCAACAAGAAAAGTGTGGACTTTACCGAGTTCCTCAACATTAAAGGCTGCACCCGGGGTCTACACTCGAACGAGAAGCCGCCCGAACCGGAGAAGCGCAAAGAGGACAGTTCCGTGGCGGAGGAACCGGCAGCGGTGGAAGTGAAGATCCGTGAACCGATTCGTCCGACCATGGAGCGTCCGGCTTTTGAGACGGCACTGACATCGCTGGAACCGTGGGTGGCCCCGGCCTTCCGGAAGCAGGTCGATGAAATGCCCGTCGTCACGGTGAAGAAGAAGAGTACCACCGATGTGGCGGCCATCGAGGCCGGAACAGTGTGTAAGCACGGGGGGTGCAGCTGCACGTACGAGGACGCCAAGGTGGAAGAGAGCGAACCGTGCGTGTACCACCCGGGCGTACCGATCTTTCACGAGGGAATGAAGTTTTGGTCCTGCTGTCAGCGCAAAACGTCCGACTTTACGGCGTTCATGAACCAGGCGGGGTGCGAAACGGGCAAGCACCGATGGGTTAGCGAGGAGGAAGAATCGAAAGCGATCAAGTGTCGCATGGACTGGCACCAGACGGCCACGACGGTGGTGGTGACGGTGTACGCAAAGAGCTACCATTACGCCAAGAGCTACGTGCGCGTGAACCCGATACGGTTAGCGATCTGTTTGGTGTTCCCGCAGCAGGACGGACACCAGTACAATCTGGACATGGAACTGCGTGGGGTAAGTGCTGCACGGGCACGATTGCCACCCTCAAATCACTACTCAACCTTCGTTCCACTATCCCTCAGGTTATCGATGTGACACAGTGCAAGGTGCAAATGTTCGGCACGAAGGTGGAAATAACACTGATCAAGGCTGAACCCGGTACGTGGCCCAAGCTTGATTTCCCGCGGGAGAAAAAGAGTGAACAACAGCAGAAGGACGACGTTGGCAAGTTGAGCGGCAGTATCAACGAAGCAGACGATGACTCTGATGTCGATCTGGACGATCTGGAGCCGACGTTGCGTACGGCCACCATTACGGAGATTAAAGATTAAGCCCACAAACAACTTAAAACGAAATAAACTGAGCCGATGTCCCGTAGGGAATAACTTTCACTGTATTTCGGCCGTTCGCCAACAGTCTTTAACACGTCGCCCACAAGCCACTACTCCGGTACGTAATCCTCGTCGTCCGTGTCCGAGTCCAGTTCAAGATCATCAATGTTTTGGAAGAGCGACTCGTCGATGCGCACACTCTCGATCGATTCACCGGCATCCATCAGGAACTTCAGATCGGACTCGTTCAGTGTGTTATCGCTGAGGAACAGTTCCCGGCCGGTTAGCTTCCGGCTTTCGGCCGCCACCTTCTCCTTCCGCTCGGTGATGCCCATATCAAGCTCGAACTGGCTTTTCCACGCCATAAACGTTTCCACCGTTACGCGCGTACCTTCGAACTTTTTCATCTCCTCCTCTTCGATCTTTCGCTTCGCCTCCTCCTTGGCCGTTTCCGCCGCGTTCTTCAGCTCGTCGTACTTCACGTTCAGCCACTCCTGGGCGGACGAGACGAGCGAGAAGATCATCTCGATGCCGATGTTCTCCTCGATCGTGCTGTGGATGTGCTTCAGCAGCTCCTCCTCGTAGCCGTCCTGGAAGTTGCTCGGCTCCTCGATCTCCACCAGCGGGGCCGTGTCCGGATATTTTTCCGTGTATGTGAACAGCAGCTGGCAGGAGAGGCCCTCCGTTTCCACCTCCGGATCGTACTCGGTAGTGGCAATCGGTAGCCGGAATTTGTGCGGTTCCGTCTCCAACACCTCCAGCTCGCCGCAGTAGATCGAGTCGAGCGCTTCGATCTCGTTGCATTGGTCCTCCCGGTGATTGCGCTCCATTGTGGGTTGAGGTCGGGCTTGAGGCAGGCTCTGCTCTAGGAAGGATTATCTCTACTTTTAAGGCAAATTACACATTTGTTTATACGTTTCCCGGCTCAGCTTACTTTCCGCACACGAGACAAAACACACGACAAATCGACACAATCACAAAAAAAAACATTGCCACTGTCAAAAATGACACCGCCAGGAGCTGTCAGCTGTCAGTGCGATGCACGCAAAATCACAACAAAAACAATCGCATCAAAACAACACATTCCTAGGCTCTCACCCCCGTCGGCTCCCAGCTGGATGATTCACCGAGATCATGCACCGAAACATGGAAATTCGTCACATGGCGTTCCACCTGGAGACGCTGGCCCACATCCTGGACACCAGCGAGGGGTGGCGTGATTTCCTCTACCTGATTCCGCGCAACCTGGACGATCTTTCGAGGACCGGCGACTACACCCTCAAGTACACCGGGCTGAACGAGAGGTGAGTCATTGTTGGGCGCATACCGCGCAAGGAAATCATCGTGCCACAACTGAGACACCGAAGTTAAACGCTGTGCCCTGTGCTTATAGTAGTGCTTCCATTGTAGCATTCTCGAGGTGGAGAGCAAGAAAGGGAACACATCACCGGCCAAGCTCCTGCTCGACGAATGGGCCATATCGGGGCAGGTACGACCCACGGTCGAGCACCTGCTGACGTTGTTGGTGCGTGCGAAACAGATCCGCGCCGCGGAATACCTGACCACGCTGCTGCGGGAGAAGCCACCGGCCCGACCCAGCGAGGGTCCGGGCGCACCGATCGACGTGACGATGCCGGAGGATCGCCAGACGGAATCGCTCCTGAACGGGATCAGCTACCCGAGCTCAACCATCCTGCAGCACAACGTGGAGTCGGTGACGATCGACAACAACCGCGACTACTACGACAAGATGTGCCCGATGAAGCGAGTTGAGATAAAGGAAAATTCGGCCACGGCTGCGACCGGCGGTGAGAGGCCGGTTTTTTCCTCCAGCAACAACGACACCCGGTCCGGGTCGGATTCGTCAGACCTACGGAACCCGCAGATGGTGGAACGATATCCGGACCAGCTGGCGGGCCCATCAAGCCCCCGGAAGGGTGTGGCGCACAAGCAAGAGCAGGGACCACCGTCGGCGAACGAACTGCCGTTGATTTCGGAAATCCTGCAACCGATCAACGGCAACGAAGTGGAGGCACCCGATTTATCCATTTTTGGACGGGACGAGAGTGTGAAGAAGGATAACATCGAACCGGGTAGTAGCCGGCCGCCGCCACAGGAAGACATTCCCGCTCTGTCCGCACTGCTGGGTACCGACGAGCAGCTCCATTCCAGCAGCACGAACCGAACGCACGAAAGTATACCGATGCTGTCCATGCTCGGTTCGGATCAGAGCACATCCAACACGCTCGAAAGTGACGAAAGTAGCTCGGTTGCCTCCAGCACCCACAGTGGGAACTCCGTGAGTGATTTGATAAAGTTTTCCGCTACTTCGCTGGCAGCACAATTCCGGTACGACGAGCTGCGCACCGCAACCGATGGGTTCAACGCGCAACCGTACACCAATGGCAACTTGAACGCCCCGGACGGCCGTTCGATTGGTGCCGGTGGCTTCGGGACGGTGTTTCTAGCTCTCCAGCTCACCCCGGCCATCCCGGTGGCGGCCGTCAAACGACTCGATCCGGACAAATACAAGTGTCGGGAAAAGTTCCAGCTGGAACTGGACATACTGGCGCACCTTTCGCACGCGAACGTGGTCAGCCTGCTCGGTTCCAGTGCGGACGGGCCCCAGCTGTGTCTGGTGTACGAGTACCTGCCGGACGGTAACCTCGAGACGGCCCTGGCGGCGGTTCGCACCGGCCATCGCCGTCTGCTGGCGTCGGTGCGCGTGAAGTACCTGCACGACATTGCCACCGCGATCGCCTTTCTGCACGACCGTGCCGAAGTGATTCACCGGGATGTGAAGTCGGCCAACGTTCTGCTCGACCGGGACGTGGCCAAGTTGTGCGACTTCGGGCTGATCAAGCGGACGAGCTCGCGCACGACGACCAGCATCATTGGGACGAACGCGTACATGGCACCGGAAGCGGTTCGGGGCGATGTGTCTCCCGCGCTGGACATCTTTGCGTTCGGGATCGTGATTGCCGAAACGGTCACCGGCGAGCCGGTGCTGGCGGAGAAGGAATCTCGCAGTGAAATTGATCTGGCCGGGTATCTGGCCCGCCACCAGGACGAGGGACTGGATCTGGCGAGCCTCGTGGACGGGACGGCCGTGGTGGATCGGGAAGATGGCGGTCGATGGGCGATGGATGGAAGGACGCTGCTGAAGATCGCGCTTAAATGCATCGGCGTCAAGTGGAGCCGACCCGGCGCCGGTGTACTGGCGGATTTGATTGGCTCGACACGGGCGAATTACAACCACGGAGCAGGGGATAGCTAAAAGATGATATTTCATCGATCAAGTGCTCAACTAAACGGTGATACATAGCAGCGACTGGTAGGGAACAGGGAGGGATCAGTTCGAAATAAGCTTTTACGTTTTGTTGAAGCGATAATACTCGTTATTATTGTAGCTGCAGAGACAATATTTTACAACGCGAAGGTTACAATCTATTATACTTTGTCATTAACGCTAGTGCAATCGAACCCTGCCGGGGTGGCCTTTTACATCGATCGAATGTAAACAACATTACCACGCTGTCGACGCAAATAAACACGGCACGAAACCAACAGCTGACCGCCGGTAGGCCGCGGTCCATTTAATTCAATAGCTCCGGCTAGCGGTAAACCACCAGCGCCGAGACAATCCGAAAATGCCACTTTGCGTTCAATTCGATCGAATCGACGGGGGCAAACCATTCGTGCGTACCGTACAACCACGCGACCGACCGGGCGACAGTAACCCGAGCCTTCCTACGCTCGGATGAGGGAAAAAAAACAACCCACAACCGTCTGGTGGCACGCGCCGCAAACGCCCTTCGCCTCCACCGGGCGAACCTTCGTCGGCGAACGGTTTAATTGGTTCTGCGGTCAGGTTTTCCGATCGCACCGATCTCGAAACGACCTCCGACGGGGCAAAGCCGCAACGGTCTAGAATGGAGCGGAACGTTCGCTACTTTGGATGATTAATGTACGGCGGTAATAATTCACCCGAATGCTTCAGCGCAGGGGTCGGCAAACTTTGCAGGAAATGGGCAGAATCGCAGACCAGATCTCGATACGACTTCTCGATAGCACGGGTATTCCAAACATGGGTTTTCAAGTGATTTTGGTTGGATATTCTGAATACGAGTGATGAATTTTGTAAGCAGATGTGAGTTTTTACTGAAGAAAGTGAAGTTTTAATAATTTATTCAGTGATTGTATTTTATTTTCTGGAAGAATTTGTTGTAAATTATTCATGATTATTGTGTTTTACAAAAAAAAGTTTATAATTAGATAATACCCACAAAAACAAACACATTTGACATTTTGAATGGACTAACAAAGCATATAATCAAAAAATTTGCCCACAGACCGATTTTTGCCGATCCCTGCCTTAGCGGAAGGGTTTCGTTGGCGATCGCGGTAACCCCCGAACCCTTCGAAAAGCACCCGCCGCACTAACGGTTGATTGAAGCGACGGGACAGGCGGTAAGGATACTCCGCAGCCGGTTAATCCAACCAACCCCGGCGACATGCCGGAACTGGTGCAATTCGGTCGCGTTTAATGAGACGGACCCGTGCGCGGTTAAGGTTTGGCGTACGCGTACTTGCACACACACAACGTTTGTAATTCGCGCAGTAATTAAGCGGTTGCACTCGCAGCGTCTCACTGCGACAGAACCTCCGCGCCGGAATCGTTAGCACAGCTCGAGGATTCGATCATTAGGCACGTCGCAAACGGGTCGTGATAGAATGTAAAAAAGTCTAATGGGCTAAGGTCACTGGAGTGATCTCGTCGGGGTTATTTCCGAGTCCGGAGCATCCTTGCCCCACGTGCCGCGGCGTTGCGTGCCGTTGCGCGTGGAATGTTGTGGAACCGGCGGAGTCTGGCCGCACGTCTGGTGACAGAATCGGCGGCCGGCGACCTCCACGTACGGCGCTGGAATGCGACGCCGTTAGCACGCGATCTCGCTCTGCGGATGATGATGTTTCAATTATGCCGGCAGATAGAAGGCGAGCGAGCGGCAACGCATTGCATCACACCCGAAGAACCCTTGCCGGACCGATTGTCCCATTCGAAATCGAAACCGGACCCAACAACTTTATGGTCGATTTGATGGACGTGGATCGTGGAACGCACGATGGATTGCTCCATCGCCAGACCGCATCCGGTTGAAGCGTTGCGATTGCAAACGCTTCACATCCACCGCCTACTGCCTCGAGCGCTCGAGACGCAGACACAATGCATCACATTCCGATCGTGTGTGTTTTTTTTTTATGAGCGGAAGCACTTCATATCTCACCTCACACGTTCGGCTGGAGTGTCTGCACCCCCGAAGGGGGCTCGATCGGAACCGGTCGAAGTCTCGACACCACTTTATCACTGTGCGGATCGATATTATGCGTGCGTTTTCGCACCTCAACACTGGTCTGGTTGGTTCGATGCAACGGTTGACCGCGTGCGTCGGTGTGCAGTTTCAAGTGCAATGCCACCAGGCCGCAGGAGTCACTGCTACGGGCCAGTGAGTCAGTAGGGCCCTACTGATCGCACGTCTAGGCGCCCCCAGACGCCAGCTAGAACAAACCCCATGGCGACGATACGAAAGGATTCGGAGACGCCGATGTTCCAACGTCTGACCTTGGCCGACCGGCTTAGAGCCTTTCGCTACGAGTCGCATCTCGGGGCGGGTGGAGTGACTGGGCCGAGTTCTTGGCCGACCGGCGCAGAACGTCAAGTCGCGACGCGGCCAATTAAAGCGAACGGACAATCGCCGTTTGGTCGCGCTCGTCGTGAACGTGATCTTTACCTTGAGCGCGGCCTGCGCAGGTTCAACGAACATTCCGCTGACTGGTGTGTCCTTGGTGCGATTTCCGCAAAGAATACCCCGAGGTACGTCGATCGGATCCAGCATCCAATCACCGGTTGCACCGTGTAGTCCACTGTTCCAGCGTTTCCGAGCCTGATCGAGTCCAACAGATACATCGGAGTTGGTATGGGGTGCTGCCGCCACCGTGACCAATCTAATGAGATGCACTTGATTTCGGTCATTGTCTCGCACACAACCACTGGGTCATCTGCATGTGTGTATCTCTGCGCGCGTGTGTGTGCGTTTGGCGTACGTGAGCGAGTGAATGGCGAGGCGCTACTTCCGAGATTCGTTGCGAAACCATGCACACTAGCCACTAGCGCGGTGTTAACCTAATGACCTCGCGTGCACCGAGGGCGCGTTGGCGTGTTGGACCAGCTCCGGCCGGTCTCTGGGGGTTAACGCGGCTCGGACCGATAGAGAGATAATGATCAGCAGCAGCAGCAGCAGCCCACGGGTGGCAGGCAAACCGGGCTGGGAAAACACAGTGCCGCGGTGTGTTTGTATTTGTATGCTAAATGCGAGGAAAACCGCCGTTTCGTGTCCGATAGCATCTGCTGTCCGGCTGTGGAGCGGGCGCGCGCGCCGATGATTGACGCGGATGGTTCGGTTTCGGCCTCGTTAAGGTCTTCGGATTCGCCAACTGTAGCAGTGGGATCTCGCGCTTAAACGCATTAGAACGGTTAGCACGGTTAGCAGCGGAAAGCAATCAACCTACACATACAGAGATGATAAATCTGTGAATTATGCATTTTTATATGCCTTGCCGGTGTGGTCAGGCTTTTTTGTTGTTGTTGCTGCTGCTGCCACTGCCGAAGGTTTATCATTCTAGTGTTGATGGAGTGGCAAGTTTGCCCTTGTGTTTTGGGTTTGCAGAAGATTTGCAATCGAAGGTTACCCCTCTGGTTTAGGGTTGTTTAATTTACGAAGGAAGGTCGCACCGATGCTTGGAGGAATAAATTATGATAGTATTATTGCTTACCGTTTCAGTTAATCTGTCAAGGCGATCGGTGCGGTTTGTGTAAATAGAATCAATGTTTTATCGATAGTTCTAAATACCTTGAGCTGGTCGTAAGGTGCACTGGATATGCTGGTCGTAAAATAGCTCGAAGGTAGCTTGAGAGGTAGTAACTTACTTAACAGGCTCGCGATCGAGGCGAGGCACAAAAAAATGATCTGAGTTAATCTCTTCTATCGTGTTATACAATATATCGGAGCCAATATTTAAGACATGTCATTAATCAAATAATCTCCATATTATCAAATAATAGATATTAACGAGAACCGAGTTTGAAGTTTTAGAAGCTAACCAACACTAATCCACCAAAACCGGTACCGGAACCAATATACCAAGAAAATGATAATTTGGGTTCAAAATGCTCTATAAACAGACGAATCAGCCTGCAATATGCAGATTAATTTGGAGAAGAATGTGACGATATATGGCGGCTTAAGCCATTGCACTATATTAAAAAAGATTCGGATTTTTATCATTTAACCAGTGCCTTACTATTCCATAGCAACTCGTGGAATTCTATGTGACACCTACAATAGGTTGTTTAGTTAGCTAATGTTCTAGTAAATGCTTATATAATCCTATTTAGAAGCTAGAAGCTCTAGATAAAGATTTGTTTAAGCTGACACATCTGCCTGCGGTAATTACTAATATTTGAAGATAAATAATATGATGATATTTGAAGGCTTCTATTGGGTTGGATTTCTGGTTAGCAATTTTTATACATTGTTTTCATACAAAACCTGAAGTTCTTATCTATCTTTGGTACTGGTGTTCCCTGCAACAATCAAAGAGGTATTACTTCAGTACTTGATGATCCTTTCAGAAGGACTTGATATGGTTCCAATGGTCTGTGCCTATTTTTTTAACTTAAATAGCCTCTTCCCCCATTATGATTCCCCCAAATAAATGAAATTGACAATTTCTACGAATTAGTTCCCATCCTTCATCTTTTTAGATATGTTGTTCTAAATTTTACCTCATTGACTTTGGTTACTTTCGAGCTCTAGTGCATATGTGCGTATAAGACAATAGTTTTTTTTAATCTATCCTTCAATGTTGGACGTATAAGATAAGGTATTATCAAGATATACTTGCATTACAAACTGGAAAAATCAAACACCTTGCCTTGAAATTAAAAATGGCTAAAGTTTTCAACTATTCAAAAGGAGCAATCAAAATGAAATAACTTTTTCTTGATAAGCGCTAACATATACATGTGGTTTTGGAATAATTATTTACAAGCGGAACGTTGGAGTTATAAATAAAATTAAAACAAAAAGCCTCACGATTTTTTAACAGCCGACAAAAATCGTTAAAAATAATGCACCACAATCGCTCGAACATATGGTTTTGATGGTTTTGCTTCTATGGTTTTGATTTCCAAAATTAAATTAATGAATGCAAATAAAAACAAACCACCATTTCCTACCGCAAATGAACGAACATCTCCGCTTCGAACCTAACGGTCTACGTATGATGTGATTTAAACCCACGCCAGCAAAAAAAAAACACCCCACTATAGGTCATTTAGTAACAATTCCGCTGTGATTGCCTGGCATCGGTTGAAGGTCGCATGCATGCTATCCCACACGGCGAAACCGAACGAAAAAGAAAAAAAAAGCAGACACCACAACGAACTAAAAACCAGTTGCCAAATAATGCCCACCGCCTGCAGCTGTGGCCAGCTTCTCGTGGTGTTATTACTTATTGGCTCGCGTTTCGGCGCCTCACCCACCTCTGCCGAGGCTCGTACGTTAGAAGCACCGGTAGACCGGGGAGGTAAACGATCGCCTGGTCGGCCGGTTCACCGGCTTGCGCTGGACGGACGGACGGCAGAGTTCGACGTTCAAGTTCAAGATCGGTCACTGCCAGCCAGTCGAATTTGACTCACCGTCGCGACCAAAAGGGCCACCGGCAGGCAGGGTAGGAGGCTGCTGACGGTCGCGCTCGGGATACGCGATCTTGAGTGCGCGAGAACGATCGTCACCCGCCGTAACCGTAAAACCTGTTACCGTGCGCGTATGCGTGGACCAATTTAGGGTTGTTATTCGTGCGCTCGTGCGCTTAGGGACTGACGTAGTGCGATATGTTTATTCGATGAGCGCAAACCCCCCCCCGGTCGGGTTAGCCCGCTCGTTTGACGCACGAAATCGGTGCAGAGCAACGACCCGAAGGCCACCGGAAGACGTCCGGCAAATGGACGAATCCTGGACCCGAAACCGACAGCAGGTGGACTTCCGCGAACCGCTTTATCGGTTACAAGGATAGCAGGGTCCGTTGCCCGCCGGGGCTTCAGGCTTCGGAAGAGAAAGGATTCGTTTTTTGTTTTCCGTCTTGCCCTAGATGTGTCTCGGAGTGGGTTGCGGTTGGTCGCGGAACGTTCTGTGCGCGAAGGAGGGGGCGTTTCAGGATCAAGGCAATGTGGTTTGAGGTGGTCTGAGGGCACCGGAACCGGCCTGATCGCCGCGTTCCGGCGTGTTGAGTGGCGGCTGTCAGGCAGAGTCGTGAAATGTCCAACGACGTTCGAAATTTAGATCGGCCCGGCGAAGTTTATCGACTGAAACGGCTTCCGAGCCACCGCCACCGCGTTCGGGGAGGTGGGTGGGAGGTTTTGATAAATGTTGCCACAACCAGGTGCGTGTGTGTGTGTGTGTGTGTGTGTGTGTGTGTGTGTGTGTGTGTGTGTGTGTGTGTGTGGATTAGCGTAGGTAGACCTCGACCGTGCAATGTCCTTTGCGCGACCAGGAACAGATGTTTTTTTTCGTTGGTTGGTTTCTTTTACTGTTTCTTCTGGTGTGTTTCGATTGCGAAACCGTCAACCGGCGGCCTGTTGTGGTAGGAAGCGACAGGCCGGCTTTTTGTTGTTGTTCCTCTTATTTTTGGAAGGAAAAAGGAAATGATTGACGATGATCGCCGCTTGGGCCGCTCGGAGCGATCGTTCGGTAGCCCATTTCCGTGGGTGGTTAACATGACATTTTTGGGGTGGTTTTTGATAAGCCGCCGACGGTTCGTTCGGTTTGGGCCGGCGATTATTCGGTCCCTGGGTCGGTGCGGTATGATCGGGCCGGTGCGTTTCGGGGGGATTAATTGGCGGGGCGTTAATTAATGATCGGGCTGATGGTAGGCAGTGTTATTTATTGCTTCGCCGGTGTGGCTGTGGTCGAGCGGGGTGTGTGTGTGTGTGTTGTTGGGGACACGGAGACACGGAGTGAGGAAGGTGTAAAACAAGCCACTTTATGGCCGATTCGGTCGAAACAAGATAACATTTCGTCACTTTTATGACGTACGTTTAGTGTGCGTGTGTGTCAATGCAGACAATGGGAACTAATCATCGAGATATCATTATTTTTTTATGCGATACGATCTGCAATTTTTATTCAAATATCGCATTTATCTCATACATCTAATGAAATTTTTATGAATATTATTAAGGCACAGATTTGTTGTTATTAATATTATAATGCTTATTCTTATTGATTATTTAACTAAACATGCTATTAAATCCCCTTCAAGCACCTTCTAAAATAAAAATAAGTTGACAATTTTAATTTCTTTAAATTCATGTGAAAAAGTCAATTACAATTTAACTCATCTTAAGCTATGAAACTTAGCTTTATTATCATTTTATTAAGTGGAAAGATATCGTCGTGACTTTTCTTCATATGTCATAAATTCAAAGATCATCTAGCAGGCAAATTCGTTCAATTAACCAGAACTTTGTGTTTAAATTTAGAATTTAAATATAGAAATGAAAAATTTGATTGCTTTAAATTGTTTATAAGTTAACTACGACGAAAAAAAACCGAATAAAACGAACGAAACAGCTTTGAATATTGACGTCGGCATTATAATGAATGTTCCAATAAAACTCAAATCCGACTCAGTCCTGACGGTTTGAGTGATTCTTTGCATTTAGTGCCGGTGGGCTTAGAAACGTAAGAAAGACCTTTGGAAAGGTGAGAAGATTATGAAAACTAATACATTTTATTGGCTAAGTTGCACCTACAGAAAAAAAACAGTAATTCGCCCAGTGTTCCAGGCATACGTTTTACTTGTGGCAGTAACAATTTTTGATGCTTTTCCACTGTTTCGAATACTGCCATGAATATTTCTCTCCAGCATTTTTTTTTCAGAAATGTTGAGAAAAAATAGCTTCTTACAAAATAAGGTTATGTTTTGTTAGTAATTGTCTCAAACAGAATATATGTATTTAAGAACACAGACTAATTTAGTATAAAATCGAAACTATCAGGATTTTAAACAACCTTGGTTCTATCGCTTACCCTCGGGACAAAATTGACCGAGATGCTTAGTTTGCAACTAAGCATTTTTTTTTTCATCCAACGTTTGCAGAAGTGATCTTGCAAGGCATCCAAATGATCTTAATAAAATATGCGCTCGCGGTGAACGGCGGTTCCCGCATAGCAAATTGATCTTGCTCAACGAAACCTATGCCTGCAACTCGGATGAAAGAAATGGCCGTCCCAATTTCAAAATACATTTGCATTGTACGCAATTTCTCTGCCAAAACTGAAGATTAGCAAGGTAAAGTTTCAGCTTCTAGTCTGTGATGAAGTAATTACGGTTTACTTATTATGGTTTACTATGGTTTACTATGGTTATGGTTTACTTACTAGTGTTTACTTATAATATTAGTAATTTAATAATGAAAAACAATCCTATTCCATCTTTATGATGATACACATTCGTCTTGTTTTTTTTTTTAATTTATTCTTTTGTATCCACATTTTCGATCCTAGTGGTACCTTTACATAATAAAATCACATCATAATATATTAAACATATATTTTTATAACTCTAAAATAGCAAAACCTTCTACACTACTATACCATTGCCCAGAATAAAATAAAATAAATACAAAATTACCAGTGCCACTCAAAGCCCACGGTCATAAGCGGCTCTTCACGCAGATCACCTTTTCAAGATAATCGACTTAAACGCTCGTTTACTCATCCACCACTTTACCCGATCGATTGTTTGCCGAGTGGCGATCGTAGATAGGCCTAAATCGCCCTACCCGACGTCGAGTGGGGGAGGGCAGACACGGCAAATCGGGAAAGGGCACTCGGCACGTCGTAATCGGCCGTACGCCGCCCAGCCGGAACGCGGATCTGGGAAGATCGAACGGGCTGGGGGCAATTCCCGACGTGTAAATTACCGGTGAAAAACGATCGTTCCGGCACCGGAACGCGGCACGTTCTAATGCGCTCTCCAAGCGGTCTCGTTTCAAGGTCGGGCTCGATAGGCTGACTCGCATCCTCGCTCCTTCCGTGGGTGATCTTGCCGTTCGCGTTCTCGTGCGATCCGGATATTGAGGTCCGGGTTCTGGATCGCATCATCCGCGCCACGATGGCCACGGCGGAGATCGAGAACACCGCGCTTTCAAGGCAACGGGGGCAGGCGCAGCAAAAGGGGGCCACCGAAGAACAAGAAGTCACGTACGCCACACCACGCGGGCAGCACGATCGCGCGCGCTCGCCCTCGCTCATTGCTGCCCTCTCTCTAACGATCGTTCGCACGGAACGCTCTCGCCTTCAGCGAGCGGCTCTCGCGTCGGCGCGCATTTCCTGATTTTTCGCACCGGACTTTTCGCTCCCCGGCGCTCTCCGGGGAGCAGTGGTGCGTCGTTCCATCCCTTTCGCGCACAATGTCTCGCGCGGAAAGCTCCAGCTGTGCCCGTGAGCTGAGCGCTCGCTCTCAGCGTCGTGGCTCATCGCGGAACCGTTTCGAGCCTCCGAGCCTCGGTGTGTGTGTTTTTTACGCTCTTGCCCTCTCACCCCCTCCCACCGAAGGGGATGCTGAACGATTCCGCGTGTGAGGGGGCAGCCGGCACTGCTCGAATGTATAAAATCACTTCGCGCTCGCCACCGACAGATCATTCCACGCTCAGTGCTTCAGCCGCCAGGATCACCAGCCAGTGTCTGTGTCCCGACCAGTTTCCCGACGGACTCTTGTTTCACCGCTGTGGAAACACACCCCTCCCCACCCACCTTTTCCACCCACCCACCCCACGTGGTCCTGTGATAGCGTTCGCTTCATCTGAAACGGCAACAAAACCCCTTCTTTTCATCACAATGAATCTAGTAAGTTTTGAGATAGTTTCGTTTCTAAGTTTTCCCAAGTGTGTTTCCCCAAGTTACCTGTTACTATCGGTGAACCTATTGGAGCGAAGTGTAAAGTCGCAGGACAGTTCAGGAGAAAAGCAGTGAAACTGGCCGGTCTGTCGAACTTTCAACGGCCGTGATCGTGATGTGTGATGTGCGAGCGAGTGTTTGTGCGTGCGTACATGTGTGTGTGGCATAGCAAAAGGCACGCAGAGGGAAGAAACTTTACGAAAAAGAGGAAAACACACAGTTTACCTCATTACCACGCACGGTAAACGGTAAAACGGCTGCGATGTGGTGAAAAGCGTGATAAGCAACACACTCGCACACACACACACACACACACACACCGACAGACAACCCAAAAGCCCTACTGAAAGCGGCTATCATCGGCTCTCGGTTGATCCGGTGTACTTGCCTTTTTTCGGTGATTGTTGCTATTCGCTTAATTTCATTTTCGGAGAAACACCTTTTTCTCTAAATTGTCCGTTTTGTTTGTGTGCTCGCATGTGTGTTTACTGTGTAACTGTGAGTGTGCTGTACGTGTGTACGCGTGTGTGTGTGTGTGTGTGCGTGCACAATTGTAAAGTGCGTGCGTGTGTACCTTGACGGAATTATCCGCGAAAACAAACACAAACCGGCTGGGTTGGCTTTTTTCTCTCTCTCTCTTTCTTGGCCTGGCTTCGCCTCGCTTCGCCTTGGCGCGATGGCCCGAACGGTGTGAGGTCTTTCCTGACCGCACGATAATCATAATCGGCGCTCGCCTCGGTTCGAGTACCTTCCACCCCTCATTAGCCGCTCGCCGCTGAGGAGATGCTGCGAAAAGCCAGCGTGCAACCGAAGCGATTGAAAGATCGAGCCGAGTTCCGAAGCGGGGCTTCGATCGATCGATTAGCGGGCTCTTCCGGTCGACCCATGCGCCTGCTGATGATGAGCAGCCGTCTCCCTAACCCTGCCTCGCCACCCTACCGCGGTGACCTCACGAATTTAATCGTTTAATTTTTCCCAAGGGCAAAACTATTTTCTATTGAGCAACCGAAAACATTGCACGAGAGAAAAAAAAACACCGGAAGAGATGCTTCGGAAAAACGCCCAATTTTCCCGCTGCGTTCCCGACCCTATCACGCGTCTTGCCACCTGTTTTGCATAAAATTTGTACCTTCTCGAATTGCTTCATTTGCATAAAGAAAGGCATGGAGCAGAAAAAAAATCACACAAACAAAAAATAGGGGATCATAATTGCGCTAGGAACACCTTGCCGACTGGATTTCCATTGTTTCAAGGCCCGATCGATCCAGTTTCTTGAGACGAGCAGCACGGCTGTTACAGTCTGCTTTACAACCTGTAAACAACCGCAGTTCGCTCGAGAGTGCGAAAAACCGATCGAGAAACACGAATACACGAATCACAAGCTTTAAGGTTAGCTTCGATGTTCGACGAGTGTTCGACGATACACCAGACGCGGCATGCCCATGGCCCGGAAAGACTGGTTTTTTGGAGCTGTTGTTATCGGGGCTGCGAGCATAATGCCAAAATGGAAAGGCACCGCCGGCAGTCCGTAGTTTGATGAGCCCGTTGACCATCGATCCGGTGTAAAGCTTATTTGTGCGTAACCCGGGCGAGCATGCTGTTTGTTTGCCGCACGTTGCTGCAAAGAACGGCTTCCAGCTCGCACCGAACAAATGCTGCTCGAGCACCGATCTCGGGTAGGAATGCGTGAAATATGGGGCGACACAGATTCTCACTGATTTATCGCCTCTCTGTGATCGCCACCGGAGCCCCGAAGTCCGAAATTTATTGTAATTTCAGACTCATATTTCACGCCGCAGTTGGGAAAAGGGCACCTGGGCGCTTTGAAAAGGGAAACTTGTGATTAATAAACCACCCCACCAATTAGCATAGCATTTATGCGTAGCATGACACCGGAAGCCCTGCGTTACCGGTTTCGGAACTGACAATTATGTTGGGCTCCCCTGTTCATTGATACGATCGGTAGCTTTCCAATCGGAAAACGAAGCGAAGGAAGAGCAGCAAAAACGCTTCCGAATGCCGATGCCAATGGATGTGGAGAAGAGATAGTGAGAGAGAGAATGAGAGAGAGAGAGAGCGGGGTAAAAACAAACACTGCATGATGTAGGGAAATGTCATTCACGTGCGAGAATGCATCAGGCTGGTCCTCCGCTAGCCCTTCGACAGCATTCGACCCCCCTCGATCGGACCGCTGGACCGAGCTGGACTTGATTTTCCTTTTCCCACTGCCACTATCACCAGCGGCCGGCAGGGACCGGTTTTGAGAGGAGCGCGAACGAGGCGCGTGGCGCGAGATTTCCCTTTTTCGAGCCACTGCACGGCCGGCTGGGCCGCCAGATGTTTTTGACCTTTGCTGGCGCCCACCGCGGAACGGAAGGACACCGAAGAGCGTCGCGAAGAAAACTGAAGGAAATGGAACGAAATAAAATAAACCGGCGGCGCTAGAGGCGCATAAAACGACGCAGCAACGAACGAACTCGAGGGAAAAAATCGAGAGTGAGCCGTTAATTGTCATTATGGAATCGGCGAGGCGCGAACCGCTTTTCGTAGCCTTCGGACGTGTCCGTCCGACCTTCAACCGGGTAGCGGTAGTCACCTCGGCTGAGGTTCGTCACCAGCCCGGCACAGCCAAGTTCAGTATGGAGGTCAGTCGAACGTGCCTGAGTGTGTGTGTGGGTACGAGTGGATCGACACCATATCGCGCTTAATGAACGCACATTAAACCGTACCGAAAAAGAGCAAAAGCGCGCGCGTGGAAAAACGCCACATTGATCGTACGATCTTCACACCGGAATATGTTTTTCCATCTCCGCTGGTCCGGGGTTTGAAGCGTTGTCGTCATTGACATTGATTTTATGATTAGACGCGTTCGGGGTCTCCAAGCGGTAGCGACAAAAAGATGCACCCCTTTCCGGTGAGATGATGAACCGTAGACGAAGGGCATCGATGGAAATCACTCGCCAGCCCGGTGACGCAGCTGGTGGGTCAGTAGAACGGAAGCCATGATTACAGCCGGGCGCCATTTCGCAACGCAGATTCGAGCATGATAGTCAGCATTGTTGTTTACCGACTGCTGCCGAGAGAAGAAGGTCAATTCCGTGTACTTGTTGCGGTAAACATGTTGTTGTTTTTCTTCTGCGAAGGGTTGATTTCTTTTCGTTCGCTTAAGATCGAGCACGTAGAACCCTTGTTATGGCGTTGTAAGGCTTTTTTGTTTCTTTTTTTTTGGCACTTCTTTAAATAACGCAGTATAAAAGGTGCTTTTTTAAATTATTTTACTGCGCAGAGATTCGTTTTTGCAGTAAAATCTCAAAAATAACTATTTATTTTGATTGAGGTATAGTGCACGCAACGAGGTGCGAAGGGAGAGAAACACAAATAATGCTAAAGAGCGTTTAATTCATTAATTTAAGCATAATTAAGACATACACACACATACACTTAAATCGACCACAACCGCCAACACACTAATGCGTGATAATCGCACTAAACGCCGTGCCGTACGGATTATCTGAAGCGTGAAGTGGCTCGAACAATAAGGCGCTCGAACGGCGGCACAAAAGACTACAACGAGCGGGTACGCACGCGCAAGCGACGAACCTCTCTAAGGGGCGGATGGCGGCGCTTCGTTCGGAACTTTTCGGAAGTTAAATTATGATGCGCTCCACCGGGGGCGAAGCGAACAACAGGGCAGCTAATGATGGCTGTTTTCTCCCCTTATCTCCCCTGGGTGGGGTGGCCGCGGGTGGCCCTCTGCGAACGAAAGCGATAGCGCCGGCAGAAAAATGCCCTTTTGCGTGCGTTTATGAAAAATGCCATGCGTTTTTCCACAAACGACCGTGCACATAATCAGGCGTTCGGACCCGATGTGAAAGGGCCGCGTACGGAGAAGGAAATGATGGTAATTCGAGCCTGTACCGATCCACCACGTAAACCGTCCCGTCCCCATCGGATATGAGCTAACTTCCGCCACCGCGACCTGGCCGGTTGCGCGCATCGGAGTCGTTCGTATTAAAATCGGGCCCGCCAGCATCTTCCCGAGCGTGGCGTGATGTGCGACCGTGCCCTTAGGCTGTAGGGCGTACGCTCGTTCGCGTTCGATTTCCTGTCCCGATCGGCACGGGCACGGAGGAAATTGTTTTCTCACTCGGTCGTGAGACAGGTTACTTCATATCGTGCCATTAGGGGGAAGATTGCGTTTTTGGAGGGTGGGAGGGTGGTATTTGTTTTGTTCTATTGTGTGCCCCTCTGTATTTGGGTGATCGCATTTGCCTGTGATTCACTTTCACCGCAACCGGTCGGTAATTTTCATGCAGCAATCAAATTCCGCCCAAATTTGGTTCCACCTGTACGGGCCGGGAGGCGTCTCGTTTCACTTTCCGCACCGAGCGAAACATGCGCAGCATTTCTTCACGATCACCGCTCTGCTACGAAAGTACACGAATGCCGAACGGAGCCGTACAAGGTTAGGCTGTCCCGAACGGGGCAGGAGCCGCTCATAAATCTTCCACTCGCATGCCAACGCGCGCAAAGGCCCACCCGTCCCGAAAGTGTCGGGAAGTGTTGCGTCAAATTTGCAAACGTTACGCATAGGTTTGCTGGGGCCCAAACGAACTCGATTGCAACCTGACGCACCCGAAGGAGTGGGAGGGGAGGGGGGGTGTCTCGCAAGCGTGGCGCGAGAATGAAGGGATTGCAATCGGAATGGCCGCACCGTCCTGCCTCGAGCTCTCTCCCTCCCTACGACGATAGCGATCAGCCGCAGAAGGTAATTAATGGCTGATCACGTTCGTCGCCAAATCGGTCCCCTCCCTCACGGGGGGTGACCGTGTCCCAGTTGGGGGCGACCGTGGCCAAACGTCCGGCGCTTGGAGTGGGCCGTGGCCCGTGTGACGAGGCGGGTTTATGGTTTCCTGGCCCCGTTTTTCACTACTTCTTCTTCTGGTGCTGTGTCAGTTTCGATTTTAATTTTCGACTCCCTCTCGGAATTCCAAGCGTTTTTTTCTGAAGGGTGGCACACGGCACGATCGCGTGTGGACATCCCTATAATTTTTGTAGCGCACCACAAATTCTAAGCATCTCATCCGGGGCCCGAACGGGGCAAACCTTTCTGCATTCCGTTCCGTTTCATCGGAGCCTATTGCTGTGTGTGTGGGGGACGGTAAGGCCGATTCGCAAGGTAAATCGTCTAATGACGCAACTGGTTTTTCTGCTGGAATGTGCACTTCCGCAATTAGGAGTGCCCGCGCGAACGCACTCGCTGGAACGGGAAGACAATTATTTTCTAGCGCCAATTGACCGAATGGCCCGCGAGATGGTTTGTCGTTATCGACGGCAGGCGTTAGGGCTAGCGTTCGAACTACTCGGAAGGGCTCAATTTCAATCGTGAAAGTAAAAGTTTCCTCTATTAGTAGTAGTTTAAAGTGTTATTCACTTCTTTCAGTCATTCCTTTACAGTTGTGCTTGCAAAAGAGAATGTTCTATCAGCTCACCATAAGGAAGTGAGCTGTTTTGGATTGTTATTCTAAATACGGGTCGAAGATTTCTCAATTACTTATAGGATTGGAGCATTTTCCTCACATTCTTCCATCTCAACTCACGATGGATCTATTTCTTTTACAAAGATGCTTAACTTAAGTATGAATTTGGGATTATATTTGAAAATCTACAAGATCTAGAGTCTTGGATCACATCTGGAGTCTTAATTCATTTATGGGAATAGATATTTTTTTCATTTTTTTTATATTTTTGGAATCTTTTACTTGATTGTAAAGGATCTCATACAGCCTATGTGGTAAAAATTACCAAAAAAAAATACCAAAAATGTTTAAAACAGTAAACCTGTTCTCTATATCATTACTGTATAAGCCAAGAAAATGAGAAATGAGGCAAAATCTTCAGATCTTACTAAAAATTGCTTATTACCCCGTTCGAAAAGTTCTGTAAAGGCCTGTTCCAATCGAATCGTGCTTCGATCGCTAGTCGTAAATTATTTTAAACCCTTCAATTCTCCCGATCATAATGATCTGGTTGAACTTACCAAGATGCTTGGATTTTTCATAACACATACCATAGTTTTTTTTTTTAAATTTCCGATCGAAAACTACATTCCGATCAGCGTGACACGAGCCATCAGGCGTCTTTACGTCTTTCCATTGATCGCTTCCCACTTGCAGGGGATCTTTCAGCTGTGGTGCAAAGTTGCAAGTGCACCTAGGCATCGGTACACAGCATCGGCGCTTAAAAGCACCGCTCGACTGGTTCCGATCCGCGAACCTGCAAACCACTCCGTTTCCGAGTGTGTTCCCCTTATTATAATTACAAACACACACACACGCACACAAACGCGTCAGAGAGACAGACACCTTACCGTCCGCCGGCCAGCTTAAGCCGAGATGTAAATGTATCTCAAGGTTGGCCAGATGTTCGAGCGTCCGCGTTCACGTGTACCGGACATTTGCATTCCGGACCGGAGCGGTGGACGGTGGCGTTCGCACGTTTGTTAAAACCCCCATTGCCGACCGAAGCCGATCGAACATGCCAACCCGAATGCCACAACACCGGCCAGTTTCCTTCCTTCGTGTGAGCGCGTTAATGCGGATTGTGAAATACACGATCGTGTACGCGATCGCGCTGGAATGATAGTGGAAGCGGTACAATTAACAGCAGCGGGCATTTTTTTTTTGTTTTCTGTCTTCGTTTGCGTTGATAAATGATGGCCGAAGCGCATCATTGAACAGAAGAAGAAGAAGAAAAAAAAACACAAACAGACACACAAAAACGGCGGCCTTGACTTTCGTCCGCAGGTACAGGCAAGGACGAGCGTTTTCGGCGCCGGTCATCGCATTACAATCGCCGTCACCATCGTTGCGTGTGTGTGTGTGTGTGTGTGCGCGGGAAGGTGTTAAAAGGCTCGTGCGCACTTGGGCGGATCGAATTCCAGTGACCCTTTTTCTCCACTGCCGGCCTTCGTCCGGCGACCGAACGGATCGGAGTGGCTCGTGTCCTCATCGTGCCTGGCGAGCGGCTCGTTTCGTAACGGATACGGCCTAACACAGGCGGCCGTTGCCTTCTAGTGGGTGGAAGCGGCGCGCGATACGAGGCGCTAAGATTTAACTGATTTTTAACCGGCTCTGTCAGCGCACCGGCGAGCCCTATCGGCGTGGGTACGTGCCGTGCAAGCCGATCGCGGAGCTGATCGTACGCAAATAAACGACTCTGGCCGCCCGCTTTGTCATTGACCGCTTGCGTGTGTGTGAGTGGAAAATCTTTCGCCCCCCCCCTCCCTGCCGCCTCCGCCTGGGCTCTTCAGGTGGAGTTTGTGGGTCAAGTTTGCCGGCCGCATCGGGGAGCAGAGCCGCTCTCAGCGCGATGGACGTGCCGAGGCCAATTAAAATGCATTACCACTCGAAACCCATCGAGATGGGGCGCCCTGGGAAAACGACCTCCCCATCGCACCCCGGTCCCTCTCACCCGCTCATCGCACACCGCCAATGGGGGAGCGAAAAGTTTTCGCTTTCGTTTCGCTCCGTCGGCCGGCGACCAATTGCTTTTCGGTTCACCGTGCAAATGCGCTGTGACAATTGCCGGCGTCGGGCTCCGGTTTTCGCACGGCACCGGCCGTGCTTGGAAGCGTGGGGTTCAACATTGGGACGAACAAAAAAAGCACCTCTGTCAATTTGCTGTCGGTTTGCGAGCGTTTCGCGGCCCGCCGCGGAAGCCGCCGTCACAGCAAGCGCCGCGAAATATGGAAAGCAGACACCGGCGGCGGATCAGTGTCGTTCCGTTCGACGCGTCAACCCGTCCGGCCCGTTTCCTGGAAGCTTCTCTTTAAGTGTGTGAGTCGAAGCGGTCGTCCACCGCTTAAAGCGATCAAACGGCGTGCAAATGTGTGCATAATTTTCCTGCGGCCGGACAAATGAGACTCGAGGATTCGTGGTCGAGTGAGCTGCACGACCGACTAGAGCAGTTTGATGGTGGCGCACACAAAAAAAAAGGCAGAATGCGACAAGTTTACGGTTGCGCGTTGCTCAATCGATTGATCGAGTGGCCACAGGCCGCACATACCGGTCGCAAAACTGTTGACTGACCATGGGATTTTAACAACCGTTGCCACGAACGGTCGGTCGTCCCGAGTAACGGACTCTATTAACGACACTCGATTGGTGTTTTCTCATAATCGGCCCCCAAAACGGCCACCATCTGCTCGAGGGCCACCTCGTCTCGTGCAATGTGACTTATTGCTTGCTGCCGACTAGGAGGATGGCCGAGTAGTGCAGGTGCTGGTGGCAATAAAACGGATAGGTAATGGACACGGTCGATTATGAAACAGTATAAAGAGAAGTCGAGATAAACTTAAAAGTTTTTGAAATGGAAGTGAAAGATATTCGAAAAATATAAGTGGATTGTAGACGACTTTCGTTTGTCGGACATAGGAGCTTTATATGTTTTTGGATGATGGTGATAAAAGTCCCACTTATCACCTCTCATCTCTACAAACATTTTGAAGAGACGAAACTATTCTTTTTATAATAAAAATAAACCAATTTGGTACTAATAATCAAGCTTCTACAATAGTAATTATGATTGCTATAAGTTCAATCTGAAGAACCTGACCCTAAAGGACCTGAAGTTCATAACCTAAGCTCAGTGTGATCCTCATTGAAACCTGGTAATCCACAGTTTTAACAACTTAAAGAGTTGTTTTAACAAAACCATTAAGCATTTGATCTTTTAAGCAACTTCGCGATGAGATCGATGCTCTATGACTTCATGGATGGTTATGTCTGGTACTATCGGTTACTTTCGTTTTAGCTTTTGTAATATTTTTCCAATTTTTAATGACTTTGATTCTAAGAAGCCAAGCCAAGTCTCCAATCATCATCGCGATCTGTCGTCTGGTTTCGAAAAGCGTCGCCTCACAAAGTCTGCCCATAACCACTGCAGGCAGGCAGGCAGGCAGGCATGCTCGGTGTTTATGTCAGACAAACAATCAGAACCGCGCATACGTAAACAGGCCAAAGTCAATGAAATCCACCTCCACCCGGCAGCTTGAGCAAACGATTGTCATTAGCGATATCAACGACGACGACGCTCAGATGCACTTGCGGAACTGCTGCACCGACCGGGGCCCGTTCGGTTCCCAGCAGCCGACGCGAAGACCTTGCTCGATCTGGGTCAGTAGTCGGTCGCTCGGGCCCATAGTGCCCCAGCAGATGACAGGCGGCGGCGGCGGCGGGCAGCCACTTCCCAAAAGGAACCAGATCGAGCCGGTATGCAAGTGTGGCCGGCCCGTCCGAGACTGTGTTCTACACCACCATCAACAACAACAACAACAAAAGCAGCAGCAACAAAAAACGGATCGTGTGGTTTTTTAGATTGGCTTTTTTGCTGCCGAACACCGTGGCGGACAATAAAAAAGCGCTTTATTGAAAAATGATGAAATTCCAGCAGAATTGAACAAGATTCCTTCCCTCCCCCCCCCCCGCTTCGGCCGCCGTAAAACGACCTGGGGGCGGAGAGGGTTTTACAAGACCCCCGAGATGAAACATTATGCAATTGGATCTGCACGGTAACGGGCGCCTGTGGGGCAGTCGGTCAGTACCACCGGTACGCGATTGGCGTGTAATGGGCGTCGTGTGGAGGGAGCCGTGGGGGAAGCGAGGACGAGGAGTTTGATGATCTCGCACTCCGCCTCGCCACGGGCCACGCTTGTCCAGCAGGCGAAAAACGAGGGAGATTCTACGACGATCACGATCTCGCCGGCACAACCGTATGCTGTAACCTGTCAAAGTGTCACCTACTCGACTCCCTGGCAGCTCACGATCACGATTAGAACGACGATGACGACGACGACGGTGGCTGGGGCGCGTGATGATGTTGATGATACGGAAATGAGACGAAAAACAAAAGGATCAACGTACGAGCAGACGAGAGTGGGATCACTAATGGGCTTTCGGTACAGCACACTCTCCAAACTGGAGCTCGCACTGCTCGATCGTCATATTTGATCGCCTGCGAAGAATTTCGCAACAATTCGGACAAATTCGAGAATTTATGCGCTCCTCTCTCGACGACGACGCCGGCTGCTGCTGCTGTAACTCGCTTAGCGCGCTCGTTACGTAAAGAAAAAAAAAGAAATATGATTGTAACGCCAACGTTCACTTTCTTGCGTTTCGGGCGCCAGCTGGTTTCGCTCCCGGTGGAATCCCTTAAAAAGGGCGCGCACCTATCGCACACTTGCACAGCGCCCGGGGGCGCGTGCGGCCAGCGAAAAACAACGATAATTTCCCAATCCTCACGGGCACTACATTATCTTGCTGGCTGCTGGCTGAGAGGTGTTCCTGGTAGCCGACCTCCGTTTTACGCTGCTCGGGTGTTGGAGCTCGCTGTAACGAGCTCGCCTGTGCCTGTTCACCCAGCATTCAAAGAAGAAAGAAAGAGTAAAACCAGGCGAAGTATTCGTTCTTGTACGGCACCCGAATTGGACGGCTAGAATCGTGTTAGAGGTAAATTGGACCAACCGAGACGAGCCTTCAAAACGAAACCAGGTCATTCCGTTGGGAGAACCGTACTAGGGGCACTGGAGGTGGCTACCCAGTGTTACTCACCTCATTCTAGTGCGATCAACAAGGCGTGCACGTGCTACATTGTGCCGCTGGATAGTCCGAAGTTGGATAATTTGGAACGGGCGCCCAGATAGCGGAACACGTTGCCGGCGGCGACCAGAGACAGCTCAGGTTTCTCCACGCCGGATACTCCGGTTGTAGTTATCCGCGGATCCGATCCGATCCGAGCGATCAGGAGAGCGACTCCTCCTTGGGTGCGACAAGCTTTATGGGACTTTCGCTTTCACGCCCGCGGAACTGGTGGAACTGGTTGGAGAGCCCGGCCGGAATGGAGCCTTCCGGGAGCGTCTTTGAATGGAGCCTTCCGGACAAAGGCGCTCGATTGAAATCGAGCGTGGCCGCCGTTCCTGCTGCTGCTGCTGCCGTTGTTGTGCACACTTGTTAAAAGAAAGTGAACCACGCCGAACGAGTTTGGGTGCGGAGTTTATGGGCGGGCGAGTTTTCGACTTTTTTTGGGGGCTGCGGTCTGCTTTTTTTTATTTTGCGGCCACTGAGGTAATCGGCAAATCAGTTTTCACACATGCGGCTAATGCGATCCGACGGCCGAGCATCGCCGGCTTTATGTCATCGCGGAAAGCGGGCCTGATACGCAACGCAACCACCCTCCCCGAAAGCACGTGCACGTCTGTGTGTTTGTGTGCACAAGCAAATTAGCGCTTGGCAAACGGTGGAACCCGCGCTCGGGCTGTTTGCGAATGCAAATGAAAGCAAAAGCTTTTCCGGCCCTTACTGCGGCGAGGGGGAAAAGCGCATTCCGGGAGGCGGCCGGCCGGCTCAATTAGCAGCATGACGGTGTGCTTTGTGGGCTGCCCATTAATCACGATTGCCTAACTAGCGCCGGGTCGTGTTTTATTGATCCTCCTTCGATCGCTGGGCCCGGTTCGATCGGTGGACAATAAATTAATTAAATGAGTTTCATCATCATCACGGAGAACGGCAGCGCCTAGCCGGCGTAAGAAAGCTTTACGAGCGTCATTGTGATGAAAATAGGAGCAATTCGTGTGCGTGTGTATGTGTGTGTGTTTGTGTGTGTTTTGCCAAGGCTCACTTGGCTTAATTCCCGTTCTGGAACGATGAAGACGGCGCCTGCTACGAACTGCGCGCAAGAAAACCAAACACCGCAAGCGCTACCATTTGGCTTACGTTCTCTCCCGATCTGACCCCGTTCCGGGTGCGATAGTGTTGGGGTTTTGGCAACGGCCAAAAATACCCACGATCGCTGCCTCTCCTCGCTGCGCGCACCATAATTGACCCATCACAATTACTTCACACTCGCCTCTCATCACGTTTTCACGCTGCTTCGTTTCTTCCCCCGGCGCAGTTCACCGTTTTCTTCGCGCTCGTCCTGGCCGTGGCCACCGTCGCCGGCCAACGGTTCGGATTCCCGCACACCGCCCAGTTCGGGCTCGCCTCGCTGACCGGTGACTTCGGTGGGCCGACCGCCTTCGGTGGGCAGGATTTGTCAGGTACATTGAACGCTGGTCTCAGAGATCCAAGACAGAACCGAGGTGAGTGGCTATCTTATTTCCGGTGGAAGGGATGCATATTGGGGGGTGGGGGATGGGGTTCCGCATACGGGGTTGGGCGATTTTCAGGCGAACGAGCAGATGAGAGACGACCACGTCCTAGAGGCCAGCAAGACCAGCAAGGTTTGACGTAGGAGGTTCTCCAATAGTTTTGCATGTCCCGGGGAGTGTGATTTAAGTGACTTGACGGGCGCGACGGACGCGGCTGTAGTTGTGGTTTTTGGACCGTAGAACCCGTAGCATTAGTGGTTGACCTTTAGTGCACGTGGGGTGTAAAGGGGGAGGTGTGGTTATGTTGGTTGGTCTAGTTCAGTGGTAGGCAACCTTTTTTTCGAAATCCAAGAGACATACTAGTTCTGACGTATATGAAACATCTTATGTTGAGGATCGGTATAGGATGTACAATATAGCCATGTGTGATTGTGGTGAGGTATTATAATATTGTGACTATTTATTTCATTTCATAAAGATAACATTTTTAAACTACATCTATAACATACATCAGATTCCAAAGAAAACAGTTGTTGAATCGAATTCTTGTATAATTTGAAATTGTGCAAATGTTCTACAAGCAGAAGTATGCTGTTGGAATCTGTTCAAAAGAGTAAGGAATATTGTACTATACACTTTTCAATTCAAGTTATTCTGAATGACTGTATCCGTTTTTCAAGCTTGACAACAGAATTATAAGAAGATTCTCAGTTAGGGGCTTGAAGTCTCTGAAAGCCATGCTAACAACAACATAGAAGAAGTTTCTCTGGAGCATCCCTTCTGCGAAAGCCGCAGGTTGCCGACCACTGGTCTAGTCGTTGCCGATCTATTTCTCCGCCCCGCGCACTACCAGACGCCGGCAGCGTAATTGCAATTTTCGTTGTTGTTTTGGACCTAGGAGTCTGCGGAGTTGTGGCATTAATCGACGGCGGACGGCGCCCGCCTGGGTGTTACTGGAGGTACTGTGCTGTACAGAGCGCCGGGGAGTTTGCCCGTTGAAACGATCGTTATTTGCATGTCGGGGTGACCGTACAAGGCGCTAAGTATGGGTTAACCGTTACGGTAGTTGACATTTACGGGGGTTAGTACGGGATTGGAGATCTTGCCTGTCTGCCGGAAGCGAGCAGCACCCCAACAGGCAACCCGGGAGTGACAGATGGTTGAGTTTTCTTTTGGGTTGTTTTAGCTATGTAGTAGATGGGTAGATGTTCGGAGTGGACGGGTGTTATACCCCATTCTAATCGTACCTTGTTGCATCCACCCCCCAACAGGACCCGTGGTGTTCCCGCCTGCGCCCGCTGATGCCCCGGTGGAGTCGAGCGGAGTGGTCGTCGGTGCTTCCGGATACGGTTTCGTGCCACCGAATACGCCTCAGAGTAAGACCGAATAATATCGTTTGGCCGCGAGCGGCCTTCTGCCGTTTGCGTCGGCGAGTGCCCTAAACCCTGCCTGCACCCTACCCTCCTTCCACTAACAACTGGCCCCGCCGCGAGCGAGCGCGGGCGCGCTAGATTAAACAAAAAACTCTGTACAGTGCCTACTACATCCACTGCCTACTATTGCCGCTACTGCCGGCGTCACACTTCGTCACACTAATAAGCCTACCCAACTCTTCCTACCTGCCGCTTGATCCGTCCTCGTTAATATGCTAACCTCACAGCGCGCGGCCGTGGCTGTGGGAAACTGTGGTCGACCCTCACCCGACCGACCGCGTGTGTTTGCCCAACGCCCGCCCAACGTGCGACACAAAAGCGTGGGACACGCCGTACACAGCGGTGGTGCCGTGATAAAACTTCCACCACCGAAATCGCCAGAGCCACGGGATTCAATTAATGAGCCGCGCGATACTAATCACACGCAGAACATGATAGAGAACTTAACAAAACGGAACACTAAACGGAAGCATACCGGCGCTTGCAGCAAGCGGTGGGAAGAACGGTTGTAACTATGTGCCTCATTATGGACGGCGCCCTACGCCCTACGCCCTGTCCCCTGCCATCGACTAACACAAGCCCGGCTTGGTTCTACGGCGCAGCCTATCGCTATCTTACCTGTGTGCCTGTGTGTTCCAACCCGTCCTATGCTGCCGCTTGCTTGGCTAACACGAACTGCCCCAACTCAACCTACGTAATGTGCTACTGCTAACCTCGATAACAGCCCGATACCCGAGACTCATCCTTGTCGAACCTGCCTCCCTCCGTCTAGATTACTATTAAGCGTCCCAGTCCCGTTCCCGCCATCACCACTATCCAAAAGCGATCCTTTTCCCAACACGTCCTACTTCCTACTGCAACAGCAAACAACGCACACTCACCCTTCAACAGCCGATCAACCGATCGACGCTAACCGGAGTATCTGGATGATAGTGTAGCTGTAACGTGCATGTGTGTGTTTGTGTTTCTGTGGTCCCCTAATGTGACTAATGTGCAAACCACCAATCCCTACTGTACATAAACACCGCCTCAACGTCACGTGTGTGTGTCTCTCTCCCTATCTTGCAGATGCGAATGCGTTGTACCGAAATTTGCGATACTTCTAAGTCACGTTAACGCGCACGCACGTACGGATCGGGTCACCCATTAGCGATTAGCGAAGTGAATCCAAAAAAAAGACCACACGAATCAGAACCAACTCAGCAGCAGCAGTAGTACGAACCAGGTTAGCAGTTAGGAACGGTGTCCTGCCAGTTTAGTGGAGGGTTTAGGAAGGAATTTGATGCCATATCAAATTTGTTGTCCCAGCAAACGGAACTCGGACTCGGTTGTGCGGCTGTCGCCCGAAGGTGGTTTGGAGCGTACGTCCCTGGGTGTCTTCTGATCCGAACAGGAACAGGCGACCACTAGGAACGACACTTAAACGGCTCTTCGAGCGGAACGCACACCGGTTTCGATCACGGTTTTTGCTAGCTTCTTTTTCTCATTACGTTTTACCCCTGTCCCGATCCAGAACGCAAATCTGGCACTATTTATTTGTGACGCGAATATCTGCATCAGGCCAACGCTGCAATGGAAACCCTCCAAATGTACAGAACAACCTCCCTCCCCCAAAATGCAGCCACACAGGAAACCACACAACCGGTTTTTGTCACCACACCTCCACCCAACCAACCCCCCAACTCCCCCACTCCACGAACTGTACAAAGAGCAGACAACGTCCCGGTAACGTTAGCAACAACGTTGGCGCGGCTACTGTAACATAAAGCCTGTAAAGCAGCAGCAGCAATCCTTCCTTTCTGTACAAAAGCAATCCTTGGAGTGTGTGCATGTTTGTGTGAATATGAATGTAAATGTGTGTGTGTGTATGATTGTGCCTGAGCGAATGCCCGCAGAAGCACAGGTGGAAACGAGAGCGAGTGGGATGCTGACGTTTTGCGCCTTTTTGTAACACACCTGATGTGGCTTTCTGCGCGGCGACTACCTAGCGTTTAAATGGTATAACTTAATAAATTATTGTATAGATGACTTTCACGCGTTGATGTGTTGATTTGGGTTTTGGGTTACGAGAAATACCTGTGTAATACCTGTGGAGCACGCATAAGTCATGGTACGGCAGACTTCAGATCAAAAGTCTGAAAGTTATTCCAAAAGTATTATTTTCGGTAACGCAAACATTGTGGTCTAATGTGTGATCAGAAGAGAACTTGATCCAGAACTATTGACCTTCTAGTTAAGAGTTTGTAGAGCTGTGATCCAGTAGATTCCAAACCTCCTTCCGAGATTCTTGCCCCATGAGTTTTGCGTGCAACAGGATATCGGTTTCCTTCCAAATGTACATTCCTCCTTAAAGCACCTGACTAGCGATGGGCCAACCTGCTGTAAATATGATCTCCCCGTCCGCTCCCTTCACCTATCCGGCACAGCTTACCTGTTCTCCAGCAAGTTTCCGAACTGAGCCCAGCTTAGCAACAGCTGAGCCGGTCGCCACCGGACACTTTTAGTGCACATTCCTGGCCCGACCCTCAAGGTCGCTGCCGGTCGCAATTTGCCCCGTTTTATAACACAGCCAGAACCGTTCTCCGTCGGAGTGTGTGCGTGTCTGTTGTTTTTTGTTGCCAGCTGCCAGATATTAAGTCAACCCCGGCCGGTCGGTAATGGGCATTTATTTGTTACCGTAACTCGCGAGCCCGGGCGTTCTTTCGCAATCGCGTGCTCGAGCCACCTTCGGCTGGATGATTGGTGGTTTTCCTTCCTTTTTGTCCTGGCCCCGGCTCCGACGGGGTTTAGGTGTGCCACGCTGGTGCCGAGACCACGGCTTCCTCGTCGCCCGATCGCTAATCTGTGTGTAGGCTTGCGGGTCCGTACGATCGATTGTTGCCACCGTGTTCAAACAACACACAGCGAAACACACGCGTCTCTAGCGTCCAGCCAGTTGCAGTGACTGCCTGACGACAGACTTTTAGTGTCACACCATGCTGCCAAGTGTCGTTAATGACAGAGATCCTCCCCCGCGGTCGGTGGCCATCCGCCCGCCACCAGTGCCTCCGGTATGCTGTTTGGTATGCTGATTGATCGAGCGGGCCGGTTGTGTAATGTCGACTTGGGATCGCCTCCTGAGCCCGCCTCTAAGACGAGCCGCTGACCGCACGCTGACATTGTGCAGGTGGCGCAGGTGGCGCAAACTCATTGTACATAGAGGTGTGCGAGATCAAACTAACCACCCCCCCACCCGCTAGGTGGAGCAACTTGAACTTGTACAGACAGGCCGCGGTTACCTCACATCACGTCACGCCCCGCCCCGGGTTTGCCTGCCCGCTCCGCTCACGACCACCCACTTTGACTGACCTCGTTTACAGAATTCAGGAAAAAGCCCCCCCCGTACCGGTACCCGCTGGCGCCCTGGAAGCTCCCCGTGCCATCCGCCGGCACGACCGGGACGGCGCAGCGGCCGAAGAAGCCCGGCATCGTGAAGCTCACACCGACGGTTCCGGTCGGCGCGCCCTACAAGAAACCGACCCCGCCGAAGTGGTTCCGGCCGTACAAGGGACCGGGGACGCCGGCCGTTCGGAAACCGCCGCCGCCGCCGCCACTCGGTTTCGGCGGCGCCGGCGTCTTCATCAGTCGGCCGAAAGCAGTTCCGCCGGTGGCAGGGCACAGCACGAGTGTTAGCTACGCGACGAGACACTGAGCAGTGGACGGGATGTGCGGCGAGGTGTACATATACGCGAAGGAATACTGCCCCCCGCAGTGGAACGATCGCCATTTTACCATTAGAACTGTAGTGTAGATTAGCGAAGGACGTTGATCGTGGACGATGTACGGGCAGGCTTGCTTCAAGTTCAAGCGCCTGTTCCGGTGGTAACCAATGAATATGTAGCAGTGTTGTTTTATACGGTATAGAATAGTACAAAATATAGCGACGTTTACTGAGTAATATCTTTTGTGATGATTTTTGTTGTGTTGCCATTTTTTAAATTGAGAAATAAGTATATAACTAAAAGATTTAACTATTTTCAAATAATTTAACCGTCCACATGATAGTAGTAGGCTCTGACTATGAAGGTTAGATGGCGTAGAATCTTTCGCCGGAACGGCTGGGAGAAGAAGATTTATTTGGGGCTGGGCTTGATCAATAAATAAAAAGAACCTGACCAAATTATTTAACATGATTGGTTAGATAAAGTTGATATAAAAATACTCGTTTAATAAAGCGATAACGTTCCATTTAAAAGTGAACGAACGAAATCTTTCACGAAGCTTCAAAAACATTCAATAAGCTTTGACACCTTTAATGCTTCATGCGTTAGTTACTTATCTTTACCATCAGAGGTCGCCCGAAAAATGCCACGAGAACCGGTTAACCGGTTCGGATCGATAAATGCAACCAATGTAGTACGCTTCAAAATTGAACTGTTTCGGTGGATACTACGTGGAAAACATGTTCAGTTAGTATTTCTCATCGGGAGTTGAACATTATTTGCGTGGATTGCATACCTCTGTCGCTGCACATTCATGTAAAAAATTTGCGGTAAGCAGTTTCACGGCCCTGCCGCTAGAGAGCCAATGGTTTGTCAAAAGCGCCATCTGTTGAGCGAGGTATGATCTGCTCGTTTTTCTAGTGTTATTTTCAATAACGAAGCTGCAAATTTGAAATTAACATTAAAGGTGGTTAACTAAACTACGGAAAATGTAAAAACACACAATGTTGTGCAATGAAGTAGTACTGTTATCTCTTTTTAGTAATTTAAAACATAATTGTTTTGTTAAAATGATGTTTTTATTTCTTTGATTTCTGAGATACGACTTGCTACTTCTTACAAGCACCATTGATGTCAAACAACACCTAGGTGGCTACGTTTGAGATTTGTTCACCGACTCAAATTACATCCGTTTTATCTATTATTTCTTCACCCGTACATGTCCAGCTGAGATGTAGTAACGATGTTTTCGTATGGAGATACGCGCCTCCACTATCAATCTACTGGGACTTGCGCTTTGCGTTGCCAAACCTTTGGACTTGGTGCGCAAACGGTTTGTTTACAAAACCTACATCTAAATCTGTTCATTTTTGGAAGCGACCCGGCACATTAGTATTACATTAGGGCTGATTAACTTACTGGGAATTGCTCCAGCACTTGTCGAAGTGCCTGTCGAAGCCGGCTCAATATAGAAACTGATAACAGTAGTGTGCGGTGAGTTAAAAATCTTTATCTTTTAAATCGACCTTTTTTTAAAGGTTGACTGTCATCAACAAAAAAAAGAGAAGCACTGGTCCGACCAGAAGAAACTTTATCAGCGCCGAGACCCTGATAGCATTACGTATGCACATCATTTGGGGGTAATCAAATTATCGCCTTTAAAAGAGCGATAGTACATGGACGGCGTCCCTGTCGATTGTCGCTCTTCCAGCTGGAAGCACCATCGCGAGCCAAATTTTACTAGCCACTACCGGGGCAATAAAACGGAAAGCAGAACAAGTACGGTATTTGTTAAAGAAAAGTTGGCACCTAAGTGATAAGTGCTGCAGTGATAAGAATATAGTTCGAGTGATTGTTTGATATACAGAGTGATGCGATATTGTGGATAAAATTACACGTTTGCGTTGAGAAAGTGTTATGTTTGGGTGCTTTGAGCTGAAACATACGTTGCTTAAAGTGATTCCTGCTGCTCACTACAAATTAAGTGCACAGTATGTAGATTCCAAGGCAAATGGTTTTATGATATTGGTCATATAAAGATTATAGAGTCTAGAATATCGCGCGATCGTATGAAAGTAAACGTTCAATATGAGTTATTCGTTTGTTATTGTTTATCACTTAAACTTATCTCACTTAAACTTATAGTATCGAATCTGTTTGCTATCATGTGACCGTGGATAGGAGAGCTTGTAACCGAGTTATGAGGATGCTGATAGGATAGATGGTTGTTGTGGATAAAAAGTCTATAACTCAAAATTCACTTGTTTGGGTGAAAAATAGTACGAGTGAATTCAGATTTACATTTACTTCAATGACAACATCATTTATTATACGATTGATGCATTGCAAGGGCCTCAATACACCTTTTATACGTCCAGAAGACGCAGTTTTGACGTAAATACGGTGATGAACTCTGAAATATACGAAAACCGAAATATACAGAAAGCGAAAATATCGCGAAAAGCGAATCCAAAATACACCGAAGCGTGTACAATATTCGATAAGTCAAGCATAGGTCAGCTGTCAGCACAACCGAGCGATACTACGATACTGATACTGATACGATACTGATATGATGAATTCATTCAACGTAAAACAGGTCGCAGATTCGTCGTATGCAAACAATATTGGTGTATAATTGATTCTGGCTTATGAAAAGTGGATTTGGAAAGACACGAAGCCGATCGGTGCGCGTCGCTGTTGACCCTTTCTGGGGATCGAATAGTGATTGACGAAAATTTGCTCCGCCAGCAGAATCCGCTGTCAGCGCCACAACTACTGGAACTTCGGCTTTTCCGAAGCAAGTTCAACGAGAGGCGGTTGGTGTTATTGTTGGACGGATTTGACGAAAGTTCTCCGCATTATAAGGATGTTGTGTTGCAATGTTTCGCCAGGTTCGCTCGTTAAGCGGGAATTCGGCAGCTGTATCTGTCAAGTCGACCGTACGATTTTGAAAAGGATTTCAGGAGCACGTTTGTAAATAGTGAGATACATAAGCTGAAACCATTTTCGCAGCACGACCGATTACTTTACGTACATAGGTATCTTTGCTGTGAGGTAGAGGGTTACAAGCAATGTGAAGAGGATTGTCGCACTAAGGTGCTAGCCATTCTGTACGGAATTATGTCGCAGGCTGTAGAAAATCTAATAGCCATACCCCTGTTTCTGCACATGAGTTTGATGAATTTTTTGCCCAACATTAGGAAATATGTAAATTTTCAAGACAAAACCATTTTGAAGCAACTATTTTCGGAGCCAAAGCTGGAGAGATTGGAGCTGATAACACATTTTGTTGAAAATAAGTTTAAAATTCTTCGAACGCTGAAATCTGGCGCCACAGACGCGATGTACGCAACAACCGCCCAGCCATCATACGTAGAGGATCTATTTGATAGAATGCAAGTGAACCACGTACTGTTGGCAATTTATGCCATATTCGATGAGATGGTCATACCTTGGATGTTAGTGGGCAAAGAATGTTTGGAGGGATTAATATTGATGGAAACAATCGACGACAAGACGGGAATCATAATAGGAGTGCAAGACGGTATTCCTCAATTTTCACATCTCGTTTTTGCCGAATACTTTGCAGCGTGCTGGTTGTACGACAAGATTGATAGTTTTGCTAGTTATAAGATATTTCATTGCAAGTTTCGATATTGGACAGCGGAATTGTTTCGTACGCAGGACTTTTTCGACCGTATGATTGTGAGAGACAGCGAAGGATGTAATTTACACATGGCTGTACTGAATCAATCGGAACAACAAGTCAGTACACTGCTGGCGGAAGACCCTCGCAGATTAAATGTCAAAGATGCGGCAGGACGATTGCCATTGCATTTGGCTGCGATCCGAACACGCTGCGTCACGATAGACTTATTGCTCGATCGCATGACGCTCGCTGAAATTGACTGTAAGGACCAGCTGCTGGAATGGAGCGCCTTGGATTACGCGTTTGTGACCGGCAGTAAGTACGCGATCCGTGCGTTGCTTAAGCGTGGAGCGGCAGTCAATGTAAATACATTGTTCAATCAACTTAAACACAGCCATTTGAGGGCTTTACTCGTCGATACCGATGTGTATGGTACATATTTGAATGAAAATGAAAACTACGAGGAGGTTAAAATTCAGTTTCTGACGGAGACAGCGCATTATATATTGAAGACAAGGAACGTAACCATGGACGCTCGTCACGATGAGCTAGATTCTTTGACCGCTGTGGAGTTTTCCGTAACACACAATTTGGTTCATTTGTTCACACAGTTCGTAGCACAAGGGGCAAATGTGTTAAACATTTTAGAAAACGATGGTGAACGGTTGCTCGACCTGGCAGTTGCTAGTAAGTCGAACGATATTATAGCGTATTTCTCCAATATGTAGAATGGCTCGTGTTTGACATTACGAATTGACTCACAATTTAAGTTTGCAGAGGCCGATTAGAATTATTGCTTACATCAAGAGTTTACTCTACACAAAGTATCAAAAGCATAGAAGTAAACGATTGATCTGGAGTTCAATTCTTGCTTCGTTTTAATATTGTTAATCGGTTAGAAGAAAATAAAAAGATACATTAGAAGAAAATAAAAAGAATACGTAGACCAGATGGATGTCAATTAAGCTCCAATTAATCAACAAATAATTATGATACATGTGCAATGGATATATTCTTGAAACGGTTATTGAGTGTATGGGTGGAACAATTTCAAGACTGGGTAGAACGAATTCATGAAACTTTGGAAACTGTTAAGGATTTAATAAAAAAAAAATGCTGTATTAAAGTATGAAACATTCTACTAAAAGTTGATGACTAAATATCTAGTAAATGCTAATACATAAGTTGAATCTAAAACACTCACTGTCTCTTAATTAGAACCTAATTATAAGTTAGAATTTAAATCTTATTTCGTCCACAAATGTTTGAGAAATTCCGCCGTTTAGTCTAAAGTTTGCATACTTCATTTAGGTTTCTATGTTTTCTTGTAATTCAGCTGTCAGAGGGGTGTATGCACGTCTTTATTACTCGTAAAAGTGTCAAGATACACTGTAACGCTCCAATCGAATGAACAATTCGTGCTCGTCAATCGTAAAATACGCAACGAGTCCCTGCTCTACAACGGAAAGCAAAAAAAAAAATCCAGCTACGCCTATTTTATTGACATCGGCAAAAGGTTCCTCCCAGCTTCCGTGATCCATTCCTATTTTTTTGTCACAGCCTACTTTTGGGAAACTATGACAACTATCTCTGGGAACCGCAACTGTCTGTGGCGGTCGTAAAACGGTGAGGCAGGCGTTGGAAAAGCAGATACGAGATCCGTTCCGTGCAATACGGATACAATTGAATGATAATAATAATAATCGCTTGTCGGACTCCGGAAGTAAATGGGCTGTAGCGTGTGTCGAGGCTGGCCGGTTCCTGGTGCAGATACAGCACACACTAGCTGCAGGAGGTTTCATGAAGTCTTTTTTATGACATCGTTTGACGTGCGCTTGAACGATAATTTTATGATCGTGTTTGTATCGTTTTTAAATATATTTTACTGCCGTTACACAGTATGCGTGTTCCAATATGGATTGTTACTTGGGTGAGTTTTTAACACTCATGCACACGGATTTCGTTGAGGACCATAATGGGTAATGTTGGCCCAATAAGACTATTTTTCTCATTTGTGGTCGGACTATTATGACATTTGAATGGAATCTTCAGTAGGTCTTCTAGATTTGATATCAATTAAAGTTTTCCTGTCGTCTTCTAACACTTTCTCTAAAGCGATACATATTTTAGATGATAGAAACTATTTCAAATCAATTACATATATTTCAAAGACTTTTTCCTTTCTTCCAAAGAGTAGTGAAGGTTATGAAGATTAAACTAAACCATACCGGAAATGTTCTTAAAATGAGTTCTTCAAGCTTGTAAGTGAGCTGTGAAGTTTATCAATGTATCTCTTGTTAAAGACAGCTTTAAGTTATGCGATACATTTTACAGCTCACTCATAATCATTACCGTTGCTTATCAAGCACATACTTTAACCCTTCTTCCCAGAGGGAAACTAAACAATCGTGCCCATTGCGCTGTTATTCAACAAAAGCACGCTCTTTGAGCACCAGCAGCAGCAGCAGCAGCACCACGTCTTTGATCGTAATTTGGTTTAATTTCTACGACATTTACGGTTCAATTACCGCCGGACTTCTGAGAGCAACAAATTAGAACTAAAACACCGAAAAAGCGCCCGCACAAGCTCCGGCGCAGCTCTTTCGCCCATGCACCGAAATGCGAAGCAGGTGGCAGAACAGATAGAGCGTTAAAAATTTTCGTGAGAAATTTACAAGCCATTTTATTGCCCGTTCGCGTCGTTTGCATCGGGTGTTCACGGCGCTCACGGTGCCGAAGGACGTTGCCACCATCCGGCCAACCGGTTAATCCTCACCGGGAGTCCAGCAGGAGTCGTCACCTGTTGACTGTCGACTTTCACCGGCGACGGCGCGAGTGAACCGAGGCGAAAACTTTCCATCCTGGCCGGTGCCTACCACCACACCGCCCCCTGGGGGGTGGAAAATCGACGCAGCACGCACGGAGCACCCGAGCGGAGCGGGTCGTTGCGATGCTCCTGAAAGTTGTTCGCGGTCGTTCGCAGTCGTTTGCAGTTCGTTCGGTTCGGTTTTTTCGGCCGTGCGCCGTGCGGGTTTGCTGGCCCCGTCCCGCTGTGGCGCTGTGCGCGTCGGTGGCTTATGGGGCCGCGGCATGCGATTCCTATCGCGCGGTGTAATCTGTGCTCATTTATTAGCGCTGATATGTTTATAATTGGATGGTTTGTTCTGGGCGAGAGTTTGGCCAGCGCCTGTGACACGTGGAACTATCGACCTTACGAATGGAGCCTTGGAGCAACGAATGTCGTTGAAAACAAGTTCATAAAACATTTGATTAAAGTTGATTTGTGAGGCGAATGTGTGGTTTCGTATTTTATCACTCGTACAGATTGTGTTTTTCAACAGCGCGTATTTATGAGTGGTTTCATTTTATGGGTAAGAGACTGTCAAAGAGTCAAAATGATCCTGGAAGATCCTCAATAAAATATTTCGAGCTTTAAGGCGTTTGTGTATTATAAAAAATGGTTGGAAAATCTTTACAATACATCAGCGTATTTGTATTTTTTTAATGCAGTGCTGTAGTTCATAATCTTAGAATCTAACATGATTGTTACATTGTTTTGTTAATGATGAACATGGCATTGATTGCTATAGCTTAAGCTTTCTTGATGAGTAGTAAAAACAATCAACAACTAACGTTCTACAACTAATGTTTAAGCATGACTCAAAGTCAGAATATTGGACGCAGACAGAATCGACAACATGACTGAAGAAAATTTATAATGAAAATTTAAGATAAATATGCAAACAAATAACTCAAACAACATGTTCTGGTGTCATTTTGTTTTGAGACAATGTATATGCAGGTTTGGTACAAATCTTAGCGTACAAAAAACAAATGATAGACGTTGTGCATAAATCGCAGATTATTTTGGAATAAGCTGTATGCATAACCGTTCATTTTAATGTCACTCAAGTTCGTTCCATTCGCCACGTAACGTTAGTAACCACACTTTACAGTAATGATAATGGCGCTCACCACCACATGGAACCGTTTTTTGTTGAAAATACTAATACAAACATACGATTTATTTCGATACATAAACCGAAACCCAGCAGTGAACTCAATCGCAGTGCATTAGCCTTAGAGGCGCTGATTCGAGGGGTGCCCTTAAGCGCCCTTTCCTGCTCGGGGGGTGGGGGGGGGGGGGGGGGGGGGGGGGGGTGGTGGCACGTTTTTGTTTCTTCGTGCACAAAAATGTTTCTTCCCTGCACCGAGGAAGTCATCGAAATGAATGGCGCTGAGCAGCGCATCCCACCCTCCCTCGGCCTGGGCGGATCGAGTGCGCTGACCCCGTCGAACGGGGTTAGCACAGTTTTCACTTAATGGCGTGATTTTATAAATTTTACGTGTCCGCTGGCCGTTACTTAGGATTCGCTCGGCGAGAAGCCCGTGGTGGTAATTAATCGGATTATTTTCGTTTCGCCCGGTTCGGTTCGGTTGTGTCGTTTCGGGCGCTCGCCGGGGCACACAAATGCCACACCGCCGGCACTGGCGGTAAGTGCTAGTTTTATGGATGTCGGGCAGTTGCTTACGGCAATTAATTGAGCCATTGCCGTGTGGCGTGTGCCGGGTGCCGCTGACCTTAGCGCGATCCGGACGCGATCTATTGTCATTCAAATGATGCTACAAGCTGTGGACAGACGGACGAGTGGCCAGCCCGCCAGGGGTTGCACTGATTGGTCAATTTTCGTGCCCTCGGGACGGCATCGAAACGCCGACAAGTTTGGAAGATATTCTGTCCCAAAAAGCACCGAGAGTGGGATGTAATATTCGAAAAGGCGGAAATAATTTGCGAGAAAATTACACATTTCGACGACGCCGGGCATGGAATAAAATTTGTTTACTTAAACGCGCCCTCTAAGGTTCTTGCGCGGGGAAAACTCCCAGAGGAAGCCGCCAGCGTCCGGCCACTCCGGCGAAGGTACAAGAATAGCCCGATCGATTGTAAGTCGATTGCAGTGACGATGATGGATGATGGATGGCTGGATGGATTGAGATGGTCTTTGGCCTTTTTTTTGCGCGTTAACCATTCTCCCTGCTCCCTGTTCCGGGTCGTTCCGGTAAAGTCAACCAATCGTACGAATTATGTATTCATGATGTTGGGAGAGGTTTTTTTTTTAGCTGTGCATTTCGCCTGCTCCGGGGCTTTCTCGGTAATCGGTACACGCTGTAACATCGCATCGGTCAGAAAGGATTCGCCCGAATTTGTATTCAGCGGGTGTCATTGATCTGACTGACTGACTGACAGGGGGAGGCTTCTTCGCATGGGACGCACACGTTCCATGCTGGAAGGGCAGACCACTAGGGCTTGTTAGCGACAGCGAGATAAAGGACACAACAACAAAAAACGTACGAACGAACGGGCATATGCTACGAATCGGTAGCCAAATTTGGCAAAGAATTTTAATGAAAGGAATAAATTAAGTAGACACTGCGATGGCTCGAGGAAGTTGCGCGCCACCATACGCATCACCAGCAGGGCGAACTCATTTGACGGGGCCTCTTACTGCTTGGGCCCACATTCCACACCGGAACCGTTTCCGCCGCATTCTTTATGCCAACGTAACGCTCGCTGCCTATAAGAAAGCGTTACGAGCGATTAAAATTAAAAGCGATCATAATTATGCGCTGGCAAAAATGTGCGCTAACGCTTGTTTTGATGGCCTCGACCCATGTCCCCCCACAGCCGCTCACATTCCGGTGGGAATTTAGCCATAACAATAACTATTACGCAACCATAACGGGTTGCGTGCCCTAAAGGGCTGGACCCTGCCGGGAAAAGGACACTGCCGTCGCCGGAACCACAATTTCAGCTGACAAACCTCCGGCGAAGCGTGGGCTTAGGTGGGAAATTAACATAATTATTCAATTCTGTACTGTATCCCGCTGCAAAACAAATCGCTGGCTTCGCCTTCCTGGCTCTCCCCGGCGGAAAGGTAATCGGGAAAGCCTGGTCTGGCCCCGAGAGTGGCCGGTTTTAATTAAAATCGTTATATTAATGATTATTATTCATATTTTTTTTGTCTCCTGCACCCGGCCGGCATCTTCGGGCGGTGAAGATCTTCGGGGCCTGGGAGGGACGGATTTTTGCACTGACCGGTTTGACTTTTTCCGACTGTTCCGGTCGAGCGTGTACGTGTGGCCGGCGGGATTTGGCGGGGTTTCGCGGAGCTCGGGGCGTACGGCGCGTTACATCTGTTACGGTTTGATACTCGCGGTGACTCGATTATTCCGGTGCCGGGTCCTGTTGCTTCGCAATGGCGGCGTGCGGTTCAATTTCACGCTGACGATTTTGAAAGTGGTGGCACAATAAAAACAACGCAAAACCAGGGTTGACGCCAAGGCCAAGGGATGTTTGATGCGCACTTGACAGAAGGCACTTTCAATCAATCACGCCACTGCAGTTGGGACGGTTACGGTTATGAGTGGCCGGAATTTTGATGAGCTGTGAGGTTTAAGTTGCCTGTCAAGTATGAAATAGTTTTGAGAGGGTTTGTGGACAAATTTGTAATAGTAAATAAATCGAATAATATTGCGAACTAGATGAATCAATGAATCAATGTGAGCAGAACATGTACTTGTTTCAGTGTGTTGCTATCCAAAGAGATTCAATTATTACAAACAAAGGATAGTTTCAAAAGATTGTTACTCTTTTTAGCCTCTATTTCATTGATTTGGAGATTAAAATAAAATCTCAAATGATTTTAATACCAGATTTCTTTTTTCGTTCATTTATTAAAATAATATTAACCTTTCCAAAACGTAGCCATTCCACAAAACTTACGTTTCCAAAGCACAGCTGTACAAATGATCAAAATTTAATCATTTGTGCCCTTGAGTTACCGGAACCTGTAATTCGGAACTGGAATGGAATTAATCTTTTCGATCAGGTTCTGATAAAATCCCTATAAGGTCCCGATAGTACTAAAAAGGTTCTGATAAAGCTTCGATGAGGTTCCGAAAACATTCCGATAACATCCTGATACGGTGCCAAAAAGGTTCTAATAAGGTTCCTATGTAACTTCGATAGCATTTCGAAAGGATTCCGGTAAGGTTTTGATTCTATACGGTTCCTTAAGGTTCAGAGAACATTTCGGTAAGGTTCCGAAGAAGTTTCAATAACATTGCATAACATTCCGATAACGTTCCAATAAGGAATCTTCTCGAAACCTTATCGGAACCTCATCGAAACCTTATCGGAACCTTATCGGAGCCTATCTGGAACCATATCGGAGCCTTATCGAAGTCTCATTTGAGTCTTATCGGAGGCTTATCGGAGCATTATTGGAACCTTATGCATCGGACCATTATTGGAGTCTCAGCCTTAAATGATAGAATTCTAGCCGCCCACAGCGCTTTCCAGCATCGTGAGCACCATTTTCGATAAAAGCTGGTCATAAATATTTATAAGAAATTAATTTCCAGTCAAAACAAGGACGTAACAGATGTGGAAAGTTACGCAAACAAAACGCAAGTCAATCACTTGAAACACGCAATCCGGCGAGAGTGGTATAGCATTACAGCTCTTGAATCAACACTGGACAAAACGCAGCCCATCATAATTGCATGCAGTAATAAATATTTATTTGCATTATCGAAACCACTCACAGCGGGACAAACCCGGGCCAGTCGAGAGTGAAACCACCACTTTCACTACTTGACAACAAACGCCGACGCTTGTCAACCCTGTTCCGGACAGCAGCGCCCTCCTGACAGGCGTCCTCGGAACGTTCGCGTTTTCCCCGTGACTCGTCATGCCCGGTGCCAACCAAACACCGGCGCATGAAAACAATGCCAATGACAGCGTCTCTTCTGTCGCTGTGGCCGTTCCCGGCTCCGGAAGCTGTGGGACGGCGATACCGGCGAACCGGAATCGGGAAGGATAATCCCCGAAGGAAATGCGAGATGACACAAAACTTGCATGCCTCGGATGCCGTGGAGAGAACGTCAAATGTATCCGCCGTGCGTCGCCTGGTCCCTCTAGCCCTCACCCGTTCCGTGGCCCGGTCGGTTCGAGATTCGTTCTATGATTCGGATTTCATTTTTATGATTTGATTTGATGCCTCCATTGTCTTCCCATCGACCCGTAGCAACATCCGGAGCGCGCACGAACAATGCATTCCTGCGATTGGGAGGAAGGACATAGGCGAGCGCCACGGGAGCTCCGAGGAACTGGGGCACACAACAATAACCTGTCAGGAATGTTTGGCTGCGAGTGAGTGTGTGTGTGTCGATGCCATTGTGCGACTTGCCGTGGCAAGTGGACTCCTTGCCCAGAGTGTACGCACGCTCTCGATTGCTTTCGCACATGTTGCCATGAGTCCTTTTGTTTACGTCGTAATGTAATTTCGTTATATTAAAACCGAGATGTGCTGGGCCACGGTCAGCGATATCCCGCTGCATCGGGCGGGGGGATTGGGTCGGTTTCGAATTAGTTTGGCGGTGGAGTTTGATTTGCGGTACAAATTGAATTACCATTTCCTTCCGACGATGGACGGGCGGACATCGAAGTCGAAATGGGTGGACTTTGCCTGTTAGGACGAATACATCAGAGCGAAAGATCTGACCGTTCTGGTCATTGAGTGGTAGAAGCAATACACTTGACATTGTGATTGATAAACTATAACGTTTCTCGGGTTTTAAGCAACATCCGCTTGTGTGCAACTACGGGAAGCAATTTTACACGCTCAGTGGACTTTCATTCAACACATTCAACACATTCATTCCCTATAACATTCTCTTTAAAAACATTCTCCTTTAGAACATTCAACAGAATCATTTCGGAGCACATCCATATCCCACTAGTGAAGCATTCCGTTTCCGACTTCGTGACTTGCAGTTCTTTAAAACTAAATTAGATATTAAACACTAGATTAGCTTAGATCAGACAGGATTAATTAGATATTAAAGTTAATTATCATCTAATGTATACCTTTATAGTGTGGAGTATTGAAGAGCTCCATGGATGATTCGTACTTAAATAACCTAGTTGAATCATCACCAAAAGAAGGCTTCCTAATTAATGAAATGCACAACCGATCCGATCCAGATCACATAAGCAATAAAATCGCATATCAATCCAACCGGCTCTAACCATTCAAACATAAAACAGAAGATAGATTAATCGCACGTAAAAAGCATTCCATCAAATTAAACGACGAAAGAAGACACGAAAAAAACAGTCCAAGATCCGAAAAGAATCACGCAAAATTGGCAAACACGGACGAACAAAGGGCACAAGACACCGGACGGATCAACCGTCGACGAATAATATCGTAACATAATCAATCACGAACGATGATTTCCATCGTTCGAATCGTTCGAAGAAATTTATTCCGGACCAAGGCGAGCCAAGAAAAAAAAAGCTGAAGCAACAACGTCCGTAAAAAAAACCCCCACCAGCCCAGTCCCGGAACAGTGGAATAGTGAAGCTTCCATGGCGAAGTAATCGAAGCACACATTCGCATTCCTGCCCAAAATGAAAATGTTTCCCTCCGCCATGATCGCAACCGCCATCGCTCGCTCCGTGGAGCGCCGTGCCACCATGTAAGCATGACAACTATCATTCTCTTAATGGTAACCTCCGCCCACCCCACACCAGGACACGGTCGCGATGGCATGCCAGTGAAAAAAATCGCACGGCTATCTTTATCGAATTCGTTGGCAATTTAGGATGCGAAATGAACCATAACAACGATATCATATTCAAATGCGGGTGCCGCATATGACAGCGGCGTTGGTGAAGGCGACGCTCCCCGTGCCCCAGAAGCCCTTCGACGGATGTGTATATTTGACTCTTGATTTCGGTGACAATTTACGATTGCACGGCGCACTCTAGCGCGCCGGGAATGGGTACGTATCCATCATTTAAATGAGCGCTATTTATCTTAATAGCTGGTGTTATTTTCGATTCCATCCCGTCACGTATCCTCTCCGGAGGTTGCTTGGATGGAGTTTGTTTTTCTGTGTGTTTTTTCTTCAGTTGCTGGCCCTTTTGATAACACACAGCAGATTGTTTCGAGCAGTTTAGTTCGTTAAAGAATTACGCTCGTTTTTTTTACTCATCACGCGCTCAATGTGGGTGTTAATTTTATCAACTCTTATCGTCGAATCGCAAAGAAAGTGCATCCTCGTCAAAACAATAGCCGAGACGTGTTGATCATCTGGGGTTTGCAAAAAAAAATAAAAAGATGCACTCAGTTTTATCTCAACTGGCACGATAGTATGGCTGTCCCGTCGCCTCTCTAATGAATAGTCCCAACTCGAACCTGATCCTTTTGTGAATCCTTTCTCGGGTTTCACCACTACCGGCGCGTTTCCGTAAACTTTCCGATCTGGCTAAACTTCTGGCCCCCGGACGTTCCACCACGGTCAGCGTACTTTTGTGGGTGCCGGCCGGATGATCAGGAGGATCCGTGCAGGGTGCCGTGAAGTTGACAGGCAGTCTGAAAAGTTTTCTGTCCCCTACCGTTCGCCCAGCGCCACCGGCGGGATTCCATCGGCGGCTAGTCGCTGGAGGAAGAAATTTTAATTTTTCTTAAAGAGTTTTCACTTCCCATTCTTCCGAGTGTCATCCCGCGTGTGTTTGTGTGTTGGTGTGCGTGCCAATGGGGAAGAACTCGCCTCCCCTCTCTGGACGTCTAGCATCCTTTGACCTTCTTTCTGTTGATTGTTCGCCGTCAGCCTGTTCCGAGCCGCCGGAAGATGGACCCTAAAAATAAATGTTTCGTAAATTTCTTCGTGCAGGCTCCCACCCCGTAAGGAATCATTGCTCAATAAGGAGCGGACTGAAAAGTTTGCCCATGCACGCTGCAGATCGAACCAGGACGCGAGGAACCCGGACGGGCGAAGAATGCACCGTGCAGAACCGGGCGGGGGCAAAAATATGAAGCTGCGGCAAAAAGGGCTCCATGATAAGGCGGGAGAGTTTAATTTAATTTAAAATTATCTTTTTTTTTCTTCGTATGCTTCCTTCCTTCGCAGTTTCTAACGTGAGGTGGAAAGGATTCTCTTACCATGAGATGGGAAGCGTAGAGAGTAGAAGAAAATGGCAAAGTTTTCACACTCTTCCCTGAGTCGATGCGATGAATGTGCAACGGATTATGGTAAATAGTTTTTTTTTCGCTCAAGATTGATGCAAACATTTACGTTTATAGCAAAGTTTTGCGTTCTAATGTTTGTTTAATGGGTACGCATTTAAAATATATTTGACATTTGTGGATTTTCAGCGGTTTTATAAGTTCAAGTGGAGTATGTATGTGTGTTGTGTTAGGATAAGGTTTTTTATACTTTTTTATCTTTTTCAATCCTATTTTGTTAGTGGAAGAGCATACGAATAAAACAAATCTATTTTGCTAATAAGTTCTACATTAAACTAATGGAAAGATAATAAATTTATTGACAAATTAAAGGAACTAAGCAGTGTGTGAATGATCAGTTGAACAAAACAGTTTAGATAAAATATAAAACTAAAACAAAGATCAATTGGTCAATAATTGAATCAATAATGAAACTACAACAAATGGTAAAAACTCGGGGAGCATTTTTAACTTTGCGGTTGCTGGTATGACTTTAAGTGGCTTTGATCTAAGACCTTATTTCGCACCTTACTCTCGGTAAGATATTTGGTAGCCATCAACGAGCTAAGACATATACACCTAAGCTCATAATTTATTGCCAATGGAACGATCCATCAAGAATTTTAGTCAAAATTTCATAATAAATTGAGACACTTGTAAATTTCACATTAATCCCCGAAATTTGCGTTAGAATACACGAACATACCTCTATGAGACGTCTCAAAATCTAATCGATTAAAGGACACGCACACGTTAAGGACATCCTCCAAAAGGGACGGCTTGTGGCCGTAATTGAAATGATGTTGTAAATTAAATTTACCCACCCACGTACCCACGGCGAGTGTGATGATTATTTCCGAGGCCTCGATGTGTGTTTGCGGCCCCGCCGGGCACGTGTGTTTACCCTTTCTTTAACCCATTCTTGTCGTCGTGTCGACCGAAGGTTCGGCGACCCTCAAGCCCTCCAATGGTAGCGATGGTCGGCGGGGCCGAAGTCATTCCGAGATTTATGCGCAACCCTGCAGTCCTTGCAGTTCCGGCGCGCGAAGCGATACATTTTCATAATTCATTAAACTGGATTAAAGCGCACTTTCACTTGCCGTCAATTTCACGTCGTTGTCCTCGAGTGGTCGCGGTTGCGTCGCAGGGGGAATGGAACTTCAAAGTACGAGTCCCAGTGCACGGGTCGTCACGGGAGAGCAAGCGTGTTTCGCCATCATTCTGCTGCTATATCCATATTAATGTCGATATTTCATTTTTTATTGCATCGCCGTCGAGTGGGTCCTTGTGACACAGCGCCACATGCCTTTTACGCCGCACGAGATTTCGGAGTTCAAAATCGAAAAGCGTCCCCCCGGTCATGAAGGACGGCGGGAACGGGGTACACGTTGCAATTCATTGATATTGGTATGGTTTCGCTCATTTCCCTTCCGACTCGCACCCGTTGGCTCCCTGCCGGCTTTTCGCGACCGTGAAATAAATCACCATCCTTCCAGCTCGTTTGTGGCCGAGATAGCTGGCAGTGCGGTTGGATGCTCTGTATCAGTTTTCACCCAGCGAGAGTTTTCTTCGAGAAAATGAGGGAAAAAGTTCAAGAAAACAGCTCCATACGTGTGTGCGAACCATGTGAGCACGAATCATCTACGAAGATGAGGATGTAACCCGAGAGAAAGAGAGAGAGACGTGCGGTATAAATTAAATAAGTTTTTCGTAAAATAATTTACCATGATTTATGTCGGCACGAGCGTGTTTCTTCGGTAATCCTTTCGTTCGTCTGTGTTTGTGCTGTGCTCGGTTCCGGTGCGCTGGCTCTGCTCGGGCTTCTGTCTCTAACTTGTTGATTGGAAAAGCGGACTTTTCCTGCACACATGGCCGAAAATCGGATGGATTAGTGGTTCCCCCGGGTGGCGAGTGGGAAGTTTTCTCGGCTTCGAATCACCACCAACCCGCCGAGCTGATCGGCACGGGCTGGGATCACGTACGACGACGTGTAAACACAGCCAAACCCGTGGACCCAAGTCTATGATGCAAGTTTTGCGGTGTAGTGATTAATCGACACTCGATTAGATCGGTCACATGGCAGAAGGCGAAAGTTACGGTACGTCTGCAGCGTTTTTGAAGTTCACTGAACTAATTGCCGCTATGATAGTGGTTCACCTTTCCGGATGACAGGGTTTCGGGGGTCCTAAATGGGATTAGTAAGCGAGCCGAACCTCTGGGAGCTGGTCAAGCGATAAGTTTAAAGGGATTTTTCGTCGGAAGATCGAGTAGATTTGAAGTTTTTCGAGTAATGAATCGAAGTAGTCGCGCGTCAATGAATCAGCTTGTTCTGCACTAAACTTTTAAGTTACGTTAATAATAATACGATTATTAAGTTTTAGGCTCTAAACTGAATTTTAGCTACCAAAGTCCTTATGGTGCCTGACTGACCGTTGCGTTCATTACCAGCTTCATGCGTTAGAAACACTCTCTAGTTCCTACCATTTATTCTACTTTAACCATCTTTATCCCTTCCATTCGCTATCACCTAACGTTCTTTCCTATAACTCAAATCTCTGTACTAATTCCTGTAAGTTATTTTAGTCTGAGAAAGTGTATAGATTTGAGATTTCAAATGATAGCGTTTCAAAAATCGTTCACATTAGTGTGACTGTAATGGGCAAAAGATGTGAATTATGCTCTCTGTATTAAGCCAATAATAGTATTGAGGTATTGATAACAACATTCAAATCCAAAACATCACACAATGTTGGAATTTACACCTTTTTTCTATTTCACTTTTCTGATGAATCTATTATGATAAGACTGAAGTGAAACCAAGGATTTATTGGATATGTTCATAAGATAATATGCGCACCATTTCACCAGACCTAGACTGAATCACAATTACCGATACAATTCAACGTTATTTCCACAAGAAGTTATGATTCCAATTTCTTAATCACGCTGTAAACAATCCTACGCTTCTTATCTGCTGCAGATGATATCTGAGCGCTATTCCGGATAAGCGGGCTGCGTACAATGGACAACTTGATTAGCATTTATCATCCATATCTTACCCCGTTTGCCGTACGTGCCAGGATATTGGTGAAACGACGATTGCCTACGAGTCTAATCCCCTCGAATACATACCGGACGGGAAATTAATATCGCTTAGCAGGATTAAACGACAAGCCGGCGGATGGTGTCGTCGTTGTTTTACAATCGTTGCTAAAATAACAACTCCCATGGAAAGCGGGACACAGCGGGTAAACGATTCGCACTCGTCGGACAATTCGCCCGAGGGGGGTTTTTGCAGCCCGCTCGGTTCGGTGCTAGTCGAACTTCTTCTTCTGCCCGGTGGTTGTTTAAACAACTTTCCCCGTGTGCGCCGTCCCATTCCGACCGACCGTACGGGAAAGGGGCTAGGAAGCTGGCCCGGGGCCAAACTAATTTCAGACCTGGCCCGTTTCCGGAAAACGCAAAAATTGTGTTTCTTCGGAATGAGCGTGTGTGTGTGTGTGTGTGTGTGTGTGTGCTTGTGCTTTTGCTTTATGCGTGAGAGACAGATTGTGATTATTGTTCTTTTGGTTTGGTCGATTGCAAGCGCTCCGAGCGAACACATCAAACGATCGGCTCTGGGTAAATTCGATCAGTTCTGCAATGGGACAGCCCCGCGGGCAAAGTGTTTCTGGTGCTGGAGAATGACCACCAATGGATGATGATGATGATGATGATGATGTGGGGGGAACGATGGTACAGGTAGCCCGGAAGGATATCGGAGGTTGAAGTGTACGTCATCATGTAATCGAAACCCTACTTGACTGGTGTTTGGACAGGAGTTCCTCGTACGTCGCATCGATAGCATCTTCCGAACCGGACTCTCAACGTTTTGGCTGTATGGGAGATGAAGAAGAAACAAACGTTCGTGCCAACCCTCCCCACTCAAGAGACGCCATGGAGAGCAACCGATAAAAGTGAATGAAAGCAGTCAGCCCTGTGCAATAATAATTATTAAATCGACTGTAAAGTTTTTTTTTTCAAACGATCAATCCCTCCGGGCCAGTCGCTGTGTTGACTTGAACGGGGTGTTGCGTCCCGACAATCTCGAGGACGTCGCGTGTCAGTAATGTATTCGCAGCGAAACGGATGAGAACGAATAAAACAAACGTTGTGTCAGGCATCTTTCGGTTTTGGCAGTATTTTCTCCGTGTGTTTGATGATCGCAAAAGAGACTGGAAAGTATGTCTGCTTGAGGTGAAATTAATGATGCAAAAATGCGATTTCGTTCGCGCGTGTCTGTATTGAACTGTGTTTGACTTTGGCTCTGGTTTTGGGTGGTGCTGATGAAAATTCAAATAGGTTTCTTAATACTGAGTCTTACCAGCATTTTGAAAAGTAACGTTATAAATGTTGATTCTATACTTACATCTTTATGCCTGTAAATACTTAACTAATATAGGTTTAACGCTCAAATTGGACCAATTGACGCTTGAATAGCAATAATAAATCAATTTAAAAGCCAATGGTAGGTAAGTTAAAGTCCATTTGTTCTGGTCATATTTTGAATTGGCTCCATTCCTCAAAAAAGCTTGAAATAAAACACATTTTTCATACGTCAACATATAATCCGATATAAATCCGATCCAAGATTAGAATTCCAACATTTACGCTAAGTAAAAGCAAACCACCAGACGCTAAAAGTACCAACACGCCAGACAAAAACGTTCAAATCGAAATTACCATTCACACTCGTTCCGTGTGGCCAATGACCAACGGCGGCACCAGCAGTCCTCCACGCCATTAATCATTCCACCTCCAAAACACATCCCGGGTGTCATTGTACCCGGGCGATTTGCAAATGATTTCCCCAAATTCCGGTGCCATCCGGTGCCTCACGGCCACCGCGTGAATTCACTGCATATGTGCACTCCAACGAGGAACCGGATGCTGGCGATCCAATCACCGACGATCACCGCTTACTCAAACAGGCGCTGCTGATGTCTTAACTCGCGGGAGCGAAAAAGGATCACAGTCCCGGGCCCCTTGCACCATTATAGGATTCTCCGGGTTTCTTTTCTCGGAAGATTGGTTTTCCACACCGTAAGGGTAAGAGCGTAACCGTACCGCTGCCTCAGTTCCTCCGAATCTCACTCTCCGGGGAAGGGTTTACCGGGGGCGTTAGCGCCAGCACACGAAACACGGATACTTTATTGTCTCCTAATCCCACATTCCATGTTTAGACTTTCCATTATTTTCCATTTTAATACCACGCGAGTTCGAACGGTGAGATGGGAAGAGGACGCAGGTGTTGGAGGCAAAGAAAGGGAGAACCTTTTCACAAGGATGCTTGCCTGTAAAATCAGCGATGCAGTCAAAAGCTCACGTTTTCCGTCCTTCTGCAGCGACGTTTGATTTTTGCCGCGCTAACACTCACTTGACACTACAGCAACCAAATTTGCATGTATACCTTTGATCATCTGATGTACGATATTGGGTCGGTTTGTAACTTGCACAGTTCTTGTGTCTGCTTGTGAAGAACTAAGGCATTTTGGAACCTATTTTCTTCACTCATGATAGTTGCAAACGTCATTATCAAATTTCTATTATTACAATGCTGCAATTCTTAGTAATTCATAAGCTGGACAGTTAGTTTGTATGAATGTTCTCTAGTTAAAATGATTTTTAATTTTAGTTTGGGGGATTTAACATAAAGATTTCAATGTCGATTTGCAATAAAAAGTAGTACAGGATACTTTTTAAAATATCACTTTTTAGTTCGAAAATGTATACGAAATTGAAAATCTATCAAACTGATTACGCACTCGCTTTAGTGTCAAGCAAGCGTTCCAATGCTGCTGCTAGTGAAACTATCTAAGCAAACCCGAGCAAGACGCTGCTCCCACCGACTGACGACTGACGAGAATGCTGCGGGCTAGATAAAATGCAGACGAACAGCAAACTATGTTCCCGATCCGACCGGCAAAGGAGGTTTCGCCGCGACGCACGGTCCCGATCGATCCCCCGAACCGACGGCTGCGGGCAAGTGAATGATTTTTCGCATTTTCGCAGCATCCTCCCAGCAACACCGCCGGATGCGACCGGTTCCGGGGATGAAGCGGTGGTCGCAAAAATAGATACAACCATCGAGATAGAGGTAGAGTGAGTGAGTGCGTGTGTGTGTGTGTGTGTGTGTTTGATTTTCCTGCTACGTGTGTTCGGTCCTTGCGGCGCTTTTCTTTGTCCCAGGCGCAACCATGGATGCCATCCCAACCGTTTTGCGGTTTGCCGAACGATGGCGCGTCTGAAGATGGCTCCGGGGGATGGGAAAACTATCGCACGGAACGAAACCACCGGTTTCGTGGAATCTACTTCCCGTGGCACGTACGTCCCAAAGCCCCGGCAGGGGTTGCTCTAACAAGCCAACACCACTGCTGCTGCTGGTGGCGTCACTTGGGTGTATTGGCATTTCGCAGCGTCTTCGACAGCTCGGTCGCGCTGTAGTCTTTGACCCGTGCCGCGTCTCTCACCATGGCACACCTCCGATGCGGAGCACGACGCGACAACAGCAGCGTGTGTTTTATCAATTTCGAAATTTCAAATTAAATTTTACGATAATGTCTTCATAAATAAATGCTCCAGCTCGGGAAAGGGAGAGCGAGAGCGCAACCGATGAAAGGTCCGGCTTACAAATGAGTCGATGGGAGATGACTCCCGCTGCCGACGCTTCAGTGCGGCTTGATCCGATCCGGGTTCTGCATTCCGGTGTTGCAGTGGGCAAATGACTGGGCAAGGACCGGCCAGTTGCTGATCGGAATCACATCAAATTAGTCGATGATGGTGAAGATGTTGGGTTTTTGCGAGGTTGACCGACACGTTGGTCAGTTGGTGCGCTGTATCGACCACCGACCATAATCGACGTCGTTACAAGTGATTGTTCGATTATGGGACCTGCGGCGGTGTGGGACACGCCGTGATCCGGGTGTTGCGTTATGACAATCGGTACCGCCACTTTGCGGCGCGATTACGTCCGGCACGAGGGATGGCGCTTGGTTGGCCACTTGAAAGTAGAGTGTAATTTGTGTGAACTGCACTGTGGCATAAGAGTCATTAGCCTCGAAGGTGCTGTTCCAGGTTTGGGATAAAGAATTGGATTTCTGATGCGTAGAATTTAAGTGTAATCTTAACGAGCTTTCGAAATTGTTACACTTGAAATGGTTTAGCCTACAAATACTTTAAAACACATAAACACACGTGGATCAACTGCCATGCAAGGTGTAAACACTTTCCATACACTATCAAATGCTTAGTATGTCAACAACGGCATATTAAAACTCCTAAACTTACATTGAACGGAGAACAAAGGTTGGGCAAAACATTCAACATATTTGATGTACTTTAACTATTGATATTGAAACAAGTGATCTTTAATTTCTTGAATTTTTCTCTCCATTTAATTAGCTAGAATTATTATGGAGTCAAAGATTTTCATATTACATTTCAATCGGAAATTTCTTGACTAGAAAACACCGCGATTTGAATTTGTTTTGCTAAATTGATTATAGGAAACTCTGTCAATCATTTAGCGAATAGATGAATTGGATGGATTGGAACAACTTGAAGCAAAGGAGAAGAATAATGTTTTCAGGTAGAAATAGATTTAACATTAATTGAACTCTGTACTATTTCAGTTTATCTAATTTTGATAATATAAGGAATATATCTAGAGGTTCATTTTCGAATGCCTCGATGCATTATTCAACATATGAGAGATTTATCGTGGAGCTTTTCATTTAATTATCTTTCTTTAATTTAATTTCTAACAAGAGGAAGACATTGTATTTTGAATAAAATATAACAATATTATTGTTAAAAATGGAGGCGAGTATGGAAATTTTCAAGACAAGCCAAAAAATTGTATTCTTATTCACTCAGTCCTGCCGAGCCAATGCCGTTGCTGCGTTCTTATTTATGCTCTTCTCCCGGAACGCTCTTCGATCCGGTCGAAGTACTAAAAACGCGTATGTACTAATAAAGCGCCATTTGACGTTTCCTAGCAATTATTCTGAATTAACTAAAAACTAAACATTGATTTTGTGGTTGTGTGAATAGAGTAATTGAATTTTGAAGTCATGCCAATAAATTATGAAAATAATGAACTAATGTGGTATAAAAAAACATATCGAACTGGTACTGTAATGAACCAAACTCTGCTGCATATGCATTTTTGTTAAATTGGGTCTTACCTCTACTTCAGTGGTTTTGTCGGTTGAAAAATAAGCCATACATACATCCTGAATGAAACACCCTGCACTGCACCGTGGTCAAAACAATTGCCGTGGTCATCGGGAACATTGTAAACCGGTCGGCTCCAGTCAATCGTGCCCAGGGGGTTGTCCAAAAATGGAGCTTAATTTTCCGGCGCATTTAACAGCACCACCAATCCTCTTAAAAACACAATTTTCTATTTCAATCACACGCCTCATTGCGCCACCCACCCGAATGCAGGATGCACTTATTCATTGCAGTCGCAATCGAAGCCATTCAAAACATTTGATTGAACACCACCGAGACGCCGCCAACGCCATCGATCTAGTTGGCGGTGATTTTGGAGGGCAAATGGCGCCGTAAACTTAAAATGATTACGCAGGCACGGGAGCACGGAACAAAACGCGGCGTCTGTTTAATTTTAGTTAATTGCAATTGCATCGCATTATGTATCAAGCCTGCCCGAACAATCAAGAAATCGTGACAATGCAATTGCAGCCAGTGTGTGTGTGTGTGTGCGTGTGTTTGGTTGCGATAAAACAAGCAATCAGCGGCAATACCGGCTTCGGCGGGAACGTACTGCACCAGAAGCCGATACATCCTGCTCCGGAAGCATATTCACATGGGAATTCCTCTCACCATCCCCGGGCCATGTTTGCCCGTCGGTGGGACATGTTTTCCATTAACGATTTGATTGATTACCTAACTTTGTACGGTGCCGGTGCCGGTGGGAGGGATTTTTCGCACCCACCGATCCCCTCACGTTCGTAATCAGCTCTCGAGCGATTGGATCGGGTAGCAGTTCGGTGTTCGTTTGTCGTGCGGAATCTAATTATCATAGGCGGCAGGATCGTCCGAGGGCTCCCGGGGACGTGGATGAACTGTGGACGTCGGGAAAACTGGTTAGGAAAATTCCAACCCAGCCCGGCTTACCCGTCCCAACCATGCATCTCCTAAGGAACGCACGAGGATTGCACGTTTTCTCATTGTCATCCTTATTTCATCCGCGACTTCGCCTGCGTCTCCTGATGAGGTACCTTCCGTCAAGTTGCCTTGGAGTGATTGCTCGCTTTTTTATCTCCCTCTCCCTATCTTTCACTCGTTCTCTCTCGTTCTCTCTGTTCCGCCCGTCGCTCAAGCGTGGAATGTTTCGCCACGGCGTCAACGGACGCGGCCAGCTAGAAGCTGAGCAGGGATTTAGATTAAATACTCGTGGGATTTGTCAACACGTTTAGAATCAGAGCTACTTAGCGTGGAGCTGCGGATAAGTTCGCTCGTGATTCCACCTCGTTTTTTTTTTCGCTGCGCTCGGGGAAATGGCCAACGGTTTGCTCGGGGATGTCCTCATTCATCCGTTCAACGCTCCAATCGCTTGTAATCTTATCGTCCCTCAGCCATCGGTCCTTCCCAGCGGTGGCGGAATTTGCGTCCTCCTCCGCGCGCGTCATCGCAGGCGTACGAGGTGAAGAGAAATCGACTACATGACAATCGGAATCGGTGGCTCATGTTCAATTATTGTTTATTACGGGCGCTGGTGTGAGCGGGGGCTTCCGTTTGCCGTACCCGTGCCGTTTTGCCCGTCATTCATCATGCGAATCGCATCTTAGAAACGTCACCAGCGGCGTCGGAAAGCGTTGCCGAAAATGGAATTTCTAATGAGCCGCGTGACGAAGCGGATTCTGCTGACATCGGATTACGCCGGGCCGGGCGTGCACCTGTTCATGTGTTGTCGGGATGCTACTCCTTACTTTTCCGTCCTTCTGGCTTAGCACTCATTTGCTTGTGAAATGTGGGCCGCATTTTTATTTTTTGATTTGATGAATTACTTTATTTAGATTGCTTTTGCGAGCTATGGAGCGGGGAACCGGGGTGTGTCGGGGTAAATCAATCCGTGTGCGTGTGTGCCCAGGAAGTAATAAGCATTTGCGCGTCAGAGCGGGGAGTATTTGTTAAGGCGATTATGCATACTTCATTACTGTTACATGCTGTCACAGGACAAAGCCTGGCTCCAAGTTCAGTTTGCAATTATTCATGAAGAAGATAGGATGTTAATCTCACTAATATGAAGAATATGAAGGAATGAGAAGGAATAATCGGGATAGTCTCTAACTGTTATGATAGATTGTGATATGTACCATTGTTTCTAATTATTTATGTTACCATTCTTTGTTACCATTCTTGTAACATGTTACCATTCTTTCCAATTATTTTCATTTTATTTTTATTTTTATTTTTATTTATTTATTTCTTCATTATCTTAATCTTGTTTAATCTCTAATTCAAACAAGTTTAATCTTGTTTGGATTAACATATCCTCCGCTTGCATTGCCAGTGTGAAGAATATATTTGAAGCAAGTTAGTTAATTTTTTATATAATACAGCTTTTGGAATACCAAAATCAAAACTTTTTAACTTCGACTTAGCTTACTGACGTTTGTATTAAGTAGGAAGTTTTGAAGAGGGTTATTTATTTCAATAATATCTGGGCTTAGTCAGTTCAAATGCTTTGCTTTGTCTGCTTTGTCGACAATATTACTTGCAAAGGTATTATCGACGAACTCAACGAATGTTAACTCCAAGTACTGTTTTTGTTTGTATTTTTTTAGATAGTTAAATATTGAGCTATCCAAAATATCGGAGCATCAAACGACATCAAATCCTTCCAAAATATCATTCCCTCTCCTCACCGAAACGCACGTCGGAAGCTTCGCGTGGCCAGAAATCAATTGCTACATTAAACACCAACCGACAACGCATAAATAATCCACCGTCAGCGGGTCCGCGCTGCAGGGCGTGCCATTAACAAAAAAAAAACCGGAGAAACATTCGCGACACTTCACGCGAAGCATCCGCTTGTTTGCGACTAGCCAGCGCCACGGCGCACCGAACCCGGAGCGGAAATTTCAATAACATTCCAATAATTATGATAAATCGACCCACGGTCTGTGCGAAAGTGTCCTTTATCACACGCGTCCCCGTACCCTTGTCGCTCGTGCTAGCTGTTAAAGCCGCTCTCGAGTAGTTCCTACCGTTCATTAAACGGTTTTAATCATGTCACCAAAAGCTACAGCAAAGGGGACCGGGGTGCTGGCGCGAGGGGTTTATACAAATTCGAGATTTATTTATAATTTTTATTTATTATCTGTCCGCGTTGGCGCGTATGCGAGGGACACGTCCGCGTGCGCTAAAGATCATTCATAATCATTTGAACGGACGGGAACAGGGAACGGGCCGCCGGTGGAGTGGCCGCGTTTGCGAAGGTCCTTGAGCATCGTTAACTGTGGCCGGAGCGAAACGAGATCCCTCCCTTGCCTGTGCTCGGCCTGTGCGCTCTATCCCGGGTTCATCTTTTGCCGATTACTTCCGTGGTGTTAATGAAGGACGCAGGACGAAGGTGACCAAGAAGCAGGAACGAAGGTCTGAAGGCAAGCTGCCCTGTGTGAAGTGTGTTGCCGCATGAGCTCTCGTACACGTTTTCGTGCGGAGCTTCGCATTTTATGTTATTTTTGCATTTGCGCTACAGTTACAGCTGAGGTGCGTACCACATCCAAAACGGTTCTCCCCACATTTCGCTTAATTCCTTTACCATTACAAACCCAGCCATAAAACACATCGCTTCCTACCCGTACCCAAGCCAAGGGGGATTCCGCTGTAATGAACATTAACCGGTGGCTGTGGACAAAATATGGCGCTTCGGTATTTAAAAAGGGACGCCACGATTTAAAGCACCAGGGAAGCGCCCATTTAATGTCCCGGTTTCCGGCCCGGCGTCCCGTACTCCCGGCTTCGCATTGTTCGGGCAGGCAGGCACAGTACCGTGCGTACCGTTTGAAAAGGATGCGTAAAGACTCCGTTTCCATAAACTTCTCTCTGGTGGTTCCCGCTACCTTTGCTACCGTGGGATGAATCATAACTCAACACGATCATACTTTAATGACGAGAGTCGTTTATAAAAATAATAACAATAAAAAAACAACACAAGCGTAAACGCATCTATCTATGATGCGTGTGCGTGTGTGTGTGTGTGTGTGTGAAATGCATTCGGCTGCTCGGTTGACATGTTTTCCTTCTGGTTCCGGTAGCTTCAGGATTCGGCTTCGGATACTTGTGTGCGGTGTGATTTATACCGAACGCGAGCAAACAATATCATCGAACGTAATTTAACGATGGAGCGTGAAGATATTAACGATAATTTATAACGGTTTTAAAACCATTAAAATTCGTCAAAATGTAGCCCTTCGGCGCACGATAGGGGAGATTGTTGTGGTTGTGGTGATGGTTGAACAAAAAAAACAGACAAGGATCCATACAGGAAGTACATGCGAGACACAACAACCGTGTGTAAGCTGAGTTATAAAGCCATAACAATCGTTACTAATGTTGAGATCTATTCTTTTTCTCTTTGAAAAACCTTTTGATTATGTTTCAATATTAATCTATTGTTTCCTTTGAAGTTAGATAGTATTTTACGAAGCTAGTATAGCACATTTCTATTTTTATGTCATTTCAAAAATATGATTTATACTTAATGTTCGATCTTATTGATGTTTTGCATGGTTGATACTTGTTCTTCAAATTTAACTCGTTTTATATCACTTTCTAATCTACGAAATAATATAGATAGCTTAGTATCTTTCCATCTGGTTCTATTTTTTTCAGCAGCGTGTATCGTCAACGTACATCATTTGTCTAATATAATACCTAAGTATTTTCTTGTTCCTTCAAGTGTTGCTCTAAGCAATGTCAAGAAAAAACATTGTAAAATATACAGCAAGCCTTGGATTTGGTCCTAATATAAGCTTCTTAATCAGAAGAACAACGTACGTTTGTATCTCACGCTAGTCCTAAATCGTGTAGTTAATTTAAAACAATTTAAAACAATGTTTTATCCAAGTGATTTTAAAGCTTCTTTTTCGAAAATCGCTCAGTGTCTATTCTGTTCCTTCTGTGGACCTCCACACCGAATCGCTCAAGAAAAACCCATTAAGGTGCGTAGTTGCGACTGCTTAACGACAACCTGGTGGCCGACGAAATCGAAAACAATCCCCAGCCAAGAGGTGCTTGGCTACCTTTTTCCCGAGAGTGCCATCCACGGTGAGCGTGTATTTGCCTTCTTATCTATTATTTCGTTTCGCTACACTCTGGCGGTGCTTCAACTTTGGCGCGGCGAGGATGGGGCTTTTTGTTTTTGCTCTTCAACTTGTTGTTTTGTTCACCGCATGCATCCATATTGCGCTGACCGTTTGATAGACGCCTGCCGAACGTTCCCGGGTGCCAATTTTGAGCGGCGCGGTCACAAAGGATTCACGAATTTTCACGACACCCAGCGGGGCGGCGTGATGCGATGATGCGCTCGTTGCAACGAGTGTGTGTGTGTGCGTTGTTTTTATGACACCAGGCTGAAAGGTAGTGGGCACGGCACGGCGGGTGGGAACCCGGTGGGTTAGCGCATGTAGCGATAAAAGTTGATCGTTTGCGTTCGTTATTGAATATACCGCGGAGGATAGTGCCGGTGCCGCGCACACATGCAGCCGTACCTAATAAAATAACTACGCCGGACCGACCGAACGCCGCCGTAATTGGATCGTAAAAATCTCCCGCAATCGGTCCGCGGTTCCGTGTGCGGCATCAATTATTCTTCCATTTTGCGATTCGAGCGTTTTCCGGGGGGCAGCGATGGAACTACCGGCTGTGTACTGGCTCCTGTGTGGAGGTGGTTTGGATTTAATCGATGTTTTAACGGCCGTTTCTGGGTTCTGGGTGCCGAACGTGTAATGTAATGCGTGCGGGCATGTTTTGCCGAGGGGTTACGCGGTGCGAATGCGGCTGCGAATGTGTTGTAAAACGTAAACGCTGCACAAAATGCCGCGTGTGGTAATCGTCAATTAAAAGAGAATTAGCGTAGTAAACATAGTGATAAAAACTATTGAACTAGTGATGTGCTGGATGTGCTGCACATAAAACGAAGGCTAATAAGGGATACCATGAAACAAACTCAATATGTTATGTTAAAAAAATGCTTGATAAAGCCATTGGATGTTATCAAAGCTAGTACAAACTCATATACCTACGATTGCAATTGAAAATATTATAACAAGTGCTCTTCAATGATATGTTGCTACTAAACACTATAGCAACCAGAATTTACAATGACATTATTCGATTAGAGAAGTAATAACGTCTAAAAGCATCATAAAATAGATGAAATACAAATAAAGAGATATCAAGAAGATATATTTTCACATACGGAAAGGTATTCAATACAGTAAATTGCAAACATAGAAAGAAAGAAACATCTTTATCAAGCAATTTAACATTTAAAAACATCTAATCACAAAGTTATAATAACTTCTGAAAAATGCATACACCCCTTGTTTATCACACTTTGATCTAATGTTTTTCTTCAATTTGTCTATTTGTGTCAATTTGTTATGGTGTATAAGGGAATGAAATAAACATTCAATATTTGAACTAACGTTGAAAAAATCATTTGTTTAGTGATGTCAATCAATTTGTTCGTGTCTTGTTGTCTTACTAATGATAGTTGAAAATAGTTATGATTACCATGATGAAAACTTGTTAAATCGAAAATAAATTTATGAAAGGAGTCAAACATTGATTAAAAATATAGAAAAATGTGTATAAAAATATGAAGCATGTACATCTCCACGTTATGAAATGCTTGAAGCCATTTCTCTTTAGTACAAAGGACGCGTTCTCAACACTGTTTTACCGGTAGCAACCATCGCAATACGCACATTCCTCAGCAAAGAGCAAACGCAACAGTCGTCTTCTCACCGCGTTACATGGCTCGGCCCTTTTAAGCATCTTCCGCCTCCTGGGGTGCCTTTTCACCGCCACGACCAAACGCACCGTAAATCAAACCACCAACACGGACCTGCGGCGAGTGACGGCGATGAAGCACGGCGCCGCACGACGACGACGACGATGTCCTTGCGGCTCGGTCCCCGTGGACTGCGTGTCCCTTGCGGGCGCAGGTCGAGCATCGGCAATTGCTCATCGACAGCCCTGCCTCTGTGGCCCTTGCTGTTTTTTTTTTCTCTTCGCTTCCACCCTGGCTGCAGCGTCCCGTTCATAAATAAACATCAGCCATATCGGCACTACTTTGCCGAACGTGTTAATGGCACTTGGCCGCGGTTCGATGAGCGTCCCGGGGCTGCGTTAAAACAGGCACCGCACCATATTGATGCCACCAACAGGAGCAGCCGCCGGTGGGCAATAATTTCTATTCATCTAGCGCGGAAAAAAGAATAAAACGTTCCCCTGCGCCAGGAAACGGGCCGGGAGACGTTTGCAATTGGCAGTTCCGGTGCGGCGCGCGAGAGTTCCACGCGGGAAACAATAGACGGGCCGGCGCAACAATGGCGTAATTTAGTGGGATCTTATGCAAATTATCGCGAGCGATGCGCGTCCTTTCGTTATGCCACCGAACGGACCGCACATCCGGACCGAACGAATGTCTAGAAGAAGCGGCTCGGCTTTTCTTTTTTTAATTTGATCCGCGATCCGCGAAGGACGCACCGACACAGGACGGACACAGTGTTGCGTTCTTGGCGCTCGTAAATTATCATATCTAGCGGTTCGCTCCAGCTGGAGTTGGCTGGGGTTTTCTTCCCTCTTCGACCGGACTAATATTTTGACACATTACAACACATTTCGTGGCCTCCGAGTGTATTAATTTGGGTGCAGCGCTACCGTTCCAATAACGCCGCGGTAGGTTTATGTTTCATTTGTTTTGTTTTGTTGCTTTTTTCTCTTCTGCACGGGGTTTTCCAATTTTTCCACAGCCCTGCGAGCGGAAACCTTCCCAGAACGAAGTACAAATGGTAAAAGTTTCCTACGACGGTTTCAAATAAATTTCATCGTTCGTTCGTCCTTGCGTTGCGTTGCCTCCGTTATTAATTCCTTGGAAGCTTGGATCTCGGGCCGGCCCCAAAACCGATGGTTATGGATGATTTATGTTATTATTTTAATTTCGATGAAAGTTTTATCATTTCCGTGTAAGGAAGGAACGGCGACGCACACGCAAGCAGGCCACGGGTATGGGTGATTTTTTAATCATCGCTGGGTTGCTTCTACGTGAGCCGTAAGAAGGAGTTTTGCTGGCGTTGTGGGTAGTTAATCAAGCGATGCATCCGTTTAATATGGCGTTGGGAATGGATTGGGTTTCGGGATAATCGTAGGCATTACTGAAATTGTTATCCGCTCTAATAAAGTGCAAGCATGCGCCAGAAGACCTGTTGAATTCATTTAAGATATTGTTTTTTAATAATCATTTTTTTTATACTATTGTATTCTATTATACTATACTCTGTATTGAGCTATTGCATATAAAGGATTTTTCATCCATTCTTGAACAGTGCCTACAGTTCGATGAAATTGTCCCACTCAATGATAAAATACAATGATGGAATGTGTAGTTCAAAGTTTGAACTCGAACAAGTCGATACAATTGCGTCATTGGGAGTATTCAACCTGACGTGTTAAACACAGTGGGGAAGCCCTGCGTGGGAAATGTTATTTCATGAACTGGTGGAAGGATTTCATCATTTAGTGGGACGATTTCTTCAAACTGTGAGAACCGTTTAAGAAAGGATGAAAAATCCGGTAAAAGATAGAAAACTTACCTTTGTTCTACGAAAAACAGATAAATGTATCGTTGAAAATAAAAATGATACATTTCTGTACAGAACATAATTTCTCAGCAGACTTCCGAAACGAAACCACAACCTTTTGCGCTGGATTTCCGCCACAAAGTACCTTTTAACATGTTTGAGGTTATAACAAAATACAACAATGAAGGCTTAACTCAGTTTTGTGATCAAGAAATGAACATGACAATCAAATTGCGGGTTTTAGTGATATTTCACAATATTCGAAGATAAATTTTAAATGAGTAGCAACATTTCTCGTCCACTTTCATCCTGTATCAATATTAAAATTTGATTTGAAGTATTTGTTTAATGTTACACTCTTCAATCTATGAGGATTTACACACCCAACAAGGTTATCCAAGTGCTAAAAACTCACCTCAGTGTTAAAAACTGATAGATCTTAAAACTTATTGAATTAAATAGTCGTTTTAGCCCACATACATGGGTATAGTATATAGAGATATGCCAGCACAGAAGTCATAATCGCATACATTTCAAACTGAATGCTTCTGCATTTAATATAGAACACCAACATTTTCTTCAATTCGCTCTCCGCTGTAATTAAGGCGGAAATGCCCATACCCTGCAGCAAATTCAATCCGCTCCAATTTGCAGATGTCCAAATTCGTGTAATCATCCTGCGAGTGAAAGCAATCGACGTGGACTCCTACTAATAAAAGAATGTAAAAAACGGCAGTACCACACACAAAAAAAACTGCTTTGCACCTACTTCCGTCCTGCGTGGCGTGGTGTTGCCTTTCCAAGCATGGTCCAACGCGCACACCAACGTGTGCAGCGCGACGTGACTTCATTAATTCTACAGGATATATTCTTGATACTCCCTAATCACCACCCGACTTCCCCGGGCCCTGGCTTGGTGCAGAATAACGTCAGCATCACCAGCAGCTGGCTTTCGTGGCCACCGCGTCTATGAGCTCACCCTGGACTGCGTCGTCGGGGATTTTTTTTTGTGTTAAGGTTCTTTTTTTTCGCATTATAAGGGCATATGCATCGAACGTCGAATTGCTGCGTTTGTGGTTGCTGTTTTTTCTCTCTCTCTACTTTAGCCTTCTCCTTCGATGCGTTCTAAAACAACTCACCCATTTGCTGCGGGTGCGGAGAACTTTTCACCTCCACGGTTCGTGGCCGGTCCCGAACTTTCACCCCCTCGGGCTGGGTGGTTTGCCGTTCCTGCCGCTGGCACGGGCACGGGCACTGGAAGATGAAGCAGAGCAGTCGCCCTCCCGGCCGCTGATGGACTAAATTATTAATTAGTGTTTTACGGGTAAATTAATTCCTGCCTGTTAAGGGAGAACTGTTTATTGATGAATTAGCAGCGGCAATTTGCGTCAAGCGGCCTGGTCTATTCGTGGCGCGTAGAGTGTGAGGGTAGAAGTGCAAGAGAAAAAAAACGCAAAAAATCGCAGTGTAAAACATTCCTTTTTTTTAAAAGAGAAATGTCGTAAAAAACCCCTAAAATATTTTCTTAAAAAAACATCATCACCGCCCCAGAGAATATAAATGGTAATGAATGGTGAGTACTTGAGCCATCACCATCGGGCCCGGAAGTGGTAGTTTGTTTGTGCCATAGCCGAGAAAAAAGTGCCGAAAAAAATCACCGAAGTGTAAACTCGTCCACTTGATGTCAAGAACCGAAGCGTGGTGTAAGGAGAGAATCGTGTACACAGTGCCTTTTGCTTATCTCAGACGTCACAGGAGACTTTGAGATTGATGAGACGACGGCTACAGCCTGCTTGGTAGTAGCTTACCGCCAGGGGTCTCTCAACCCTCGCACGTTTGTGTATGCCGGTGTCGACATTACAATTACTTCGGCCATTGTGTTCCGGCCGTGGGAGGGACACAAAATAACACACATGAAAATAAAGCCGCTGGCAGGCTGCATAATTAGGCACCGATTTACCGCTGGAAGGGTTGCATTAATTTGCAATGGAATGTTTGCGATCCCGAATTTGGGGTCGCTTTGTGTGGAGCATGCAACAAAGCTGGCGCGGAACGTTGACAAGGAAGTGGCCAAATTTACATCGAATGCAAAATGCATTTCGATCGTAATCTCACGGTTAAGCTGACGGGGGATGTTTAGCAGCTATGTTTGCCACAATATTCGATACGGTGCATTATACCGGCGTTACTCATTATGTTGAGGGGCGAAATAAAGGAATAAACAAGAATGTTACAGTTCGGTTAGTTGTGTGAGCTTTTTTATGTTCAAATCAACCGCGTTTTTGTCAACCGGAACTACCGCTGCATGCAGCACGGGTCAGTCAACTTTACGAGCACTTACTTGTGGAAAGCGCAGACCAAAAATCGTCGCCCGTAAATTTGCTGCGATTTTCCAATATGCGGGTGCTCGAAAAATGGTCCCCAAGAAGGTAAGCAAAAAAAAGTAACTGGCACCGAGAACGCCCCCGAAGAACTCGAAAGCGAATGCCGAAAACACACAAAAATGAACCTACGATGACACCGCGGATTACACGCCGTACGGGCAAAAGGTCGGACACGGTGTCCGTATAGTTCCCCCGGAGCGCGCCCCCGTGTGTCTCGACGAAGTGCGATAATTTGAACTATAAAATTTCATATTTCGCTTGTACGCTCCCGGCACCAGACATGCTGGCCTAGGTTGGCCCGGGATGCATTCCTGCGGGAGGAAGCGAAAGTCTACAAAGTTTACGAGCCGTGCTTGTGAGTGTCGTGCACGAAAACAAAGCGAACTTTTGGCGCGTTCCGGCGGAACGGAACTCGCCCGGTCGGACCGGGTCGTTTCTTGTAGTGATATTGCGACGCAATTGAAGTGAGATATAAAATGTTGACCCAAGCGATCTTTGACTGCGGGAACGGTGGTGCCGTCAAGAAAGAGGTGGTCAAAAAATGTTTAAAATTTGTTCCAACGTATTGTGTTGGTCTTTTGTTGAAAAGTTGGGTTTTCAGTTTTTTTTAAATACGAAATGCAACACGTTTGAAAGTTATCAATGTTTTGAATCGTTGCTAAACTCTTCTAGAACAAATGATGATTTTTTGCTCTCTTATATCAACATTTTTCCAAAGGTACAATTATAACACTTTTGGCCTTTCGACATATCATTTCAAAAGAATTCAAGAACTTACTTGCTGATTGAAAGGCAGTCGCAATAAGTGATTCTTTAAGCAAAATTCTTACATAATATTTAAATTTTGGAACAATTCGCTTCCACATTTTACTTTAAACATCTAACATTTCTCATAGTTCCTGCAGCAATGCTCATTCACATTCCAGCGCTTATCGAAAACAATTGTCCGAAACCGTCTTCAACTCGTCCAGCCACATATCTGCTGAGGGTTTTTTGCCACAACGAAAAACAAACACTCTCAAGCTTCATCCCCCCCAAGGGTTGGTAATCGTTTCGCTTTTCGGCAGCGCAAAGTTACAATTGGCAAAAGTTTTCATCGAGTACAGTTTCTCAAAACTCATATGCTTTCACCCGGTCCGTGTGAAGTACGGGCGAACTTCTGACACTAGCTGACCCCCGACCTGAAGGTGGTTCTCATCGTCAAGGGAGCAGGGTGGGAGAAGACCACCACCGAATTTTATGACAAATCATAAGAAGAAATTTCATGCTCTCCTCACCGGGAGCTTAATCACTGTCGGTGGCGACGGATCCGGGGGAAAGTGAATATAAATCCACGTGCGCTCCCGGTGTCTTCAGCACCCGGGTTGCATCGCTCGCTTCTCGCTCGCCCCATCCTCGCACGGGCACGGGCGTAAGGGCGCAAAACTAATAAAAAGCATCCTCAAGCAGGGTTATCCCTTCATCAAACAACAATAGCGCAACACAATGGGAAGCGAAAAATGACACTGAAACGTACACGATACACCGGTTGGCCGAAGACGGGCCTGCTCTGCGCTCGGACGTGCCCGAACGTGGGGCAAGGAAACTCATAACCATTGCAACCTCTTGCGAACATAATCTATGCAATTAAACGAATTGATGATGGTCGTAAAAAATATTGGGAACGCCGCACAATGAGCAGCATGATGCATGCGTGGCGGCGTGGCGACTTCGGGACGATCCGGGACGTGTTTGCTCGTTAAGATTCGGTAGATTTGTGCGTACTTGAAGGCGAGTCCGGGCGAGTGCGTTCGGCGCTCGTCGGTCGGTTTATGAAGTGAGGAAAATTGATATTGTCGTCCACGCCGGTGCTGATCGGACCGTGACCGTTTATCGTTTGTCTTAGGAGGTGTGCGAGTGTGTGTGTGTGTGTCGTATAATATTTTCGGGTTGATTTGAACTCAGGCAGGACTAGAGCAAATGAGCAATGGTTTATGTTTACTCTGTTATGTCATTCAGTTTAGTCTTTGAGCAAACATACTATTGTTTGGACTTTATATTGAACTGTTATTTGTTATATCCGTGTTGAGATTGTTAGTCATCCAGTTTAAAACCTTAATTAAATAACAAAAAAGTCTGAATTGCATTTTTGACAATTATTCAAGCTGACTTCAAATCATATTGAGCAGTTTCAGGATATGCCAATAGGTAATCCGATTCTTTTATGAAGAACTATATTAAAGTTGCATCAAGCTGCAAATACACAAAGTTAAAGTGAAGTTATTGCAGAAGGAAAACGCCATTTTACATTCACTTGTACAATGTGAATCTAGGGCGATACATAATAAGAGATGTCCTTTCCCTACTGGATGATATTAATCAACACCAAAAATCAACGCAAAAGTACCCAACTTCGGAGTTCCACCTTTCGCCCGGCAGCATAAATAATGACGATATTACTTTCAATTGCCCTTTTCAAAACGAAATCACGACACCACCGAAATACACCCAATGAAAGTTCCATAGCCAAGCCATCCCCTCCGCGGTGCTCTCGTTCCAATTGACATTTGAATATATCCGATAAATTAATCGAAGTGAACCCAACCCAACCCAACAGAAAAAGAATAGTGCGTCCCCTAACCTAGCCGCTTCATTGCACTTTTCCGTCGCAAAGCGCAGTGCGCACCTAATAGCTCCCGCTGCAGGTACTCGAGCCGGTGATGAATGTGATAAGCCCACCCCGGGAGGGATCTACCCGTGTTTTGGGAAATGATTTTGAGGTTCATTTGCAGAGAATGCCGTTAAAATGCAAACACATGCGTGTAAGCGGCTACCATATTGTTGTGTGCTCTGTCCTGTGCATTCGCTTCCTTGTTTTCCCTATATGGTTTGCGATTTTATGCGATTTTATCCTCGCTCTGATGGGAAGGCGCATATGTGCTCAACGACCAGCAAACGTTTCCTTTCACCTAATTTGCCATTATTCAAATTGACTCGATCGACTGGACGGGGATGTGTGTGTGTACGAATCAATTACGAGCCAGAAATCAACTATTAAAAAGATGCATAAAATTCGATGAAGACAGAAAACAAGGAAAAGAGAAAGGCGATATATATCAGATGGTTCGAAACTCGTTGCTGAATCTTTCATTCGACATAATGGAATCACTCTAACCAATACGACCGACTCCCACAATGCCTCTTGGTGGTGAAATCACAAACATCATCGATGAACCAAATGGATTTTGTGAGGCCGCAACCGGAAGACATCAAACGGAACAGACATAGCTCGGTGGGCGCACCTTTCGGCGCAATTTCTAATGCAAATTGTATTTTGTTTAAATTGAACCCACAAATCGGGAAAAGAAACACTCGACTCCCTTCGCACGGTGCGGCACAAAAGGACCTTCTTCGGAAATTCGAGCACCACTCTCACCAACCCTCCCGTTATCGATCGATCAATGTTGCTTTTAATGGCGAAATATTTGCAAACATGTGTTCCGATGCAATATGTACAATTATTGGGCCCCTTTTTTCAAGCATCCATCCCGTAATGGGCTTTGGCCCGTATCGATGTTTGGCTTTTAACTATTCCGGATCGCAGCTTGCAGCCGTCCTAACGAAGGCGATTCTGTTGTCACTGCGGAAGGGGGGGGGGGGGACGAATGTTTTGATCCTTGAAGCTTCATGAAAAGACTCAGCATGCCGGGCAGGTACATGGCCGGATGCCTGAAGTATCCAATTTACATGCATGTTTTCACCGATAATTTATTGAACCGTAAACGTAACGCAAGCTCCGATGGGCCGCAGGCACTGCGGGCGAGTTCTTTCGCCCCGAAAGTGACCCCTTTCACGAAGGAGCAGACGCCTCACGGATGCCGACTGCAAGGAAGGACACCGCCGGGGAGTTCTTCTGCATGCATCGCCGAGCCAGATTCGGTGATGGGTTTTCCTGCCATGGCTCGCTGGAAGGATTGCGAAATCCACACGAAACCGATCCGATCTGGGGCTGCCTTTTGGCGCTTTTAATCTGGCCGAAGATTTATGACTTTGCGATGGGTAGAAGTCGATTTTTCACTCTCGGTCCCAGGACGGGTCAAACGGATTGGACTGGTCGATTCAGAGCGATCCGGTCGACAGCGGTGCAGCTAGCGCCGATAGTTTGATAACCTCCGCTGAATATCCTAATCGATTCGATCGAAGCGTTGGAGCCACGCCGCCCTGAAGGTGGAATGGGCCTCCCAGGGGGGTAAACTTCCCGGGTTGCGGTGACGGTTCGGTGACTTTGATGTTTCAATTTAAAGTTTTTTTTATTGGCTCGTGGTATGCCGGTTGCGATGTGGATGTGTAGTTTTTTTCTCTTTTTAAATGCGAAACGAGATGCAAATGGTTGATGATACGAGATTAAAAAGCGTGAATAGCGAGACGCTTCTTAAGGGAGCTGTGGCTGGATAGAGTTTCAAATTCTATTGTGAGAGAAATATTCGGTAAGAAAAATGGGGAATTATTTAAAAACAAGTTCTAACATTGGAAGCAAGATGGAAATAAAATATATTTCGATGCGAGACAAATCAATACAAAAGTATAACTTTTTGTTAAAAAATCTATAATATTCAATATTGAAAAATATATACATTTTGCATAAACAACAATAATAAGTTTTAATAAAAAGTTAGTAATGTAACCCGCTAGTTGATTAAGATTAAAATAAATTTGGTTAAAACATCTTACAATAATAACAAAAAAACTCAATACAGCCATTTTTGAACTCAACTCTATAGATATGAGAAAACATTCATAAACACGAGAGTACGTGATATAAGAAAACATTAATCCCAATCAGCTCGCTGATTTATTTGTAGTGGAAGCGATGATTATATGACATAAAAGGTTCTTCAATTGTCAACTAAACTGACTCTTCTTGCAAAATAACTGCATCTGTGTCGTTTGGTGCGTTAAATGGTGCAATGCCGTAGAAAGAATAAAACCAAACACTAGCGATAAAAAAGAAAAACAACGCAAATTTTCTCTTCAACCACGATGCTATAAAAGTGCATAATCAAGAAAACAAAAAAAAATCGTAGCAACAACTCCAATCGCGGATAAATCACTCAACCTCGCAGCACCCGAATCAACACGAACAGTAAAGAAAACGAAACATTTTTTTTTCAAAATTTATTGCAGCAATGCACTTTTACAGTGCACCAAACCAAACGGCTCGGAAACGAAATCCAATTAGGATGGCACGTAAGCAAAACTGGCCAAGAAGCAAAACGGTGCGCTGTAACACAACTACAATAACACAAAAAAAAAAAACGCGTGAAATTCTCCACCTAGCCGTTTCGAACGCGGTGACGAGCGCAAATAATACGAGAAATGATTTGAGTGCAGTGCAGACAGCGAACAAAAACATCCCCGTCCCGAAAGCGTTGCACACGTTGCTCGTAAAACGGCGAACCGAACCGAAACAGCATTCCATCAGCATTCCGATGCAGCTGCAGGCGCCACTCGGAGAGGAAAATGAGTGTGTGAGTGTGTGCGTGTGCACCAGGGGGGAAACCTTTTGGCTCGTAAAACTAACAATTTTATTTCCTAGCAAATTAATGAAAAAAAAAATGTTCCCAGAACCCAGCGCCGTGTCGCCATCGGTGCCATCGTTTTCGAGATCAAATAAAATGAAGGAATCGTAAAGCAATCTCGTTCCACCCAGCCCGGGACGGTCGGGACGGACTCTCCGCGGGTTTAAGGTGGACCACCAGGTCGGGGGAGGAATCCTGCTGTTCGTCGCTGTTGTCATTGCGAAATGAATGGAAATTGAGAGTGAAGAGTACACACAACAGAGAAAAAAACGGAACGCAGACTCCCCCCGTGCAGCCACTTGCACGACGAACCCGGTGAATCGAGAGCGAAATGGCAATGTGCATTCCGGGGGAAAGAATGGCTTAATAATACCCGGCACGGGCGCGAACCGTGGCCGGGCAGTGGAAATTTTCCTCCATCAATAAAATGAATGAGGAAAAAAGTATGCTTTCATCAAGTGAATGAGCTAGGATGGGTTTCTGTTTCTGTGCGCACTACAGTGACTTGCATTGGTTTATTTGTAAAGGTTCATTAATATTGTCATTAATTTAAAGTTGTGTTTTAACTGTGACCACACAAAGAATTAAGTGATCAAAAATATCATAAAATTATTATACATACTCGAAGGAGGTCAAGAAGGTTTCGTTAAATACTTTTGGGCGAAAAATGTCATGAAAAAATTAAACTATACTTTGAACTTCAAAATAAGTTGAAGAATGTGTAAACTTTTTGTAAATAATTATTTGTAATTTACAGTGATTTTCAAAATGACAAGCTCACTAAACGATTTGCTAGGTAAACGAAGCTTCTTTAAGCACTCAAAAATAAACAAATAATTTAATTCAAAAGTGAAATTTAACCTAAAAGAAAGAACTTTTTCACTCATGATAAAAGTAAAAAAATACGTTTATTTCTCACGATAGTGAATAATATATTGTATTTTGAAATAATTAATCTAGGCTCTAGACAATATCAAAAAGGTTGTCCGTTTGCTAAAAAAAGAGAAAGAAACCCATTGCGGGGTGCAACTAAACAAATGCAAACCACTGTATCCAGAGAAGGTGAGTGGTGTCTGCACGAAGGAACAGCAGGCTCTGGGTTTGCATAATAAAAACAGCTTTTTAGTCTTTCCCTTATCGTTTTAAAATCCCTTTCCTCCGGTTAACGCCATCACCATCGAGTGCCGACCTTAGTTAGAGCTAGAAATAACAGTTTGAAAAGCATTGAATACCGATTGCAAAGTTTTGCCACTGCAAAAAGGCCCCTTCAAGCGGCATTCGATCGGCAGGTCCGCAAGTGCTCTGACCAAGGCCTTATGCGTTAGTGGAGTTTCCGACGAATGATGCTCTCGACGTTCGAGTGTACAGCAATCGCAAGGATATGCCCATGACCGGATGGTACACTGGATGCTAATGAGCGTTCGCTATCGCTACAATCAAACCGAAAACTTCTGCCCGCTTCCTCTATTGTGGCGGCGGGTTGCTCCAGCGAACGTGGCGTAGCTCGTAAATTACACCTCGGAATGTGTGGCATGTGGTGCGCTCGAGTGCGGGGAAGACAGACAAGACGAGCTGCCCGAAAATACCGCTCATATTTGGCATCCGGGTGCGCTACGCCTTGATTGAAACCCGATCGGGACCGGGGGTTCCCAGGTGAAGGTGAAAGTGTGCGAGAACTCGCCAGAAACGCACCAGATTGAAACCAGAAACCAGCAGCACCAGCTCCGGGATGGTTGCTGCCGTGTGCCAATGCCGTGGATTGTGATTGCATCGATTGCTTACTGAAACGGGAAGTCAAGGGGAAGGCACTCTCAGCCTAATTGACATGAGCATTTCTTCGGATGATAAACAATGGCGACGAGGGCAGATCAGTTTGGTGCACTGTTTTGACAGCACGTGTACACCGCAATGAAGGGGTCACATACATGAAACAGGTGGATTCTCGTTATTAACTTTAAGTGGAAAGTTTGCAAGCATTCCTAGTTCGACGTTCCTAGTTCGAAAATTGTTAATAGAACTCTGATGAAAATAAAAGGAGAAAAAATATGAGTCAATTTCATTTCGAAAAACTGAAATCAGACTATATCAGAATCAATGATAGTGCAAACAACAAATTTGATCCAAACCTCTATGTTTTACGATGATAATCCAACCTCCTTTACTTACTTTTGGAACGAATTAAAATGGGAAATGCTATATTTAAGATAGTATATATCATTATACAACAATAATTGCAGTGTTAGTCTCTCGAACCATAATCGAGCAAAACTGAAATTCTATCAGAGCTCTAATTGATTGCGGTGTATAGAGATAACAATTACAGACTGCTCGAGCCACCACCGTCTCATTAAACGTTTCGAAATCGGTGCATCGATCATTCAATTATCGTCTATCGACATCCCCAAACTGCACACTGTATGATGGTCCCAAAAGCTCCCTCCTTCTTTTCTCTTCTCTCCCTGTGCAGTTGGGGTGTGCCGGTGCAGAAAAGATTCAATTATTCAAATCACTCATCGCACACACACACACAACCGTGCCTTCCGCCGGAAGATAAATCATACGAATGAACGCTCTAATTGCTGGGTACATTTGCACTCTGCCCAGCGAACGGGGATGCCAATCCGGTGGCCGTTGCTCACCTTTAGCGTGTGTCTGTGGCTAAGATCTGGAAGATTAATTAAATTTCGAATCGTAATCCTGCCGAAAACCACCACAGGACCACCGCTACGAGATTCAGTGCAATGGAAGATAGCATCCTTGACTTGCACCGTTATTACCACTGCGGGTGTTCAGGACCGTCTGTACCGTCGGGTAGCCATAGTTACGGCAGGACGCGAGCGGGAACCGCAAAACTTATCCCTTTCCCGAGATTTTCCCGCGTACGTAGTAATTAAAGTGCCGCATAGTTGCGTGTTTTCACGGGGGTTTTTTCTTCCTTATTTTGCAACCGGACCGGACAGGATTCGTCACTCTGTTTGCCTTTCATTAACGGGCCGGGAATTAGAATCTCAATGGGAGTTAATTTACAGCTAATTACTATCTGCTACAGTTGGCCCCGGGCACCCCGGCGTTGACGACGCGTCAGGATGGTGATGGCTATTATGGAACCGTGGGCTTTTTTTTCTCTCGCACTCACAGCCCGCCATACTCCACGGGAGGTGATGGATGTCGTGCGAGATTGAGCCAATCGTTGAAATCATAATTAATAGCGCTTATTCACTGCCCAGCCACACTGACGGGCCTGACGGGCTTCCTGACCGGGGGGAGGACAAGAACAGATGAGTCTGTTGTGAGAGCATGTTTTTTGTGTGTCTTTCTTCCGGTTTCTAGTCGAGCAAGCTTCTGCCACTGATTGACTCTGGTCGCTTCCGGTTCGGGAAGTCTCTCGCAGCAAGACTGCAGTGCTATTTACTCCTTCAATGAATTTTAATTTAACTGCGGAATGAAAACAAGTAGCCTCGGGGATTTTTCACATCTTTTTTTGTTGTTGCATGCACTCAGTGTTCATCTCCCGCTCCCTGTGTGACGAGCACATGCAGCTGGCCCCGACCGGAAGACTAGTCTGCCAGCCTGCTAGCAGCGAGCACACGAGCCGGGTGAGTTTGAAGTGCGACATGGACATTTAAAAATTCATAAAAAAAATAGCTAGGGGTGCGAGGAGGTCAAATAAAAGGCTGTGCGTTATGGCGCTTGGAGGGTTTGCTGGGGTGTACACAAGTTTTAATAGGAAAGTGTGATTTTTTTACTGTTTTATTATTGCTATGTGCACGGCAAGAGCTTTTTTTACTTTTCCCGCTAACGTAGTTAGTTTACATTATGGTGTACCTCGTTTTTAAATTTGGAACATTCTAATCGTTTAGTCAACGAAATTATCACTGAGATAAATGAGAAAAACAACTTCACGATAATGTGAAAAATACTTTAATGTGCATTATAGTATAAAATAGATCCGATTTGAATATCGTAACAATATGTGTGGGTTATATGCTGAAAATTATATTTCAAAATTTATTTATTTCAAAGGTTTAGGCTGATATCATTACTAAAATTGGAAAATCTACAGTAATTTAGTCTATAGTTAATGAAAATATACTGTTATCATTTCAGAACAAATAGAAATAACATTTAAATTTGAATAACGTTAATGTACTTCATTCTTTCTTCCACTGCAAGCATCTCATTTAATTCGATTAGAAGTTACATTCCTAGCTGACCACTGTAAAAATTTGGCAGGAGCAAATAACACCAAATAAAACAACGAAAAAACACCCACCTCCACAGCCACTTGAAAACGCCACAAAAATGAGAACCGGCATCTCGACCAGCTCAGCTTCTGAGAGAGAAAAAAAATCCTTGAACAGAGCAAAAAAAAAAACCGTCAAAAATGGTGCCTACTCCTTGAAAGGTTGGGCAGCGCAAAAAATAAAACGCGAGAAATGCTCACCCTCACCCGAGGAAAAAGAAGGCAAAAAAAGCCTCACATAAAGCTGAAAATCTGGCTTTTCCGAGAAATAAAACAAGAAAACAAACGAACGCGATGATAGTACGAATGAACGCAAAAGACTGAATAAAAAAATCAGTGTAGTAAAAAAAGTAAAATGCCACCAACAATGCTGCACGGAACGTGCGCCACAATCACTCCGGGCGAGTGGCGAGGCCGGTTTTTTTCCCTGTCGTTGTTGGCCATTGACTATCGCCCTCAATCGGCGGACGGTGGCACGTGGTAAGGAAACGAAAACAAAGACGTCTGTCAGGGTGAAATTATGTGCATTAGAAGTGAAAGCTAGGAGTGAGGGGCGTAAAGGCGCAACGACGAAGGGAAAAAAATACAATCCCACACTGGCCACCGCCGAGGACGACAATGGTGACGATGTTCCGGTCGTCTCCCCCACACTGGGAGAAGGAAAAAAAGAGAAGAAAAAATCGAAATAAATACGTCATGCAATCGCGGATGGGCGACGCAGTAACGAGATGTAATTATCAATTGGATGATGATTTTTAATTAAGTGCAAGCGTGTGCTGAGCGCGGCTTAATGACAGATTAAAGATGCTACCAGGCTGAATTGGTGTATGGGTGTGTGCGCGTGAAGGTGCTCCCTCCACGCCGGGATGAAAAAAAAGATGGATAGGACACAAATAGCTCTGAAATTAGGTTGAATTCGCTGCCTGTGAATGGAATATATTGGGCGTAAATAATAAAACAGAGTGTCTCAACAATTGGATGGAACGTATTTAAAAAAATGAACTGTTTTGAATAATTGAACTATCTACTCAGTGCTAAGCGTCAATGAATTTGAGGAATGGTTTTTTAAGATGTGTGGAATCTAGAGTAAAGTTCAGGTTCTTTGCTACTCTGTCTTCCTAGACTGAAAAAAGAGATAGAAATACATATTCCCCGTAATAACTTCAAATAGATTTGCTTCTATTATGAATGTCTTTTCTCTAACATCTCCTCATAAGTCTTCATAAGGTTTTACTATTGTTATCATAACAGCCATGAAAACGCCATATTTAATCAAAATTACTTATAACTAAAAGTACCGAAGGAAGAAACCCTTCCGGCATGTTACAGATCATGCAGATCAACTCTTACAACATTTTTACTGTTGTCGGATTTATCCTAATTCAATCAACATTTAAACTCATTTTCTACACTAAGGCATTATCAATCATTTCTTTACTATTTCCATAAAAATGCAATATTTTTACAATTTTCTATCAAAAATCTATGTTCATACTTCGTAGCTTCGGTTTTACTTGATCGAATTTAGACTTTTAGTATTATTTGTTTTTTTTGGGAAATTTCGAAAACTTTCTATGTTAATGAAAACTTATTAAACATTTTAATAAACAAATAATTTTTCGTCATCTTTATAAGCAGAAGAGGTAAGAAAAAAAACTATTTGAAATAATTTAAATTCTCTATACTTTTACACTGTTGGTAAACACAGCTATACCCTATTTGATCGGTTCCTCTGTTACTGGAATCTTATAGAGACAATCATTAGGTTGCCTACTATTGCCTTCCGGTAGTGTTGTTCTTGCTTATCTGCGACACGTGACAATAATAAGTCTGTGCTGATACAATTTGCTTGGGAAAAGAATCGATTTACATCCACCATTCGATCTAACCAATTGTGGGCAGAATGCTTTCGGATGATGGAAATGTAAATGCCGCTCACATCACATCGATGCTGTGCTCGCCTCGATGGCGCCCCAGATATGTGCGAGCCCCCCCAATCGCCAACGATAGTGTAATAGAAATAAAAACAAACTACCCACAATGGGCCATAGCGCGGCCGCCGGCAGGTCCTACTGTTGCTTCCCATTGCGGCAACACGCCGCAACGGCCAGCAGCATTCCCTATTGACCTAGAAAAGCGCCCGAATGAATGGGGAAAAAATTCAAATCCCAATCGTGTGTGGGATATGAGTGAGCGTGCGATTTGAAATCTCGACACGGCGGCACTGAGGGGTCGGGTTCGCGCTCATCTGCATACGGAATCAATCAAATTATGCATCATTTGAGGCTTCGGCACACATTCACAACTATTTGATAAGCCTGCTTTCGTGTGTGCCCGTTTACGAGCACCCTACCGGATTGCGGGCCAAACTTTGGACTCCTTCCGGTCGTCTTCTCCCTTTCGGGGAAAAATTACTTCCATTCCGGGGACATCATTCCGGTTTCGCACAGGAAGGAAGTGTGAGTGAGTGAAATTTTACGACCCAAGAGAATAACAGCAAAGCCCACTTACTTACTAACACACATTGTGCGCACACGAGGAGGATGAGAACTTTGGCAGTGTATTGTCAACACACAAGAAAAAAAAACACACACGAATGCATAACATTCTCCGGGACTGCCTTGGCGACAAAGAACGTTATGAACGCGTCGAGGAGTGATAGTTTTTTTTTATTTTCCCGGCATTTCGTTCCTGCCACAGCCTCATCGCTCAATTCCGGCCCTTCACCGGAAGGAACGGCACACGCATCGAGCTCCAGCATTGCCGTCATAAATTGCATTTTTATTTAGAAAAATAACGAACTGAAACTCAATTTAAACCGTTCCGCCGCCAAGTGAATGGGATATGCGTTTGGCATCGAGTGGTGCGAAGCTGAGGGGCATCGAAATATTGATTCACTCACAAGAAGCGACCAATCCTTCCGTTCGTATCTCCGGCATGTGTCATTCGCATTCGAGAGAAGATAAGAAAAAAAAACAACCCGCGACGAGTATGTGGACACGGTTCGTTGACAAATCAGCCCCTTTTTTTACCGTGCGAGTGCGCGAACGCACGCGGGAAATGCAATTTGTAGTTACTCTTCCGGTAACGCACAGAATTTATATCCAGCTCCGTTCCGGCCCGCACAGTACGCACTCCGCGCGCGCGCTTCGTCGTTTATTATGAACCGATCGTCAGCGTGCACCGCGAACGTTGATGGAATATCCTTTTCCGCTCGAAAGTTTTCCTGCGAAAGGGTGATTCGAGCCGAGTGGCACTTGAATTGAACGAATTCTGGCGTTCACAACGAACAGCAACACGGGGAAAACAACCTCAACGCCACTAGCCTCAGATCCGACCATCAATGGTGCTTCAATCACCCGCGAATGATAAGAGCGGATCGTAAATAAAAATTTCCCATTTTCGCGGAAATCAATCCGTTCGCCTGCCCGATGTTTTGTCACGGTGCGGAGATGTGGCTAGTTACGGTTCGTTTAAAATGGAAAAATTCGTGTGCCATTAGGTGCGCCTTTGTGAGTGCGGCTGCCGCGGATGGCAGACGACTGAGGAATGCTTAATATGAGTAGAAGAAAAAAAAAACGCAGTTTTCAAAAAGCATCCTAGCTGCTTCTTTTTGCTTGTTAAACAGTGTGACGACAGGTGGGGTTGTTGTGCCCACATACACTGACAGACACTTCGATTCTCGGAGTACTTCCTCCCTGACGTTTCACCTTTTCCAGGGCCTACTTGATTGTCCCAACGTAGCAGATGTGAATAAAATATGTATTTATTATGGATATACAATAATAATAGATGGAACTATATTTGCTTGAATCCATTTATACGATCAAATGTAAACCATACTTAAAATTAATAAATTAACAAGACCGACTACAGTCGTGAGTTTTAGAGTCTCTAATTTTATCCACTGTGTCACCAATGTTTGGGATTGATGAGGTGGGTTCACACGAGTCGAACTCTGCTTGAATTTATACGATCTGCGAACTTTTGTGTCAATGTATCAGTGACTCGAGCTATATTCGCCGAGTCTGTTTCAAGTAGAAGCGGTTATCCAGTAATAGTGTGCGTGAAGTTCGTCAACAAAAGTTCGACTCGTATGAACCCACCTATTTTCATATTTTAGCCAGTCATGGCATACTACATATATTGGAAAAACCTATACAAAAGAGGATATCCGCAGACAGACCATCAGAACAGTTCTCTCACAAATTGTCAGACTTTGTCGACTTTGGAATTATATGGGAAGGTTAGAAATTACTTGGTTGACACTATACTATATTTTTGGATCAACATCCTTTATACTAGTAGTTTTTAAATAGCCGATAGTTTTTAGTACAGTGATCCTAACAGGTGCAACACTAACTAAATTTTGGAGAAAACCATTCGAAATCAGCTCAACAAAACACATTTCCACAGTGCAATACACTACCACGCTTGTATGTTTATTTTCAAATAACTACAGTGTATGCACAGTCCCACTTCGCCCACCAAAAACTCAGCTTCCTACACCCGAGGATATATTTTGATCACATTGTAGCTTTTATGTACTCCAAAACTCAAAAGACAAAATAAAACCATACCACTCGCCACTCGCACAAACCCGGAGATCGCGGAGAGTGGACAACAATGTGCCGCAATTTGACGCTCACCGCCGTGCAAGCGACGGGAAAACGATAAAATGCAACATTGTAGAACAAGCGCCTTTTTTGCTCTCCCTGCGGCACAGTTCTCGTCAGGACTCGTACGAACGTACCTCCCGAGTTTTTCAACGAGCCGGGAATCGGACGCGGGAAACGCTTCCCCGAAACCGCGAATATAAAGCACGCCCGGCACGGGGAAGCTCGGGACCAGCGGGCGAAATAAACGAAAAAGCAATCTTAAAACTAAAAACTACTTTGTAATTAAAACACTAGAAAGTTTCCGCTCTCATGCGCAAACGTGCGGAAGCTAGCTGAGTGGGTAGAGTTTTATTTTCCAGACGATTACGCCAATAAATGTGCAGCAGTAGAAGCAGCAGCAGCAGCTAAGCCCAAGTGCCTTTGGAGCGTATTTCCGGAGAAAGAAACACTCGAAACTTTCCGTGCCGTGTTGCAGGTTGGAAGTTTATTTTAACCACAATTGAGAAGAAATTAAGATGGGAAAATCTTTTGCTCAGATGTAGAAAAGCTCATTTAAAATTGATTTGTTGGTTAGAGAGGTACATACAGCAAGTTAAGTGGTGCAGTGTTAGTATATTTTTATCACTAAAACACGTTTAATAAATGTATTTTAAATGCATTTTAACCCAGAAACTTGCATGAGACGTAGAGAATACCATACTAACGTAGAGGTTTATGCTAACATCCCAGATTGGCCCACAGCTTCCGCAAAAGCTGTCATATCTATTTATACATCACTAATAATCAGAGTAATATTTCACAAGCAGTTCAAAATTGGTTGGTTAGAAACAAAAAACTCGTGACTCGGAGTAGAATTAGATCTATTTACAGCTCCGACTAACTCCAATAACTCACTTCAGCTTCATTACGGAGCATATTCACGGCGGCTGACACTATGTCAGTTCCTCGGAACTGACTGTTAGATTGTTGCCATGCATGTTGCAGCCGCAGCGGGAATGAAATCTAATTAAAATTTCTGACAGCTTCGCAACGTTGCCGTCCGCTTCGGGAAGTTTAACTCGCACGTGGGAATTGCACGTGCATGCAGATATGCACGTATTTGTTCTAGAAACAAAACCCAAAACAGGCACGACCCCCAAACAAGACCAATTTCGGATAAATCAGCGCCGTTCCCGTTCGCAGCGTTTGCCATTTCGGTTTCGGTTCAGTCGAGCGCAACTGCGTTTCTCACTTCGCTAAGGTAGACAAAGAGATTTTATGCTCCAGAACGCAAACCGGCGGCCCCACTCGGGCGGCGAACGTTTCGCAACCTTTAAGTGGACCTCGTACCGGTGGGAGGGGGGGAGGGGAGGGCTGCTGCTGCTGGGTGTTTACATTTCACCCCCGCTCGTTTGGTTCGATGCCGAAAGTTGACTGACCTCCGCGCCTTGACGGAAGCCATCGCTTTTTATTTCCTAGACGGTCGGTCGGTATCGAACCCAATCGTTGGTTCAGCTGGTCATTGCTTTTTTCCACCTTTTCCGATCGATCTCGTCGCGTCACAGCGGTGCTACCGAGCGCACCGTGATGAAATGGTGAAAACCCAAAGGGACACATTCAAATGGGGTGGTGTGTGTGGGTGGGTGGTTATGGGGCTCTGGATATGGCTCTGCGTGCGGCACTGTCCGCTCTTTATGTCGCCCGCATTCAATTTTCACCTGTCGCCCTCCGGTTGAACCGACGCTCGTGAGCGGGAAGGACAACTTGAAGGCTGTCCTGTCTTGGAGATATTTATCCACGATGGGAAAAAGGCGTCCGAAAAGTCGTTATCGGGCGTGCAGCTTCCGAAACCATCGCTTCCGTCCGTGAAGCAGGGTCCGATGCAGGGTCGGGTTGCATGCTGTCAATTATCATTTTAATAGATTTTATGTGGCGTTCTAAGAGAAGGTTGCACCAGCTGTAGTGAGACCAGCTGTGACCGCAGTTTGTGCCTGGGATGCCTTACGGGATGTCTTTTATTTATGCCGCTCGAACGAGGAAAGTAACGATATAGGATCATTTAAATTCACCGCGTGTGGATGTGGATAACGTTTCAAAATAAATTTCAAAGCATCGATTGATCGTTTGGAGTGATCTTACGTCGGCAAACTATTAAATCGAATTCGTCTCACTTGTTCCTCCTGGTGGTTCATCTCTGTTTATACAGCGTATGATATCATCGTTTTTCTCAGAACTGACAAGAGAATGTTCCGGGGTTTTGCACCCCTCCACCAATGCATCTTAAAACAATAGTTCCGCTCGTACATTGCAGATGATTCGAGACCAATAACTGTAAAAGCATCATTAACGAGCTGCCTAGAGCAAACCATTCCATTTTTCTCCGCTAACGAAGAGCTAACGGATGCTCGTGAGGTAAGATTGCGCCAAACTTTTACTGTTGCCCCGAGCAGCTTGTCTGCATCACATGATTCAACTTTCGCGATGAACCGTTCATCAATATTTGCTCGCAGGAATAAACTCTATTTGCCCGAGCACTTTACTTTTCACCGAACGCTAATGCGCCCCAACTTCCGGCGATGGCTTCATTTGAGTTGCAATTTGCTTTTGTTCTTTGTTACATCGAGCAGTATTGTTCAACTCTTTGAACGATTAGCAGTCATTACGGAAAGGATTCTTAGTTTCTGTGTAGAATTTCCGGTTTGTCATTTGGACCACAAAATTGTAAAAATGATTTCATTTTAAATATTTTAAAATTTCAAAATATCTGTCATTCTAATTATTTAAACAATCATCAATACCTCAATACCAATATTAATCAATACCTTATTGCTGTTTAAAAAAATATGAATAAATTGTTATTTCTTTGAAACCCTGTGAACTCTCGGAGGAATTTCAAATAACTTATCGCAGCACATTTTAGTGCACAATTGTATTCAAATAAATCCTGAACGTAATTTCAAAACTTGCTAACTTCAATGGGGGTATGTTCAATTTAAACTAATACAACATTATATTCAAGTTTAAACAATACAATAGAATGATTGCATAGCAAACCAGCAAAACGAAACATTTCATGCTCTGAAATATTACTTCCTAGCAGATAAATTCACTGCTACAACTTTCATCGTACTTTATGGTGAATAACACACATGTTTTGAAAAACAGGATCATTGCTAGAATAACACGATACAATTGATACAACGATGAATACAATGAGAGTTTGTACTTGTTCGAAGAACCAATTCGAAAAACAACTCAAAATACTGTTCTACTCCCTATGCCGATTAGATTTTCAAACAATGCTTACCAAACAACAAATGCTCAAACAAATTTAATTATATTGAATTCGCTGCACCGAACCCCCGCTCAGCGAGCAGCAAATTTAATCAATAAAACACAAACCACCCCAAAAACCCACGCATTAACGGTGAAAGAATAACCGGCAGCCCGGATTATACTGATGATAGCAGCCTACCAAAGCCGTGTGTTATTACAGCTCAATTCCATTATTATCGGCCGGCTAAAACAAGACTGCCTGCTCGCCGCTAATCTACCCGCGCCCGGCATGTGTATGCACCGGATGGCTGCACTTACACCTCCCTTCTCTGTACCATCCGAGCGAGCGAGAGTTTGTGCCGGGCGCGGATTTCCTCCGCAACAATGGCTTCACCGGCCGTCGCCTCTCTCGAAGGCTCAATTTGGGTAGATAAACACGTGGACGCTGCTTGAATGCGCTTGAACGGTGCGTTTGTCGCGCGCCTGTATTTGCAGCAATCCGTCCGGCGAAATCCTCGAAACAATGGGCTTCATTTACACAGCCGGTATTGATTTTTAATTTGCATTCGCTCGCTGGACATCGGCTACAGCTGCCTGCGCTCTCACGCGGTACCGCGGGCCGGGAAAAAGGCGAGCGGAACTGCACAATGCACGGCCGCCCGGCCGGATGCAGCATTTTCAAACCCCTTTTGGATTCTCGTTCACCATCGGTGAAGGGTGCGCCTTCGGTGAGGCCTCTTCCGGAATCCGGGGCGTTGTTGCAGAGAGCCATGTGATGGCACTTCCGACTCGCACACGCACACACACTCACAAACGCATCTTTCCCCTTGGCGTTGCGTTCCAAACCCAGCCGCTGGCCTAATGGATGCTTGTCCTGTAGGATGCCTGTCTGGGCCCGGTTGCGTCGAGGTGGCAAGCGTCGAAGGAAGCGACATGCTCGCATTATAAATTCCGGTCCATCCATGTGGATTTTCATCAGCCGCCAGCCTTGTCGCATCCTAGCTCCTGGTATGCCTACCCTTCCAGCGCACAACGAACGTTTTAATGAAAATGTGCATTTTTCTCGGGCCTGGCAGGACAAATACGTCCCTTCCCGGAAGGTGCCAGCTCAAACGACAACGTGCATAAACCACACGGACAGACACGGATGTAGCTGCCGTTCGTTAGCCAGCCTGATGGATGTTTAAAATCCTGAGATGTGAAAGTGAAAGTGGCGTCTCTCAATCTAGCCGTCCCGGCTGGTCTAAAGCCGGTTAGCGAAAATCTTCCCAGTCTCCCCAGACAAGCGAACAAGGCATACTGATACATGATTTGCATTTGAGCGATATTAATTATTTTGCCATCCGGGCCGCTACTCTATCGGACTCCGGCCACTTGAGGATTGAAGGCTCACCCCAGCGGAACACAACACGGGCCTTTTCTTCTTCTGGCCATATTCCCAGCGGCCAACCGAACCAACGGCGGCCGTTCGAGTTCGTTTTGCGTTCGAAAACCATCAAATCGGACTCCCGCATGGTTTGATCGCTCGCAAATAATCGTCAATTATTTACAAATTAATCACAATGACAACAATTATTCATTTGCGTGCGGTCCGACCGGCTCGTGCTCGGGCAGCAGGCGCTGCTAGGAACGGGGGAGTCGCTCATTGCACAAATTGGTGTCGTTTCGCCGGGTTCGAGGCCCCGGTTTTGGGCCGTTGTTTAATCATAACTTTCGATCAGCCCACGGCAACGTGGAAATGGGATGGCCGACACGCAACGGCAACCTCGGAAGTGGAGGGGGAATAATTTTGGTCCACCAAAACAGTGCGCTGGACGGACGAACTGTCACATTAAGGGCGATGACGAGTTACTTTTTTTTTTGGCTGCCAGCTACGCTCTGGCGATGGGTTGGTTGAGTTGAAAAGAGAGCGTTTTTTTTGTTTGTTTACATTTCCCGGGATCGTCGTTTGACCGTTTTGCCGATGGAGCAGCAGGTGTCGGTGCGATCGGAGATAACATTTAAAAGGTCCTCCGAGAGGTCGTGGTCAGGTTGATGGGGTGGAGTGGGTTCGTATTGGTCGGGAGGATAGGGTTGGTACCGTGTGAAGAAGGTCGCGCAGAAAATGGTGGATACGTCAAAGGTTCATTGGGCCGTGCGTAGAAACACTTGTGGGAGATATCATGAATGTTTGAAACTAGTGTCAATCAACATAGGGTGAAAAGACATTGAAAAAAGTATTTACGGTTGTGTAGATTAGTGTTTGTCCGAACTAAGAAAGAAACCTATTACAGATTTTTCAGATCCTCAAAATCTGTTATTTAATCCAGAACATAGCTATAACCGTATCAGTTATTTAGAAAATCCCAACATTCTTCAACAGGAAAACAGTCTTCTTCAGTGATCGAAAGCATCGAATTACATTAAGTTTACATTTTTGCAGAATTTGTAATATTTTCTATACAGATTTTGAGAAAAAATTCAGATTTCAAAATGTGACCGCACTTGAGACGAAGCATACATAAACAAACCACGGAACGGCCTGATTTATGGCGACAGCGGTCATTAAGCTCAAGTGCGTAACGGAAGCAAGTATTGCGACAAGCGCGAGCATAGCGTCAACTGCGCAGCCGTAAGCATAAGAACGCATAGGCGCCAACTGTCTGGCAGGAAACATAAACAACACGTAACAAGCGCCACACGTCAGAAGAAGGTATTGAAGAAAAGAAATACCACCACTAAGCCCTCCAGCAAAGAATCAAGAGAACACAGAAGAATGCATTGTTCGCAATTTCATCATAGGAAACGTATTGGGTGGCGATTATACCCAAGATCAACTAACACCACTAAACCCTCCAGCATAAGATCACGGGACCACACAGAATGCAATTTCACTCAATACAATCGCGCTCAACTAGCATATAGGAACGAAAATTGCAACCAATAAACGACTTGCAAACCTAAATCCATCCTGGCTACAAGTCATCTCGGGACTCCGGTCTAAAATCTTTGATAACTCATTTCATTAGAGTCCGCCTCTAGGAACTGGTTCCGGTGAATCCTGAAAGAAGCCTAGTCGCCTGATTCGAAGAAAATTGAGCATTTGGACCAAGAACCTCCGGACGACAAATTTTCTAGAGTCCACTTCAAGGAACTGATTCCGGTAAATCCGGAAAGAAGCCAAGTCGTCTGACTTGCGTAAGGTTCCTTCCCCCTCGTCGCAGTCCCAGTGAAAGCCAGCGCGAAAGGCTTCAGGATCTACCGTACCTTCGCCCAGTAGATTCAAACCGGCGGAGTTTTTCGCAAACTCCGACTTTGTTACTCCGTAGCGTAACAGTGTCACTATTATTTTTAACGTAAACGTTTGTTTGTCGTTACTTTTTCCAAAATACTTGATATACATATGATATTTGTGATTTTTTTTCTATTTCCAAATTATTACAAGAGTCAGCTTTTCAATTATCTAATTTTGAACGTGTTTTTCTATCCGAATCTCTTTGTGCTCTGCAGACCAACATGCCGCTGTACAACATTTCACATAAAACACACATTTGTTTTGCCCTGCCTGCTATGAATCTCAATTCAAGTACAACTCCACCACGAACTAAAAGCCGAATATCAACTCCCGACACTCGACCACATCGTAAATGAAGGTGCATTTTTCAACTGCTTCCCAACTCTATTTGGTCTCCCCGCATTCCACCGCCATTCCCATTCGATTAGATATTTATCACTTCATAAAGCCGGCATCCGCAAATAACCTCCCATCAACCGGCCAGCTAATTTCGATCGAAAACCCATCCATCAACGAATCAGTTCGAGGTTCGAGGTTCGGGCGAGGGTTTTCGGACATCTCTCCCCTTTGTGTCTTTCATTCTCATCCTCGACGCACCGTGCCGACGCCTGTCGGACGGTTTTTAATCCTGTTTTTTTTTCCTGGTTGCTGCTGCTGGTTGCAACCCTTTTTCCCCGGCATCCCGTACATCGGAACTCCCAGGAGAAATCGCAAGTGATTCGCTGGAAGTGTTTCCGTTTTTGTGCGAAACGTTTCAATTCCTCTGAGTGATAAATTTTGCATCAATGATGGATCACGGGCGCCGGGGAGATGTTTCGATCCCGGGCCCGGTTTTGGCCGCAGGACACGAGTCCGTGTGAGCAAACAGTGCGTTGCGTCTTGGTCCGGTGGCTGCCGTGCAAAACCCGGCTCTGATTGTGCGGGTGCGGGTGACATTTATTGGATTGCGCCAATCGGGCCATCGCGGATGATGTCTCGGATTGCGGTCCGTCCTAGTCTGTTACCACTTTTCGCCGGTGCTGGCGCGTGGAGAAAGGGTTTTCGAAAAAGGTTAGAACGAACTGACGAACGAAGCGACGTGCGGTGAATGCGGAATTGGCGCATTTTTGTGTGTGTGTGTGTGTGTGTGTGTGTTTGGACCGGAATGCGAACAGAAACCGATGGCCAGCTGCGTAAGGGAAAGTGATGCGAAACGCGGCATCCGGAGGTGAATTCCGCCCGGGGGGTGCCATGCTGGGAAACTCCCAGCCCATCGGTGCGCGACCCAGCGCCGGGCGGTTGATGTGATTTTAGTTTCCTTTTTTCAATTTTTGCATTTTTTTATCCCCCGTTTTCTTTCGCCAACCAGTTTACAGCCGGAACAATGCAGCACGTTGATTCACTCGATACCTCGGACCAGTTAATGGCAACGATAAAATCGCATCCTCTCGCAAAAGGGCCAGCCCCCAGGGAGGGGGCAGGAGAACGAAGTCTTTGTTCTAAGTCGTCTCGCGCAGTGTGCTCGGGAAAAAGTTTCCCCACTTTAAGACGGTGCACTTTTCGTCCCAGACAGAGTCCCAGCCGCCGGAAATGGATCGGAAAAGACGCGAAAAAGGGCGAGGAAGCGAGTCTCGGGGCGACTTAAATTCGCCACAACCCCCCGCGGGACCGTTGGGCGAACGAAAATCTGCAACCAATAAAACACGTCTCGAGAAGCGAACACTCCTCGGGGCGAGTTTCGTTTTCGTGGAACGCCCGCGAACGTGGCCGACGTGCTTTATGACACACGCGGATTACGAGGAAGTTATGGGCCGTTCGCGATGGGCCATGGGAAGGCACCTGGCAAAGACACACACACACACATACACACAGCGACGGAGCGGCCGGTGACCCCAGCAAAAAAAAAACTCGGACCAGTTGCTCGGGAAAATGAAATTCGTGAAAATTTTCCACCACCAGAATTTACGACCTCTCCTCGGTGCTCCCTGGCGCTGAGTATGTGAAGTAATCTGGCCGGCTTTATTTTTTCCCCCAATCAGCAGGTCTCCGTCCCCGTGATAATCCAGCCGGCCAGGTCGGACCGGGCGAGGCGCGGTCGGTGGGTGGCCCCGAAGCAGCCCCGCCCGGCTACGAAAACTCCCATAAAAAGTGACATTCCGAACGCGACAAAATCGTATTAATAACATTCATAAAGCATATTTCAGTGCCGCCGTTGTCATTGGCGTTAGGAAAGATTTCGCCAAACTTGTCCTTCCACCAGTGGCCACAGCTAAACGCTGACGGGGGCAGATCGCAACTGCATCAGCCGGTGCAATGTTGTGAGACACTGGCGAAAGAAAGCAAAAACGCTTCTTACCTTGGCCGTGAGTGTGCGACCCAGACGAAGGGTCTCCCATAGTTCTTAAGAGGCGGAGAAGTCCAATGGAACCGAAAAAAAGAGATCCTGTGACACTGAATGACGGAGCAGCAGCAGTAGCAGCAGTTTGTGATGGCGAAACTTCCCTCCGGGGGCGCATCTCCCACGGGTGGGGCAAACTCTCCATGGCCGTTTATGAAGATGAACTTCTTTTACGATTAAATCGTTATTATTATCATTATTAGACGGCGAAAGTTGATCTTGCGCCGCTGACGCTGGGCGCTTGAGATACGCTCACACACACACACACCCGGGACAGTAGATTGAACCGATTTTCGACGAGTTTTTATGACGGTTTTTCATCTCGGGATGAATTATTCTTGAAAAATGTCACTCAGGTCTTGGAGGTTGGTATATGTGTGGGTTAGAAAAGATTTGCTTCGATCCGCTTCACAAAGCAAACATTCATGATGAGATAATTAATAAACATTAGATTTATTTGAGCCGGTTGTTGGGACGATCGTTTGGTTAGGTACGCAGGGATGGCCATCGTGCATCGTGTATGATCAAGACAAGAGAAGATAGAGATGGAAGGCCTGCAAACAAAAATGCTAGTTTAATAACTCTAACATCACTATTGGATTTGAGTTCAAGATTCCTCGACGCAAGGGACAATGCTAGCAAATAAGAAACATCCATGAGACAAGTGAATAATTGAAACACAAACATTCCCTGGGCAATGACTAACAGGAGACTTCAAGTGCGCACCGATGGACAAGTATGAATAGCATGCTTTCTACCCTTTCTTCTAGTTCTATTGATGTAAATTAATTCAAATAGCGTACAAACCTACAATACAGAGACGCACAACGCATGATTAAAGATTCTTCTTGATCTTAACATCAATCAGAGAGTCCTGCGGACCAAAGGTACATGAGCGTTAATCTGTTTGTCCAAGAAAATGTCTAGAATCGAATGCAGGCCAAATGGATATGAGCGATTATGTGGTGGTCCAAGAAAACGTCCAGAGTCGAATGAAGTTTATAGATCTCATGTTAAGTTTAAGCAGAGAAGGGGATGCGTGTAGAACATGAGAAGGCCTCGTACATTAAATGTGCATCGATCAATATGGAGCAGATTGCAGATAAGCTTTAGCTGCATAAATGTTGACTGCATTGGAAAATTTTGCAGAATAATGGTCTAGAATCTAACTCTCAGACCAACGCTTTTGCGTGCTTCAAACAAACTGTGTGCTCATTATCTCGTAATTAAACCGGTTTAAACTGATCAAGTTGATGAACCTTTTCGGACGTACACGATTGAACTCCATGCTTTCAAATTCACTAAAAGTAAAATGGAATTACGTTATTCAAGACTAGTATTTATACCTCAAACAAAATGATGACCACACTGTGGGAGTTCTAGTTCGCAGGTCATGCACTTCTTTTCCAAATTTGAATGTTAATCCTAAAAAGCTCCAACGACGCTTTCCCTTCGGTCATAGATCATTATCAGGCCGAAACAGCAAGCGAAGCGAAAATAACACGCTTACGTAGCGCACGCTCCCACTAGCATCGATGATAAATTATCCGCCTGCGATGCTTCCTGATGCGATTTTGTCGTTTGCCACAACAGTCGCGTTACCCATGCCCCGGTTGTTGTTAATTTTCCACCCAAAAGCTTTTGCTCTATCCGTATGTGGGTGTGTGTGTGTGTGTGCGATTGCATTTTTTGTGTGTACTGTTTTCACAGTCCTGTAGCACGGCGCGAATTTTGCGCATCTCGGGAAGAAGCAACCCCGTAATTGCATTGTCTGGCGTAACCGAAGCGTGGGCAAATTAATGAGCAACAGCAGCAGGAACGAACGTACAGCGGGTGAGCACCGCTATATTAACGCTATTACAGCCACACCGGGTGTCCGAAAATTCAAACCCACCCCGAGAAGCCAGATGCATTCCGCGGAAAAGCCAGGGAATAACGTCGAAACACGTGTAATAAGGCTTTAACGCGCGTTCCGGCGTGCATCGGTGGGCAGAACAGTGTGTCGGCGTACGCGAACGCTGCGAGCGTCATCGCCATCAACTGCATCATGATTTTTAATGAAAATGTTTTGCGTTCCCTCCTGGCGCAGCCTCGACATAGGTGCATATGGTGGAGCCGAGAACCCATTACCGAATTTCGGTTCAATTCGGCAGTTTCGCTTCCCGTGAGGTTGCAGTGTTGAGTTCGTTAAATTTTACGACAATAGCCAAGCGGGGATCGTCGTTTCGCTATGTTGGATGTTGGGGTTTTTTCTCTCTCCTTTTACTATCCGAGTTCCTTCATCCCTGCCGTAAGCGCTGCTATCCCCGACGCGCCATTCTACCGCATCTTGCTGTCTTTCATTCAATTTTTATACGTTTTTAATCCTCCCCCGGACGCTGCTGCCGGCCAGCATCGTGGACCGTCGGTTGCGTGGGATTGTTGCGCTGCCCATAACTCTTATCTTTATTGCCATTTGCGTAATTAGCAGCACACGCAGATAGAGGTGCAGGATCGGTCTGCACTTCACAGTGGCTGGTTGTTTTTTTTTGTCCTGTTCGATGAATCCTTGGGTTGGTTTTGTTGCTCCCTTCTTGGTGCTGTATCCTAGATGGTAGTAAATTTGGCCCAATAAAGCCACCCGAACCAGATCGTGGCGGGAGCGTGCGGTCAATCCGGTGGCGTTTGGGAAATATTTTCTATTAATTACCTCCGGCTCCGGAGCTGATCCTACGGCAGGGATTAAAGGTAGCCGTAACTTCTCGGTGGAAGGTGTCCGGTGGGCAGACGGCGCGTGACAGTAAGATGGTTTCTTATTCGTTTAGTAAAGTTCAGTAGGGAGTACCACAACATTTACGAAAGTATAATATTTGGAAGAGGAATACGTTATAGTAAATAACAAGATTTTTTTCATATGTTACTATAAGTACGTACAACTAAATGATGGAAACTAAATGATGGACAAGTAGACAAAACAGATAATATTCTAAAAAATTGTTTACTCTTTGGAAAATGTGTCTCAATCCTTGAGCTTGAAAATAAACATGTTAAAATCTACTATTTCGTTAATGCCAATGTCTTCTTATATGCATAACCAAATGTTGGATATGCTTGTAGTTTATCCGTTCTCCGACCATCTTTGAAATTCTTGGTTATTGTTGGGAATATTGCATCCCCTGATCGAAATAGCAGTTTAACAAGACGGTCAAACAACGTGTTTGACCCGTCTGCATTCATAAATGCGTAAAATGACAGTCGCTCTAGAACCACTGAGAAATAGTTAGTAACTTCATTGTTTTAAGAGATTACTCGAAATATATAAATATTTGCCCAAAACAGTCTTGGAGCCCAGTGTTGGAGAAAGAGAACTGGCGTTTCACTAGTGGTGCGATGCTTATGAAATGCACTGTAAAAGGTTTATGTTGGTTTAGGTACTTTACGAGTTGGTTTAACTTTAAAGGTTTACGAGTTGGTTTAACTAATTCAATACTCTTCTATAGATAAACGTTCCTTGTTTGCAAAGAAACTATGACACTAAACTCAGTTAACATGAAAAATCTGACCAATTTAGCCCGTCCGTCCAGCGCTTGCATAAATTTTAATTATCTTAATTTCTCCTGACACTTGACGTACGCGTTCCCCGAAAGTCTTCGATTGTCACTGCCCATTAAAGCCGTGCGACCAATTGCCGTACATTAACGGGCTGGTTTATTGCTCACGGTGCCTTGTCGCGAACAATTAAGATGGCACGCCGACGCCGGCATAGGCACGAATTAAAATCAACTAATTAAATGTGCTAACTGCCCAGGCACGGAACGCCCCTTCGGCTGCTGCTCCTGGCTCCCCCACCCAACGACGCCTCATGACGACAAGCTCAATGGCCCATTCCCGGCTGTGGCGCACTGATCCATCCGGAATTAGCACCGTAAGCAAATGTAATTATCGCAAATAGCATCGGTAACTTCCGCTTACGGTTTAATTCCTCGGGATGCGAGTGTCCTGTCCGTTGTCCCGGAAGAAAACTGACGCCTAATCATTACGACGATGGCCGGCCGAAGAGGGGGAACCCGGTACTAGAGTTAGCCAACACCTCCGCTAGAACGTACAAGGTACAGGTCGAGTGTCGGACCGACAATTACACACTCTCCCCAAGTCGGTGTAGTCACTTAAGCTAATTATGATAATTTTCATCCTCCGGTGAATGTTTCTCGCGTTTGTCGGCTGCTCCATCGGCACGAATCAGAATGGAAATCGATAGACCCTTTGCCAATCATTGCCGGTGACAAGTGGCCACTTCCGAGAATCTTGATAGCCCTGTTACTGGCGCGCGGCTTTGCCCTGGGGGAGGCCATTTCCTCGGAGGTTGTTGGTTTTTATTTTGTTATGTACAACGCACGCAAACCGGTGCCGTGTCATTTTGGGTAGGATCGGTGTTAATTGTGCAGCAGACACGCGCTCAAGATAAGACTTTCTAAAGTTTGGAGGTGTTGGTGGTCGTTTAATGGAGATACACAACGAAACTTATTATTTTGATTCGATCAGGTTCTAGAAATGAGGGTAACATAAGGCAAGTATAGACAGTCATTGCATGTGCGTAGTGGAATAATACCACCATGTTCATACTTGTAAGAAATGTGTTATTTTCACATGTAGCAAGAGTATTCATGTACAGCGCATACGATGTTCAAAACTAAGAGCTTCTTTGCGATACATTAACACAAACAAGAGGACTCACTATTCCAGAATGAATGCATTGAAATTGGCCAAACAACGTCAAAACTTTGAAATGTGCATTTTTCATCTCATAAAAACACTGCTTGCCTTTGTCCATACCAGCGTCCGTTCGCGAGACGAAGCCTCACTTCTTCCGGCAAACGGCGTCGGAATGTATAACTTTGAAATTTCCGCTCACAAAACTTTCCCCCAACAGCCACTAGCTATTTCGATGCCACTTTTCATTTTTCTTCCTTTTTCCACCGGAGTGCATTGGCATGCAGCGGTGCGAGTGCAGTTTGTGACGGGACACTTGTTTCGTTGTCAGTGGAAGTTTTGAAACATTTTTTCCTACTTGTTTCAAAAAGTTAATAAATTCTTCCTTCCCGGTGCAATCTTCCGTAGCTATCGGTGCACAGCACATCTGCTAACGATAGCAGATGTAAAGGAAGTTGACCTTTTCCGCCATGCCAGGATCAAAACACGCTGCAAGAAGACTAAGAGATTTAGACACGCTGCACATCACCGCGGCTCCCGGGGGAGTCTGAGCTGGCTGCTTCCGCGCGTCAAACCGGGCGATAGGAGACTAAATTAGCTACCATTTCACCCGGTGTGTATGGCGCCGAAAGCTAGCCCGAGCAAACAGCAGCAGCAGCAGCATGAAGATGTGCCGGTAGCAGTCGGTACAACATTCCTTGCGCTCGTTAGTAGCGTTGATTGTTTGCGTAGTTCGCATTGCATGGCAGGTATGCGCACGCGACTGTTCGCATGCTCGCGGCACGCAAGGAACAAGTTGCGAAGCGCTATAAAAGAATGGGTACTAACGATGCCGGGCTGATGCTTGCCCGGCAGAATTCGCGCGTCATTCATCACCTGCTCCAAGGCGGTACAACAACCCGGCACGTTGCAACAGCACGGCAAGACGCTTAGACGCGGTGTCTGCCGTAAACGGCTGAATGCAACGTTGATGCATTTGGTCGTGGTGAGAGAGTGTTTTTCTTTCCACTTTTGACAACTTATGTCAAAAACTTAAATCACCATTAGCGCCGGGAAAAAGACGACCAAAGATGTTTATGTTTACAATTCAACGCGAAGAGGTTTTTTTTGTATTCGCGTGGGGTGTGTTGAATAACACATTTCAAAATTTTAAATAGGATTTTAAAGTTGATGTGAGAGAAATTAACGACTTAGTTACTAGTTGATATTTTAAATAAATATGTTGTTATTTACCACTGAATTTCGTATACAAATAAAAGAAATCATTCAAAATGGAACGATCCAATCAAGTTTGTACATGAATGTTTGAAATTTTGAAAATGTATATTGCACATTTGATATAATAAAATGAATAATAATAATAGTAATAGTCAAATATGTATTGATATATTTGTTTAATCGGATTCAAAAATGGCTAACAAACAAAAGGTATGTTGCCATTTCAATAATGCCAGTTTAATTTCTAAAAGTTTATAATTTGACATTCTCATTTGGAGATCTTTCAAACTATTTTCAGAGCTATCAAGAAAGAAGAACATGCCACCGAGCATAAAACAAAATCAATTCACATTGATTAGTAAAATTTATATTAATGGTTAAGATGAGATAGTTATGAGAGTTTATAGAGATATGAACATGATACTTAGCGACGTGATTTAAAAAAATCCGATCTCGCTTGATGATATCATCGTCACTTGATGATATCAAAAGGTAAAACCTCTCAAATTAGTTTTTGAGCGCTTTGAGTGCGCTCAAAAGTTCTTGAACGTTTCTTCATGCAACAGGCTTCAAACGTTGAATATAATCAAGTTCAAGTTAGTTTAAAATGATACAAGAAAAACTATAATATACTAAAAATACTACCAGAATGTTAACAATTAATCTGAGAAGCCTTTTAATACAAGATGAACGATGACAAATCTGTTCATGTTTAAGCTCATGTTTGAATCTAACATGATTGAATACAAATAAAATAGGACTTGACCAAAATGGTTCATGCTCAACCGCTCATTTCTTCCACCCGAATGGTTACGGCAGAAAATTATGAATATTCCAATTCCGAAATTCCAACCCAGCGCTCCGTCGAGCACACCTGTACGGTGAGCCATGAAGTCTCAAGTAGCGCCCGGTCACCCTCAGCCACGTTCGTGAAACAGCACGAACGGACGATCAGAAATCGCCGTTACTTAACCGTTATACCACTTCTAAATAACCGTAAAATTTATTAACAACATTTTTAATTAGAATATCTTTCCCCGTTCCCGTTCGCGGGAGAAAGTCTCCCATCGGGTAACTCAAAGAAAAACTCCCAGGCGAGGCGATGTTTCCGAGCATAGTACGAAAACCCGTCGCCCGGGTCGTCCTAGCGCCCATTTCACGCTCGCAAACTGGATGCTAGTTTAGTGCACTTATTTAATTAATCCTTAATTAATTTTATTGCCCTTGCCCCGGTTCACGGTTTGCTGCGCCAGCGCTCATCCCGCCTGCACGGGGGGTTCGTCCATCTTGGTTTCGCTTTTTCACGGTACGTGTTTTAGAGACTGTTTTGTTTAGGCTAATCCTTGCGGTTCGTCGTCCTGGCCGAAGATAATGAAAGCGTCCGTTTATTTTTATGTGTTTTTTTTACATTGCAGTTTTTTTTTAAATAGAGAACGAAATGATTTAGTGATATAGAGTGAAAAATTTCATACAGAGCAAAGGGTCACTAAAGTTCCCTTTATAAACACATTTTTCCACCTGCTCAGAAGCTTGTTGTGATTTATGGAAGAGCGCACCTAATATTGTTGAAATAATTTCCCAAGATAATGAGAACAAGCTTTCCCTTCCTTAGGATAAGGATCTTCTCCTTATCACCATAAAAAAAATCGCAAAAGAAAACCATACGGTTCACAACAAAACAGGATTAGTTAAATTGCTTTATATTGTTGAAATAGAGTAAATGGGAACGGGGCAACAACGCAACAACGAAAAAAAAAACACACCTGAAGCCTTAAGCAGCAGCAAGACCGGGATCGGCTCGACACCTCTCGCGTAAACTTACTCGCACATATTAATAATGCACAATTTATGAATGAAACTTTACGACCACCCCCTCGCCCTGACCTGGAGGGCTTAAAGGGAAGAAAGGTAAGGAGCGAAAACACGAAGAAAGAGAGAAAAAAACATCGCAAAACACCACAACAGCAACGCAACAAAAGAGAGACGTACGTACCGAAAAAGTTGGTGCAAAGGTGCAAAATTAACTTCGTCATAAGTTTAGATTTCGCGTTCGCGTGTCGCACCAGTTTTCGTTCCCCCTCACCGGGCCCACCCACCCACCCTGGGGTGCTCCCACGTGGGTGATTAGTTCGACGGGAACCGCCGCCGCCGCTGGCACGAGTTCATTTGCTGTGTATGTGTTGGCGCGGGCGAGAAATGAGAAAAGATGATTGTTACGGCACTGTTCGCGGAGGCAATCTTAAAGTTTTAATAAAGTAGCAAGGTACGGTTGAAAGCGGAGCTCGGGCAGTAAAAAAAACCCGCACCCGCTCGGGATGAAGTATTAACCGACCGGCGTTTGCCGTTGCCCCTCGCTTGTAAACACGCCACGTCAGGTGGCGGCGAGAGTGTTTAGTGGAACGATCATAAAAATGTTTCCCCGGTGCTGCATGGCTTGGTTCGCCGTGGCGCATCATCTCGCGCCCGCTCACACCTTTCCTAGCAGGGACGGTTGGGAAATTTGTTGCGAGAATGCGCGGCTCGGTGGGGCGGTGGGTAGTGGCTTAATTAAATTATGGCTGAAAATGGTTCATAAAGCGGAAAAGATTAGCGATGTTTGTTGTGATTTTTCGAGGGTCACCGGCGCCCGGCTGGGATCGGTTTCTAGTACGGGCGGTTTGGAACTTCGACAAGGAATGGGTTTGTATCGTGTTAATATATCCTTAAACTAGCGAACGATCGTTATTAGTTGCTGGGTTGAGTCTCTGTTGCTGGCCAATGGGAGGAATTTTGAGATATTTTTATATATTAAAAAAATCTTTACAAAATACTACAATCTTCAAGATTGCTCTAAACTAACTGTGCTGTTAGTGAATTAAAAAAAAGATTATTTATCAAAAAAAAAAATAAAATGGTAGTATAGTTATGCTTGAACATGTTTCAAAAAAAAATAAACAATAATGTTACAAAATGTGTAAATAACTGGCACGGAAAATTAATATACGAAGATTAAATAACAGAATAGATAACTTGCTGTGTAGAGCAGTTTAAAAAATAGTATCACTACTATAAATTTGCTAAATTCATGAAAAATATTATTATGGTTGATACCTAAGATATGATGAATAATTTTATGAAACTAATCTTATTACAAAGCACTCAGACAAACGCATACTTTGATCTTCTCTTAAACAAACATGATATTGAATATGATATTGCAAAATGTGCCAAAATGAGATGAATATAAAACCAATTTATTATTTCTAAATTGATACCCAGACAGTTTTTGAGGTTGAAAACGAGAGTTGCTCTCTTATATGCTTGTACCTTTAACACAAATACAAGCTTTAAATTAACGTGTCCACGTGTTCTTCTTAATCACGTTTCCTCGTTCCAGACACAAATTCGCACTTGAAGGAAGCATTTTTCACGCCCTCGGTAAACTTGAACAGCACTGCACATTTCGCTGCGACTGTGACCGCGTCCCAAGGGCCATCACCGGGCGGACGAAACAAGCGCAAACGGAGGACAGACTGTTTAAACTGTGCCCGGAAGGTAGACACATGATTTACCACCGCTACAACCCATTACGCTGCTCCCAGTGCTCCAGACACGGTGTCACGGGACGCGAGCAGGGAACGCGAGAGAAAACGTGATCTAATCTAGCAAATTGCATACTTCAGCATGCGGCAACTATCCACGTGGTGTGCGGCGAACCCCCCCTGGGAAAGAGAGCACAAGCAGAGAGCGAGCAGCTCCGAGCCGGCGTAGTGGAAAACAATCGCACATCAATTGTCGCCCGATGGCTTCGGAAGGTCAGATAGTGTTATGCAAAATCCCGGTCCGCTTCGGTTCCGCTGCTCGTTTCCGCCTCAGTGACAGTCGTGTGCGGTGTAGTGTTTCTTCCATCCAAAAGGACGACGCAACAAAAAAAACCGTCCCACCGAAGTCGTCGCCGCAATAATTTTCCGATAGGATTGACCATTAGACCGGTGGGCTTCGGGTCGAGCGGCGGACCTGCGGCGGCGGCATAGGGTTGTCCCATCAAGGGACCCGCCCGTTTGCACAGCGTTTTCCATGACTAACGATTATTGCACTCGGTTTGGCCGGTGCTTGCCCGGTGGGGAAAGAGCAGCGAAAGGCAAACAGAAGCGAAAAAAGAGCGAATTTCGGTTGGAACAGACAGGACACATATGCTTGTGCACACCGAAAACGACCGATAACGCCCCACCCGGAGTGGCTAACGAGCTGGGACCGGATGGGTGCAGATTTTAGTTTGCACTTGTTTATTTATTACGAATCACTCTCCTGTGGGCTCGGGGAATGACCGGCCGGGATGGCCTCCGGGGTCGTAATGGATTGTGTGGAAGCCGTGAAGGAATCGTTCTGGCTGGTTCGGGCTGGAAACTAACGCTGGTGGAGAAGGTCGGCAAGGGGTTTCGGGGAGCATATTTTCGAAAGTGAAGTTGATTATACGTTTCTGGCGGGGTTTTGTTTTCCATGCGGGGTGTCCTACCATAAAAAGAAGATTTGAATCTAAAAGATATGAATAATTGTTGCTGATATAGAAAAGGATTCTATAATATCGAGTTTCCTTCATCAGTTTCCTTCATAATCACCTTCTCCTGCTAAAATTAACCATTAATTTAAGACATATCTTGGTTTTCATAAGACTTTGAAAATTGAACAATCTATACAAGATCATGTTATAGAAGATGTTTCCATAGTACAAACCAGTTAACAACTGGAAAATAATAGACAACTGGGTCGTATGTAACCACAACTCTGAAAAAATACGCGATAATCTGAAATCAAAACTGGTAAATTTGTAAAATCTATGAAGGTATTGAAACCAATGAATTAGTGTTTCTGTATAGTTTTCAAAATCGAATGTATCAAAGTATATTTTTTATATTATTTTTTTTTCTTCAAATTAACAAGCTATTCCAACACCAAAGATTGTTACAGATAGAAGAGTTTTATGGTGATTTATTTGCATATACGTGAAGATTCCCTATATTTTCATTTTACAGCATTACAGATTACATTTCAGATTTACTAAAACGAATTACTTCAAAATATTCTAATATTCCAAACAACGTGCCAAAATACTGGACATAATTCATTACCTTAAATCTGACTATAAACCTTTTATATACCGTCATGAGTATATCAATAAATACAAATCTTTGAGAAAAGTTCTAACTATGGATAGCGTAAATTGAGGTGGATCAAACATACATTGCGTACCAAAAATCTAAAGCTGTAAACTCCACCGTCATGCGTCTGAAGCGAACAACGACCGAATAACGTATCGAGTATATTAAGTAAGTTTATCAAACCCAACACCCCCATCGATCACCGTAGGCAAAGTTGATTTAGCCCCGAAGCACTCCGCAGACGAGCGCACGTCACGATCACAGCTTAAGCACTCGATGCATCCATGCAGGCCGTCTCTCTCTCTCTCTGTGTGTGTGTCTTATCAGAATGATTTACCGGCCGTTGGCCGGAGGCACGTCTCACGTGCAATTTCGGTACACTGCACCCGAAAAGCCGGACCTTCCGGGCGCAAGGTGTCTCGTGGTGGCGCTCTCTGATCTGTCGCATAATCTTCCGTATTTACGGTGATCAATTTCCCGGCAGTGCCGGGCGCACTAATCGACCGCATCTTCGGGGCAAATTTCCCGTCCATTGGCACGCGCAGTGTGGTCGCTTCCTTCCCGCCCGGAGTCCTGAGGATTACCGGCGGAACAACGCTCGGGTTCGTGCCTCGTGCCGGTACATTATTGCCCCGCCTCGCAACGGATCACATATGGTTTTCGATGCGCTCCATCAATATGGTTCACCCACGGGCGGGAGAAACACCGACCCCGAAACTCCCAGCAGTGTGTGTGTGTGTGTGTGCATGTTCGGTCGAGGTGGCCCGGTGGAAAGGACACTTTCATCTCGCCGGGTCCGGCACCGTAATTACCATAATTATAATTTAATATTTTCACATTATTTATCGTTATGGTTATTGTGCACATTAGAACTTTCGTTGCGGGGTCACGTCTGGCTACTTGGGAATGCATCTTACAGTAGTGCCCTGCCCAAGACGCCAGCGGCTGCGGATTGACCGGAGAGCAGCCACTCCGGCAAGTCATGTAAGATTTATTCCAACACTTTACCACACAAAAATCAACCCCCCGGTGCTGTACGGCAAATTCGGGTTCTTTGGTGTAAAATAGCACTGGAAAGCCACTGTATGGTGCACCGCGTGGCTCTCTCTCTCTCTCTTTCTCTTTTTCTGGACATCCTTTCCGACTTCGGAAGTGATAGCGACTACATTTGCAGTAAATATTAATGGCTGGAAAAAGGGACCGATTTCGACCCTAATTAAATTGCAGCACACACACACACACACACACACACACACACACACACATACGGCATGGAGGAGATTGCGCCGGAATCCGCCAGCGTGCGCGCGAGCGAGCTACTGAAGTCACATCTGGTCTGGGATGTGCATACAGGGACAAAAACCGGTGGTATATACATTTTTGGACCCGGGGACGCCCGTTTTTCCAGCGGATTTCGCAACGCCTGTTGGCCCAATTGGCTATGCCATTGACACTCGCGCGCCCGTGCGCGCATACAAGTGCCACACGTGTCAGGACGACGACGCGGACACACGTATGCAAATTGTCACCTACCGCGGGAAAGCTAAGCGGGAAGCCCCCTGCACGGCTAATGCAATGGCGGTCGCAATTTGGTGGATGATCGGCACCGGTGCCGGTGCCAGTAAATCATAAATAAATTATTAGCTTCTGTCTGTGGCTCCCGGCCGCCTTTGTCGCGGTGTTGGAAAAGTGGAAGGACGAACCGGAATTCTCACGTCGCACGTCGCGTTGCTGGAAGTGCGGTAAACGGTCTTGTTCGCCATTTCGGAAGCTGTGCCGGTCGTTGTGCAGGAGGGCGTCAGCTACTTCATTTGTTGCCTCCAGTAGGGTGTAGGGTGGTGTTGCACTTTTGTGCTCTCTTGTGCACGATTGTGAACACAAAAGTGGCAGAAGAGTTCGGGAGGATAAGGTGTGCTAGGTGTTGATAGACGGTGGAACAGATTACGATCATCAACATTAAAAACTGTATACCGATACTGTAAGAGATTATCATCCATTTTTGTCATTCGTAACTGTTGTATAATTTTCTCAAATATTTGTGACCTTCGCTTTCCTAAATAAATGTATAAGTAAGAGTATTTTTTATATTTCTCAACACTTTAAACTATCTATTTATCTCTGCTGTTGTTACGTACGTGAGTGTATTATAAATACCATAAAAACACACATAAAATCGAACGAAAAAAATCCTCCAATCTCACGCTTCCCGGTTTAAGGGATCTCCCTCGTTCTTTCCCGTTGATTGGGTGACATGCAAATTTTTACCGCAAAAACCACCGAAAATCAACCCAAACCGGGCAACAACGCCCGTGCCTAATTTGGGTTCGCCGTTTAGCCCCTGCTTATCGCAAACACACACACACACGGCGGCCAAATCCGCATTTCGGCATCGCCGACCGGGACATGAAAAGGCATTTCCGCCGCACACGCGTGCGGGGTCGACGAAGGTCGCCGCGCACATATGGGCCGAGCCGCTTTTCCGGTTCACTCACGCGCGACGTTGCGCGTTGATTTTGACATATTAACTACCGGTTCAAGTACCGGCAGCGCGCCAAAACCACCCGAAGAAAGGGACGTTTTTGCGAGAAAATTGCTAGCCGAAAACTAACCTTCAAAGCAGTAACATCCCGCTCGCAGTGCATGGACGCCATAATTCAATTGCAGCTCACGCATTAAATTGAAGAACCTGCGGCCGGTAGCATGCGTGCGTGTGTATGTGTGTGTGTGTGTCATTATTTTGCATGCGAACGGAACCAATTCGCGAATCCCGACATGTCCCATGCGCTATCCTTTGGTTGTCTCATTCATCATCCGCGCGCGGCGTTCTACGGGGCGCAATCAAAGGAAACAGCGCGGGGTGCGTGCATATGTGAGCTGCAACGTGCCGGCAGCGTATCCTTTGTGATTAGTTTGTGTGCATCCCGTGGAACGCGAGGGGGATTTTAAATTTGTTTTTTTTTTCTCGCTGGTTCCATATAAAAAGGACGAACCAAAAAGGATGTACCCAACGGAGCGGAGCGATCGAAGGATTTACCCGTCATCGCGACGTTCACGACGGGCGAAGAAAAGGGTGCACATATCGGGGAGGCAGGCAAACCACCCTGTGTGTCCTTACCGATCGTAACAGGTTGCGAGGTTCGTAACGGTAGAACAACGAACAAAAAAAAACGTGGTCCATATTTGCAAAACCGGAACCGGTGATAAGCATCGCGCGGGCTACGCGTCCAACGATTTTGTCCAACAGGATGCGCCCTCGCCACGCCAACGCCTAGATGTCGCATAGCCATCCTCGCGAGAGGGAATTTTGCAGCGTCATCATCAAAGCAAACAATAATTAGGTTTATTTTAAAGCTCCGTAGCACGATGTGAACGTAACGCGACTAGATGGCGTCTGGACGGTTGGAGTTGAGGTTAGGACAAGGATGTACAGTGCTGGTGAAAAAGTGTGGACATCTTTCAACGCTGGACATTGGCTGTCAATGATGAAAATGTCCATAATATTGGCGGTTTCTGATTTATCTCGCATGAGTTGTTTTGTTATTAACTGTGGTGTTGTGGTAACACACTCGCTATAGCTCAGTTGTTGCCATTTCTATCACATGTCTTAAACTCCTTTACGAAAAGTTCCTAAAATGGAATGTATATGGCCCCAAAACTTCTGGTACCTCTGGATCTACTAATTCCGATAAAACTATAAGCCTTGAATCCTCTATAAGGTTGTTCAAATTCATAATGATCGTAACTGTTTTTCAGTATATAAAAAGAGTTAAAAATCGAAACCTATGTTTGAATCCAAATCGAAAATTGGAGTTGTACAGGATAAGATAGTGTGAAAAAAATATATCAAAAATACTTTTTAAATCAACAAAATACTTTTTAAAGTGAACAAAAATTAACATTGTTTAAGATCAAAATATATTTAAAAAATATATAATCAACTAAGTTATTGTGTTTCCTAAGTTAGTGGTTTGAAAAATTTATCCTTAACATTTTTTCCAATTTGAGCGATCAAATTATTTAACAAAAATAACGAAAGGCGTAGTTGATGGTATTACGCATTTGATATACTAATATGTCTCTCGAGAATAAAAAAAAGTCAAAATGGCCACTCGATTGTTATTGCTTTTTAATACTAATATCGAAATATGAAAATTAATAGGCAAAAAAAAGAAATACTTTATTTTCTAAAATTGTAACCTAACCTAATCGATTGTGATACCATAACCTCAATCTTCTTTTAAATCCTCACATAGGGTTTTTTTTGTCACACACTGTAAAGGGCAAAAACAAAACACTCCGTTTATCCTTACAAGATCGGCACCGGAAACGCACCCCTTTGGCGTACTTTTTTTTTTTGTTCATGCGTTTGTGTATCGTCCACGTCTGCTCCCACGGATGCGAGAGATAATTTGATTACGAGCCCGGTCCACCGTTCCGGTTACATATGGCACAATGGATGGGCCAACTGTGGGGAACCGGACAACGCACCGAAATTCCGCAGGGAACATCCTGTGCAGGGCGCGCGCGACAGAAAAGAGTGTGGACTATGTAGCAACAGCATTCAGTTTTTTTCCGTAGATTTTTCGAAACAGACACCCGTGATAAAGTTTCCATTTTGTGTGTGTGTGTGTTCCTGTTAAACCCTCGAGCAAACGGGTTACCCTATTCATTTCATTTATCCGTGTAGTTTTTTTTTCTTCCTTTTGGTGCACTTCACCGTCACCATCACCATTCTGCGTGTGAGTATGTTTGTTATGATGGAAATTTTAGAACATTTTGTTCCATTCCTCGTCAGTAGCGCAACACGGAAAAAACGCACACCTCACGGTACCATGTCACGGCCGCTTCATCATTGATTCATGGAGCGAAAGAATCCCTCGCCTCACGATGAAATTCCGCACCCGCCGCGCGATGAGTTAACCGCGATGTTATTCTACCGCACACTATGGTCATTAACAAAAAAGAAAAAAGGAATCCCATCATTCGACGGACTGCAGGCTGGAAGTACGGTTGTTTTAAAATGCAAGCCTCCACTCGGAAGCGTGCATGGCAAAGCACATGCACGGCGGCCTGGAACAACGGAACGCCTCTGCCGGATTTTGGCTCGGAAAACCATCCAACCTGGCGCAAGGTGGTGCTGAGGATTTTTCGATAGCAAGAATCGCTGCATTCACCGACGAAAAATCGAAATGCAAGTAGCAAAGGCAAACACATGCCACGGATCGACCCGTTCGAGTCGGCGTGGAGACCGCACCGGAGGGTGAACGGTTGCCCAAAAACAAGCAACAACAACGACAAAAAAAATAAATCCATCCACTTCCTGCAGGATGGGATGCGTTTCGCCGACCCAACCCCTTTCGGTCCTTCGAAGCGCATGGTTTATTCATGCAGGCTGGAGATGAATTTAGCATTCCTGACGTGCGTTGCGAGCACTCACACTGCGCGCCGGCCGTCATCATTCGAAATTGAAGATGTTGCTTTTTTCTGTCCTTGTGTTTCAAACGTTTGCAAACAGGGTGTGCGAAATGAAGATTGCAACGGGTGCGCACCCGGTGGCTTCCACGTCACGTCACTCTTGCCGGGGAAGGCTGCACAACGGACGGTGAACTTCCTGGACGTGGGTGTTGGGTCGTTGTAGCGTTATCGACGAGATTTTTATACTTTTTTGCCGGACGCTTTTGTGTTTCGAGTTTCGATTCATATTTTTGGCATTCAACTTACTACTGTGATTTTCACGTCTGCCTCGGGCAGTGGTTCTGTTTTGTACGATTTTTTTTTCTTATTTTGTAACATTATGTTATTTAAAAAAACAACAAAAAAAACAAATAAGCAACTTGATAAAAGCTTTCCTTGTGACAGGTAACTACATTATAAGGGATTACAAATTTAGAGTAGTTAAAGCATAATTTGTAAAAGTGTTGAAGAATTTCAATATTTCTTAATGCCTGAAGAATCAATATTTAAACATTGTAAATATTTATAAAAAAATCAGTCGCTAACTTTACGACTTTTCTGTAAAGTGAAAATCGGTTAAAATCAACTCAAAATATTTTATTGACACATGTCGATGGTCGATAGTGTTGAGGAATTCTCTAGTGTAAATTGAGCATTTGCCATTCACATTTGGTAGTATTACCTAGGTTGTGTGATTAAGGCGTAATTTCAAAATTTGTGAGTGTTCTGAATTAGTAATATTCATTGCAAACGACACAATAAGATATGTATTGCTGTGTAAGAGGCATTGCACGATGCACTTCCTATCCTACACCGAAGGCAATCTCCGTTGCAAATGGGAAACATTTATCATCCATCGATCCGGATCATCAATAGTGGACGCGTCATTTGTCACACGGAGATAAAAAAGCAAGCAAAACATTGTCCTTTTCCGAATCTCCCGAACGATCTCCCTCCGAGCGCGAACGCCGGGTTCGTGTCAAAACATTTGCGGAATAAAATCGATGGCACCACACAGAATTATGACATCGTTGTCGACTATAACAGAACAATAAAATTGGTACTTCTGAGAGAAAGAGAGAAGAGAAGAACAAAAAAGAAACCTTCCATCGAAATAAAAACCCCCGAAACGGAAAAGGGAAGAATCCGGCTGGACGCAGTAAAAGCAACTGCCATTCGGACAATGGTTCGCCTCCGACGCCGTTCTGTCCACCCGCCGGGAGGCGAGCCTGATGGGCGGTGATGAAATATTCACCATAAACAATCAAGACAAATGAACGAGATCATCTTTCGGATGGACGCACTGACGAAAACTATTGCACATTTTCAATCACACTCAAGCGCAACTGACCCGCGCCGTGGCGGCTAACACACACACACACTCGCGCGCGGGATCAAGTGAGTGAAATGGCTCATTTCCTCGGTCGAAAATCGGGCGAACGGACGGGCGCCCAAATCAGTGTCATCAATCAAATCAACCGAAAAGGACATTCACGGAAAGGTCTTGGCCGACGCCCCCGGGTCCACGGGGTTTGCGCTGCGGGCATGAATTATTTATGACACTGGCTTATGAGCGAGTGGAGCGGCAGCGTTCGGCTTCGGTCAGTGACGAGTGTCAACGACGTACGGACGCTCGAGTGTTGCAAGTGTCACATTGTACGGCTTCGCAGGGAAGGATTGCATTCGCAGGAAAGGCGACGATCTTTAATAAGGGATCTAACGAACCGTTCCAAATAGTTACATGCGACAGGCGGCAATGTAAAGCCAAGTGGTGTGGGTGACTGATTTCTGTATAAACTTTTGAACAAAAGAAACCCAAATATGATTTGATATGTTTCACATAGCTCTGAACTTTTACACCTTTAATGCTCACAATTATTTATATTTAAAAAAAATGATTGTTAGTAAAAACAAAAATCGGGAAAAATATCGTAATGATTTTTTTTTAATTTAATGATCGAGTAAAAGTGGTCTGTAAATATGGTTTTTTGTTATTATTTTTCAAAACACAATGTTTTGCACAGCGAAAAATGAAGAACTTAATTTCCCAGGTATTTGCATTTCAATATAATTAAAATTCGCCATTTAATTTCATCGTGGATAATTAATGTTTGCTAACAAATATTATTCGTTTACAACAAATTTAAACGTGCGCACTTAAATGATTTGATTTATTGTCTTATATCCTAGACTGCTCAATATTTGGATCACTAAATGGACCTTCACACTTAATAAGAAAAAGTCTAATGTAATTTCACTCTTATTGAACATTCCTTTGAGGTTCTAATAAGACTGGTTTGGTTTGAAAGGAATCCTTGCTCGTTTATGTTCTTATTTTTGTATTTTATATAGTCTTTTCTACCTCCTCTGTCATGTTGTACCATCTTAATTATGTGATGTGCGTCCTCGACTGAAACAAAATGGCTTAATTTATGGTTTGCTCAGAATGTTCAGCACTTTGCATATCGGTCGGTAGTTTACTTCTCCCTCGTATAGGCTGTGTTTGATACGTGATAAAGCATCACCCGAGCGGAGACGGCTGCCCCGTACGCGGTTGCCATAAATTAGCTTTAATCACCATCGCGCGTCCTAAGCAAACATGCCAATCCAGGGGACCAGGGAGCACCATAAATAGCAGGATCACGTCAATTGCCGCCGTACGAGGGATGACCCAAACGCATACACACGACCTGGGCGCTCAAGTGATCTCCATTCGCCAAAACCGTCACGGAAATCGATAGAACAGCATAATTTCCCGGCATTCCGTTCAGCTGCGCCTAGAAACAACGACGAAGTTAAACTGGCTCCCGTTGGCCGATTTACGGCAAGTTCACATCACTTGTCCAACGCAATTTCGCGTCACTGGGGGCAACCTTTACGACCCGGTGGGCCGGAGAGCGTTGGATAAACTCCTCAAGCAAGGAAAAAAACCCGCTCCCCCAACAACAGCATCTAATCGTTTATTCACGTTCCGCTCGAACCCGATGTTGTTGAAAGTGTTTCCATTTTTAACGATTTATGTCCTCCGGCGGGGAGACCACCGCTAAAGAGCAAACATTGCGCACCGCTGTCAACGGTTTTATGACGGAAAGCGTCGGCCTGCGAACAATGTCCCCCGGGAGGGAGGATCGAATGGCGTGCTGCGTGCACCGAAGATAGCCGACCCGAAGACCGACTCCAAGGCGACGACATGTTTTTTACATAAAATCCAAATAAATTGCCGATAATCGAATGCACCGCAGGCCTTTACAAGCGGCGGGAAAACACTGTACACTGGCCGACTGGGGTTTTCCGGTGTTTTTCGTTTTTTCCCCTGACACCGTAGTAGGTGGGATGGATTTATTTGTGGTAACAATTTAAAATTTCGGTGCATTTTACAACATCGGTTGGGTGTCGGACGTGTAGAATGTGTGTCAGAACAGGGGTGCTTTGGGCAGAGTGTGTGTGTGTGTGTGTCCAACGCAGAAGGACACAACCGGGCAGCAACAAAAAGGATACCATATGCGTCGACAACCGCAAACAAGACAATCCTATTTTGGAATTAAATTTGCGTGAAACAATGTTAGGGAAATAGCCATTTCGCATATGTTTCCGAAAAAAAAGAAGCAGGCACAAAATCGTACGACCAATTTTGAGGATGGATGACCAATTGAAATAAGGATTCTAGTGCCGAACGAATAGTAAACTTCGTTCCATAGACTGCATTATTCATGGAGATATCCTTAATGTTTAGAGCTCGTTTGGATAGGATTAGAAATACGGGGATTTAAAGTTATTTTTACATGCATGGTACAATAACTAAAGATTTTCAAAATCGAGTACGGAATATCTTCTTCTATTCCTGGCTTCAACATACTCAAAGTCACAGCCAATATAACATATTGCCAAAAAAATAATGATAATTGACGAATAAATATATAAAATAAATATTAACATCAAATTAAATCTCCTTCGATAATCCTAGAAGACGCAATTAATGAAAGATGAATTCGTGGATGTTTTAGTTTACAGTAAAATACAATATTAAAGCATTTTAAAATAAATTCCTACCGAATACTCTACTAACCATTATGGCTTGGTTCTCTCTAAACGTTTAACGAAGCCCCCTACTGTAGAATAATGGTATTTAAATTCAAACTCGAATTCCACCATTCGTATTTCAACACAAGGACCCCCGAGCGGTCCATTAGCATCGATATTTACCTCGCTTATTTGTCCTCGCAGCGGACAGTTTCGATTAAAACTGCGCAAATGATGCTACGATTAAATATGCGTTGCTTCCCACCGGTCGAGCCACACACACATACAGAAATCCAGTCTCAGACCCATTCCTATCTCTTCTCGTTTGTTTCACCGGTGTCGGGTCCTTCCGCTATCGTTTTTGGCACACGGACTCTTCATCACATTCGTAACCGTAGCCAATGTGAGTTCCTTGCACACACACACCCACACACGGAAACACCACTGGCATTAATTTCAGTCCGAGCTTTATCCGCACCCGGGATCGGGAGCGAGGAAATGATTGCAATTTATCCTTCCCCACGCCCAAACCTGCCTCTGCTGGTGTTGGTGGGCTGTGGCCACCGAATGGCAGCATATCGAGCCGCCGCTCACATATTGCGCTGCGCCGTGAAGGACAGTTTTAATAAACATAATCGAAAGTGAAACCACACACACACACACAGGCTAACGAACCGTTACTCTGACCACAACAAATGGCCGTACCATGTTTCGTGTCGCTTTTGTGCAGGGCTGGAGGAATTTTCCACCGTCGCCGTGTTTTGCACGCTGTGTCGTTTTTGCAGGAAGGATACGACCACGCGTTGGTGGTGGTGGTAGGCAATGAACGCAATTTTCCTCCTTCTCGCTTTCCGGGGGCGAAAGTCTGGGTTATGGTGACGAGGACAAGCGGGAAAATGGCCTGTCCGCAAGGAAATTGGGAATATTTATCTGACTGCCTTCTGTCGAAAGCCGCGCCTTTTGTGTCTTGCATCCGATACGGGTGGTGTGTATGTGTGAGAGCGAGAGCTACTGTCATACATTCCCGGAACTAGTGGAGAGCAACTACTGGCACTGCTAACACACACACCCGTCGTCCTCGATCGTATTAAGACTGGAAAACACTGGTGGTAACTGACAGCGTGTCCCTGTGTGCGTCCTTGCACCATCGGCTTGTGGAGTGTGGATTAATAAAATCTTATGAAATAATAATAATTACAATTCGCCCGGTCCATCCCCGTCCCAGCCATTTGCCCCATTTGCGGCTCGCCTGCCAGCGGAATGAAAATCATTAATGGCGCACACCGTTTAGCGTAACGAAGCGTTACCGTTCTTCGGGCGGGTTGTGGACCGGGCGCTTCCGAAGCCGAAGGTAAGTGTATTTTAAGGACACCGGCAACAATCGTGTGGGGGGGGGGGGAAGAGGGGGTCGTTGTTTATGCCCACACGTACTCGCATTCTTCGCCTTCTAACACACAATTAAAAGAAAGGATTTTCCCCCGGCATCCCGGGGGCCCTGGAAAATTGGAACCAACCAAAAAAGCAATTAAAATTATGCTAAATGAGCGCCGAATCGGGTGGGCGGGGCAGGGAAGTGGGGTCACACGTATGGGGGAAAGTTGAATTATGAGACTCTCCACCACCACACCCATCGCCACGGCATCTTAATTATCATAAAAGCGCACTTAAAAGGGATAAATTCCTTTGATATATCGGTGGGTCGGGTTTGTACGTACTCCGACGCTTCCGCACTGCGCCGGGAACTTTTTCCAACGCGCCGGCAGCACCTGGATGCCACCGGGCACGTCCGGCTTCGGTTTCATTATCGTCCCTTACCGTCGCTCGATCGCTCGTTATCGATAGAGTTGCATCTCGTCGAACAGGAGCGTTGATAGCGATGGGATGCCTTCTTCCGTGCGGTGGTACACGCAGCAAACGGTGATTAAGGTTTTCGTCAGTTCTTTCCATGATGGCGGTAATGTGGTGGACCTTTTCCCCATAATCCATCAGGTGGAAAGCCTTTGTTTGTTGGAAGTGCATCATGCAGAGCTGGCACGTTTGAAGCGCCTGACGACACCAAAGCAAAAGTTCGTCCAGATCAAAATAGGATATTCGCCTTCGTTATTGGCGCAACAGCTCCAGGTGGGTTTAGACGGACGGAGTGACCTTTCAGAGCATTTGTTTTAAATAAAGTCTACCTAGTCTTCCAAAGCTAGTAATAACTTGATGATAAAGAAAGTAATAACTTGCTGCGAAAGAAAAAATGACTTAACAATTATGTATAGAGCAATTTAAATCAATCACAGAACCACAACAAACACATAACATAAAATTAATCTGAACTTAACAAACACGCACTACAAAAGTAAAATAAAAATATGAAAACATTGTGTGCTTAAACGACTTTCTCTTGATGCTAAAGTTATAACCATTATTATTGCAAATACAAACAAGCGTTCCCAATAATCTCACAACAGAACATACTTCTGAAAAGACAAATGTGAACACTACAATCGAACAAAGCTCGTTCGTTCGTCCAACGTACGGGTTAAACAGTTGTGCACGGAATCAAGTGTAAATTGATTTTTCGATTGCACTCCCATTACTCTCACCCCGAGCCTAGTTTACAAAACCCGGTTAGCAAATAGTTTTCTCCCTAAAGGGCCAGGGGTCAACGGAGATTAATCCTCGGACGAGTTTAACCAACAGGAAAAAAAGGATTCCTCTCACACCGAACCTCGACCGACCACTCGACAGGCTGGTTTTGATGAAAAAGTTTGACATTCACACCGCCGGCACCCAACAACCCATTCCAATCCGAAGACATTCGTGTGTGTGTGTGTGTGTGTCTCTGCCGGGTGTGCCTTTTTGAGGCCAAACTTTCGGACGTAATTACAGCGTGCGCTACATGTGTGCGGATGGGTGTCACGCGTGAATGAGCCGGTCATCTCGGGTGACGGGCGTATGTACCGCTTCTTCGCAGCAAGCGGTCTCCCTCCGGCCGGGAGTTTTGAGTCACACCCCAGCAAACGCAGCCCCGGCGCCACGGGGAAAAGAATTCAGCCTGGCGTTAATAATTCACTTAAAACGAGCAAACCGAATAAATCCCACCCGGAGTTACGTCGCGAAGGGACGATGTGAAGATCCACGGCTCGACGGTGACTCTTCTTTCGCTTTGAAGTTGAAGGCACCGAGCTTGTCCTGTTTGACCGGTGGATTATGAGGCGGCCCAGTCGAGCACGGGAACAGGTTCCGGTTCCGATTCTAATTGTTCGTTATAAATTTTTGATTGACCTGCTGTTGCTCTCGCCGTCCAATCCACTGGCCGGGCCATTATTGCCTTCCGCGTTTGAAGTGGTCAAGCAATCAACTCGATTAGCCGGAGGGGATTGTAAAGTTTCCCTTTCGGGGTCGTCTTCCGGCGATGGGTGAACGGAGGATTATTATGATGTAAGGATTATGAGCATCATCGAACAGGAGCGTCCATTGGGCGATTGGACGATTGCGAGCGTGTGTCTAATTACTTTACAGTCGAGTGTCGGCAGCCTCTTGAACGCGTCAAGTATTCTCTGTTTTGTCGAGTAGAAGGCCAGCGATATATAGGTGGATATTACGGCTACAACATCCATCCAAACAGACGTCCATTCGATACAAACACCGCTACGCATTTGTATCACGTTGGCTTGTTTGTATGTTTGGAAAATAAATTCAATTATAACTGACATGTTGCTGCGAATCTTAAACTTCCGCGTCCGCCTCGAACACCCGCAGGAGTGTGAAAGCGAAACAAAATCCGGCGAGGACATCAAACAACGCCAACGGTTGACCGGAGATTAAGCGGCACGGCGACACGGGACACTGTTTACGGATAAACAACAACCCAACCCAAACCCAAGCCAGGTCTTTCCCCTCCCGAAGAGCGTATTGACCGTAAATGAAGCCACATGTGCTCCATGCGAGCGGACAAAGCGAGGGAAAATTGGAAAACTCTTAACAATCGGGCGGTGAAACGGACGGTGAAAGCAGGACAAACGATGCCGAATTTAAAAGGCGTTGACGGTAAACGTTAAAAGCCTCAACGGCGTCCCACGCTCCCCGGGCCCGCCAGCATACGCTGCTCCGGAATCTTACCGGACGGACACGGGCAACACGGACGCAACGCCCAAGGAGCAAAGATCAAAGGAAACGGAACGTGTTGGATTTTTGGAAAATATTTTCCCAACCAACACCCAATTTGTCTGATGACCAGGGTGGGTGGGGAGGAAAAAGGAAGCAGCCGCAACCATTTGACGCACTGCCGAAAAGGTTTCTACGCCCAAGGAAACACAACTTGACCACTTGACCTAATGATGTGACCGGTTTTGGTGCGAGGTTCCACCTTTTTTTTTTCATTGCACGATGCTTGCTAGAACCTTTTCGTCTGATTTTCCCGCATACGGATGCGAAGATTATTTGAAATTGCTGGGAATTTCACATCTGATGTATACAAGTTTAATTCTTTTTCTATAAGCATTATGAAATTCCATAGAATTCTCCACTGTTGAATTGATCTGTAGCAGTCTTTATAAAGCAAAAAGTGATTTAGAGTAGAAATAAAAACACAAAACTATCGAACCAATTATACAGTATAATGCTTCTAGAAAATACCTTTAAAATACTTTACTAAAAGACCTAGATAACAAGAAAGGAGAAAAAATGTTCAAAGAAGGTCTGAAATAGGAGACGCAGTGGTACGGAAAAGGGAACTATATAGCGCAGCAGAAAGTGTGAATAATCCAGAATAAATTGCTTTCAAAAAGATGTTTCGTAGCCTAACTTTTCGAAAAACTACATACTTCAAGTCATTCATGAGATTCTATCCTATGCATCCATAACATATGAATATTTGGATTTCTATCGTTTGAATACACAAGCACACGTTTGGAGCGAGACATCCTTTAGAAGATGGCGATCAGTATTTGCCCAAATTAGAGCAGCAAATAGAAATCCCAGTACGTAATCGACAGCGACATCTACGCTTATCGTGCGGTGAGTGACAATGAGAACATTGCCGGCGCACAAAGAGTAGCAGGAAGCAGGGCAATGTTTTCAATTAAACCCCAACACAAGGACATTAACACCAGCTCCGAGTTTCCACGACCGAGTTGTAATGAACTCGACACAGCACCGCACAGCCGTGCGACAAAGGAAACCTCGAAACTTCTTAGCGATGGGTGCCACGTCAATGGGCGGAGGAGTTAGACACCGAGTCACCGAGACAACGCCGTCGTGTGCTGCTTCTTGCGAAAACATAAAATGGGCCGTTACCGAGGACATTTGTAACAAAGCCACACACTGACCACACACGGTTCGTAGCCATGGGTACACTACCACTGGGCGAGCGAATGTCTGATGGAAGCCACGGAAGCACGCAGGGACGAGTGTTGTCATCCGTCAGTAGCAATAAGACTTCTGCCACCTGCCACCGAAGAACAGCACACCGCCGCTGGTTTCGGATTATTTATTTATGCAGTCGTTCACTCGCTAAATACTGACCAGCCATTAAGACGCAGACGTACGACCGACGGCAGCGTGGAAGCTGCGGAAATTTTATTTACGACTTGTCACGGTTGCCTGCCACGCAGCCCATTCACCCGCAGTGCCAGTCAACGTGGTCCACCAACAAGCGTGGCGCATCTGGTTCGTTTCTTTGAAACTAATAAGTTAATTGTGTGCTTACCATACACACACACACACACGCACACACGTATCAAGAGCAAGATACGAAACTTGTCATGCTTCCACGCAGTTGACCGTATCCTTGCTCCACATTATTCCGTCTGAACGTGTGCGCGCGTAGAACATGCTTCATACGCTCCTCGGTCCTCGGATCATTGCAAACAAAGGCAACCACGTGTGCAATTATTGCAACAACTAACCCGCAACGAATGATTATTAAAAGATTCTTCCCTGCTTCCAGATCCTGAAAGGAGGGGTGCGTTGGGGCAAATCAAAGGACATTCCAGACTTATTCCTTGTTCTTTCCTGTTTCTGCCATGCACGAGAAAACTCGTCCAGCAACCCCGGCGGTTGCCTGTTAATTGTTACCCTGCGGGTGTTTATCACGGACCAACCACCGAGGAGAGATGGGGTTGAACGAACTTGCGCTGGACATAATTATGTTCCGACCGAAACGTCGAGCTGGTCGTCCGCTGCAGCAGGAAATAATTTGATTTTCGTTATGTCAAATATAAGAAATACGCCGGCACTCGCGGTGGGTCGTGATACGGTACGTACGATACGTGTGGAATGCAATATTAAGATCAAGATTGAGATGTGACCAAAAAAGACCAGAAAATGAGGTATTAGAGGAACCCAATTATATTGTTAATTTGTTAACGAAGAGCTTTTTTTATAAGCTAAGCTGTTGGTAACGAAGTTATTATTGAATTTTATCATCATTTTTATTACATTTATGGAACATCTGCTAAAAAGTGCTTAATAGAAACACAATTATTCTGATTTAAAAATGCTTCTATTTAAGTATTCTGCAATACAAATTCAGTGTAATATCTGTATCAAGATGAAAATGACAATTGTAGTATAAAAACATTAAAACAGAATTGAGATTAGACATACGAGATGTGAAATCAGTTGATTAAAATTGTGCAAACCTCAAGCCTTATCACGTATGTCATATTCAACAATAATTTTCATATCGAAAAGTTGTATTTTTATTGTTTATTACGATTCACTGAGAAAGCAAATATTGAAATAGTTTTAACCCCATTAATAATAAAAAATCGAACAATTGAGTTGCAAATGATGATGAATTGAATATTATCTGTTCATATACATCATAAACTTTATAAACAATGTCGTATCTGAAACGGATCATATCATTGAAACTTACCCCGTTTTAACACATTTTCTTGGCATCTTTCTTTCGAATTACATTTTATTTTCCTTACTTACTTTTTAGATACTTACCTTTTTTAGTTTTTTATAGCAAATAAACAACACTGGAGTCATTTTAGTTTTTATTACTTTTCAGTGTTTTATTCATATAATCATCCTGCAAACCGAGAACTTGACATCGATAGATAGCGCACTGGGTGGCGCTTTTATTAATTCTAACATTGTGTGTTTTTTCGTTTCTTCTTTCTTACTTATGTAGTGTTTCTTTTTCGCTCTTCTTTTCGCCCTTGCGTAGGGCAGTGTATCTACCTGCCGCCTTCTCTTCCTCCTCCTCTTTCTTAACGGACCAGGGTTGTTCGCAATGGTATGTGTTTGTGAGTTTTAGTTTAGTTTTGCGCGCTCTCTCAAGTCAGTATGTATTTTGACTTGTATTATGTTTTCCTTTTTTCCTTGGCAGAGCAGATATTGAAAGCCAACTTACTCACATACGCCCGTACGCGCGCTTTCTTGTTTCACTAGTTTTTATCCTCATTCCTAGTGTTGTTTAGTGTTGTTGCATGCTTTACGTTGTCACTAGAGGAGTGTTTTGCTTCGTTATGACTTATACCTTCTTTTGCTGCGTTTTAGAAATTTCTCGTTCGTATTTTGCTTCGTGTTATGCAATATTTTAATAGTAGTGTATAGATTGAGTTTACCTTCCATTACGTTCTTCTTCCCCATCGCTTGTTTGTCTTTCTGAGCCGTGTGAGCCGTGCCGTCTCATTGCACTGGGGGAGGATCAGAGTGCCGCCATTACATCAAACATCGGGAAATCGGCCCCTTTCTTGGGGAGTTTGGTTTTGCAGCGCACCGCTATGTATGCTTTTTTAGTTGATTTTCTTTTACATTCTTTAGATATAGTATTAATAAGGTTTGTGTTGTCGTATATATCGTATATATGTTTTGTAGAATTAACATTCACGTTCCACTGAGACTCGGTTCTTTTCCTTTGTTCGCTGACATACACACACACCGAGACGTTCTGCTTTTCTATACCCCCTCGCACACTCCTTATATAGTCAATATAAAAAGCCTTCTCTCTGTTAAGTAAGTTCAAACGACAAATAACATCGCCCATTTACTTCCCACTTTCCCGGTTCCTGCGTTTGTCCGGTTTCTCCTCCACCGCGGTCGCTTAGTGGAGTGTGTTTGTGTGTATGTGTGTATTAATAGCATAAAATAAGAAGCCATTGATAGGAATTGGGGTACGGGGGGGTTTAATTCATATTAATTCATATTTGCGCAGCTTTAAACTCGATTCTAGGATCTGCAATATTCGTTTCTGTTAGTTCTTTGTTTTGTTTTTATGAAATAATCATTTCTTAATCTTCCTTTAAAAGAAAAACATTTTCACTATGTTGTACACTGGTCGTTTTGTTTGCTTTTGTTTTTAATTTTGTTGTTTCTGCTATATCGCACTAATGTGACAGAGGATGATTGGTAAAATTATTCAATATTGCATTCGCACTGTGTGGGGGGTCCTGTCTGTGGCAGTGTCACCTTCCAAACAGGATTCGGAAATAATTTTCACTCACACTGGGATACTTTGAACTAGGTAGCCACACTAATTGCCAAACGAAACGCCTTCTATTGCTAGCTATTTCGCACGGATCCAGCTACCACACGCACATGCCGACAACATTTGACGATTTAAGTACAGAGAGCGTGTGTACACATCTGATAGAGCGTGTGTTGCGGCGAATGAGAATGATATAAAAAGGTTCGGAAAATACCGAAACATGAAGCATGCCAATATGATGGATGTGATGATGATGATGATGGTAGCGATGAGTGTCTTTGTATGCGATAATTTTCCACAAGCCGGTTCGGTCGATTTACGCAAATGTAGAGGCAATATAGTAGAGTTTGCCAAAAACGAAAACAAACCCACAATCGAAACACAGAGAAAAAATAAAATGAAACAAAAACAACAACCACCCACCTTACTTGGTTTCTTCATATGTTCCCATATTTGTTCACAATTTGTCAACAGTGAATAAACTTTGCCTTTCCCTGCCGTCTAAGTAGTAGTGCTCCTGCCTGCACATACAACCCACCCACCCACTTGCCTCTAACCTGTCTTCTCCGTATAGTTGTACCGTTTCTTTGTATTTCCACTTCCGTTTGGCCTGACCATTCCAAATTGTTCCTCTTAAAAGACCCGCTTTCACACAACAAATTACATGTTTCTTCCCATCCATAATACATCTCTCTCTTTCTTTCTCCTTCCCCGTTAAAACATGAAAGATTACGCGCCCCGTTAATGCTTCATGTTTTGCTTTGTGAGTTCCTGCATTTGTGGTTTTGTTTGCTGTTTCGTGTTGTTGTTTGTTTTGCTGTTTTTTTTGTTAAATATAATATATTTGTTCCATTAAGATACTGTTTGTGGGAAAAAATGAAGCTCTCTATAGCGAAGCGAAACAGATAGGACAAAACATCGATAAATCTACGTAAATGCTCTTCTTCTCCCACACCTTCCGCCATTTTGTCAATTATATGTATGTTTGTTTGTATTAAGTGTTGCGTTTGTTTGTATATTTGTTTCATTTGCTTAAATTATTTGGAACTGTACCAACATGTGTTTTTTTAGTTTGTTTTGTTTTGTTTTGTTTTTCACTCAACCTATTTCCCTTTTTTCTTCACACATACATCAAAGATCCTGCTTCAAGCCATCCTCTTCTCGATTCAGTTGCAGTTAGTGGATTAATTAAAACTCGACCTTACCTCACACGCGCGCGCGCACACACACACACATACACTCAACATGTCTATTCGTTTAGCAAAAAGGTACAAAGTATTCTCTTTTACATTTCCCACACCATGTCCGCATCAGTTAAACAGAGCAAACAAACAATTGAACAAAAAAAGAGAACAGAGAAACACATTTCCTTCTAATCGTAATAACTCGCGCGACTTTGGTAGTGTGCCGAAAATATACAGACTATACGATCGAAAGCAAACAAACGCTCCTAACAAACCCGTTCTCCCGTCTGCCGCCGGATCAACGTGATCGACAGAAGAATTTCAACGAACAAAACAAAACGCAAAGCAAAAAACGTAATCAAACTATTATAACCGTGCCCGCGAAACCGATACGAGCAGGACATTACACGCGCATAAAGAAAGATGCATCTTTCTCTCCCTTCTTCGGAAAGCATGTAAGTGTTAATGTAAGTAAAAAGCGCTGGCGCCGGATGCAAGAAATGAATCCCAACCGGCGTGAAAGGTACGTGACGTGTGCGTAAGGGAGGACCGCTCTAATGCGAAAGTAACCAAAAGAGGGGGAAAACAAACAAACAAAGAGATTAAATATAATTCACTAAACGTTTACGCTATTGGATATCTTCTGTTTTTTTTTTGCTTTTTATATTACTAAGAATATTTGTCCTTTACTATACTGTTCCCGCCGGCTCCCTCTCTCTCTCTCTCTCTCTCCCTATCCCTCTCTGCCATAAAAATCCCACCAGATAAGTAAACATTTATGCTCGAATAAAGTGTATAATAGGTTTCACTTAATTAACTACATGTAATGTATAGGAAAAGAGACAAAGAAAAGGTTCTAGAAAACGTGTGCTACAGAAGGAATTAAAGAGAATACAAATACATTAAAAAACATTGAAACGATTTCTAAGCTTACATTGGAAACGGAGTTTCTTCTATGGTATCGTCTACGCAACACATACTGTTGTGTTCGCGCCCAGAGCGGAGCGGTAGCAAAACAAAAAAAAACGCATATAGGATGATATTCTAAAATACTTTTACAACCATTTGCCGGCACATATTCTGAGGGATTCGTTAAAATAAACAAACACCTGAAACGCGCACAAGTTGCATTCAGGAACGTGCAGGAAATCTAACGACCGATAGTGCGCCCATTGTGCCAAGCGATTCTGCAGCATTTCAGGTTAAACACAAATCCATCGTTCTAGTAAACACACCGGGGGGACCGGTTTCCCGGCGAAACGTAACGTATCGTGTTAGGAGAGTAAGTGTCTCATTTACCTTAATCATATTGTTCTTAGTTAGTCCGTTTTACTTCCGGTGTTCGCTGCCTAATGTAGATAATAATCGTAGCGCGTGTGTATTAAGGGTTAAAGATTCGATTAGATCTGGGGTTTATATTATAATATTAATCAATAGAATTCATAATCGCAATAATGACAATAATTCGAATAATAGTAAAGTAATAAAGAAAACAATTTGTACTTTCAATCAAAGGATGCGCTACACACATTCCTTCCGACAACTGTGTCACTTATGTTCCCGTTGACTTATGCATCCTAACCGCATCCTTTCTGATCCTTTCTCTCTCTCTTTCTCTTTTTCTCACTCCAACTCACGTACAAATGGGTGGATTTCAATTGATCATTCTTAATCGATATTAGTGGTAAACCTTTTACATATTTATATGCATAAACAAGAATGTACGGAACACATATACCAACACACACACGCGTGGGTGTGCCGTAAATTCGCACTCGAAGCATGATCAATGAGCAATCTCGGTAAGAACTGAACTGAAATGCATATGTATAAACGCATAGAACGGAATCAGGATTGGGGAGATGATGTTGGGATGTAATGGATCGAGAAATATGGCAAAATTTGTTCGATGGTACAACAAAAATCAGCTGGAGCAAGCAAAACAAAAACGAATAAAAATTTGTAAGCAATTTAAGTTCGATCTATTCAACTTTCTACCACCCACTCAACCATATAAAAGGTTGCTGATGTTACTACGTATAGCAAAAAAAAAAAACAACAAACAAAATACAACAGTCGCGAAATGGATGATGACAGTAACATAAAAAAACGTTTCGGGACGGGATGATTCTGACTTATTTCTCTTTCTCGTCGGATTTTTACACGTTCGATGGCGTCCGGGTATTCCCCACCCACACACATACACCTATGAGGTTTCAGTTGGTCAAGTACAACATTTAAAAAATCAACCAAAGTGCGTGTGCATTTGTGTATGTATGATAATTGCGCAAACTCATCCTCACGCTCCCTGCACCAGAGTGCCCCTCTTTAAGCCCTTCCAACCGCCACATATGGACAAAAGCTGAGGCCGCCTGCGCGCGCGCGCTAGTTTTGTGTTTCTTTTTCTATATAAAATAAAACGGAAAAACATGTAACGAAAATTTGCTAATGAGGTATTCTGGTAGATTCGTTTTCCTAGTACAATCCATACGTTCCACCACCACCACGCTATCTCGCTGCTTGCGTTGCTATGTTTCTGGTTTGAAGTAGTGCCCATTGTGATAAGGTTCATTTTGGTGGAGAAAACATTAAACTATTTCTGGTTCGCACTGCCCATTGGACACGTGAGAAAACGAAAAAATATGGAACGTACTACTGCAACCGGTTGGCCAGTGAGTTATGCCTTAAAGCGAATGTTATCGAAAATGTTCAACACATTTTGTTTGTTTTGTTTTCATGGAGCTTTTATCGAGTGCAACTCTCTCTCTCTCTCCGCGTTCCAGAAGGCCATCGTTGGCTGCAGTGCGGTTTTGCACAACCGCTCGGGTGGATGTGATCAGAAGCATGATTTTGGGGCCGATTTTCTTTGAAAATAACGAGCACTCCAATTCAGAGATCCACTTATTCACAGTGACGAGTATGGGGCAATTTTGCAATTTTGTTTGGGAACAAACAACGGCTTACATTCTATTCCAGGCAACGTCCGAAGCCGAACTTCTCTCACCGAACGCGAAACGTACACAAAGGAAAACAATTTCGAGTGAATTTTGCTTACACACCTATCGCAAAAAGGTACGGATTCCTCTCATTGGGGTTTTGCACATTGAATACACACAAAAGCACACGATTTTTTTTTTATAAAAAACATCCTTAACACCAATTCTAAGCCTAAACGATGTAATATTAGTGGCAAAATTTCACGCGATATTAAGACAAAAGTGGTAGAAATATAGCCTTAAGTAGCATTTTTTAGAGAATTTAATTGAATATCAAATTTTAGCAGTTTTTTTTAAATTAATTTTGAAAAATACATTTACTCGCAAATTTTGATCAAACGACACAATAAGTAGATTTCAAATTTAGAATAGAGAAATTTGATAATTACACACGCCAATGTTAAAAGATAATTTAACTCGAAATCGCTCCTTGTTCGCATTCATCTGCTGTTCGGAAGATTCATTCTGCTCTGTCGCTTGGATTCATTTCACAGAAACGCTCATTTACATGAACAATCGAAACGTTCATTTCATCACACGCATACGCCTTTGAGGTTTGATCGAATTGATTTGCTTGGCGGAAATCGAATCGAATCGTCACAGACAGAGAAGAGGAACAGGACTCTTTGAAAAGAACATCCTGTTAATCACGATCACTATTACAGGGAATGGTTGTTCGCATTCGCTTCGAATGGCCGTGAGAAGGTATTGGTGAAGTTTAAATTCGTTGAAGTGTTGGCGGTGTTCTGTGTTTTTCTTTTAGAAAAGGGATGGTCGAAGGATTGTTCAATTGTTGTTATACAATCTTATCACACTCGTATATTATCACTGTGTCGAGGGATGTCGTTGTTGTATGTTGGGTCTCTATTGCTTCGCATGATGATTTTGATTATGTTCTGCTTCAAAAGCAGCTCTTGTATCACACCGAAATTGGGTTTGAGTTTTGGATATTCCGAAACCTGATCACACGTTTACGTCACTTGCTGGGTTTTGCTTCAATTCAACCCTGTTGCAGGGTGTGTGCAATATTGAAGTATATCAACCGAACCGGATACGATTCCGCGCTGAGCTACGTTTTCACAGGGCACGAGAAAATTGCGATACAATTTTCTGCGACCCCGAAAGAAACACGTTACGTCGGCTTTCGAATGCGCGGCTCTTGATGTTCATCACAATTGTGCTTTGCTTTGCGGCTTTTTTGGGGTGTGTGTTGTGCATTTACATCCGAACGTGGATTAATCACAACATAATTTGATTCCGGATGTGTGTTTTTTTGGGAATTTTGTTGTTGTTTAGATTCGCCTTGATGATAGCGACAGTTCGTCACAGTTGGTACATTTTCTCACAGTTGGTACGGAAAGCTGGAATGAATCCGCTTCATTTAATCCGTTTTCGATAACATTCGCTTTCACATGGCTGGCGCAACATTCACTGGCAATTTTATGGGTACGAATAAGTTAAAGTTCTGCAAACTGAACGGGATGGAAAATGGAAAACCAAAACTATACGCGCACACAACAAATCGGAAACGAATGGGTTATAATAAAATTGTCCTCCATTTCCATGCCTGCATGTGCCCGGGAAAGGACAACTCACACTACTAATCTCGCCCTACGGAACAACTTTTTAGATGTAGTTACGCTTTTGCTCACCCGATAGGTACAGTGTGGATTGTGATGTGAAAAACGATATATTCTTTGTAAATGTTGCTTACGTTTACTCTTGTATGATCGAGTCATTGGAGGTGGAGTCAAATGCACCAAAACAAAAAATGTGTACATTTCGAGCTGCATGTGCCTCCTCTCCTATTGCCTCTCTCTCTCTCTAGTTAGTACAAGCAATATATCGCCTCTTTAAAACGTTAAACACCATATCTTCTCAGTTAAATGTAACATAGCTTCCAGTATATAAACACATGACTTACACAGTGGAAAGATAATTGAACGTGTACTAAAAAATGTAGAACATTAGTCTTTCTCCACGTGGTGAAGTTAATGTTGCAGATCAACAGCGTGAGTGTGAGGTTGTCTCGTTTTTTTTTAGTTTTTCTCGATCCCTTTTTCTTCTATACGATGACTAAATCGATAGCATGCGTCGACGAGAGTAAATGCTTAGAGAGAGGATGATAAAGTGTGCATTGGGACACTACGAACTACTAATAATAAAATGATACTACATTCGAATACATGTGCTAGTAATAGGAATATTTGTTCGTGCTTTTTCCAACCTTCTCCCACGCGCGCAAGGTGTTTCTTCTCCTCCTTCTTCCTCCCCACTTCGTCCTCTAATCGCTAGCTTCTAGGTACGTGGTTGTGTATTTTGAAGACAAGTAGCGTCTTCGCTTATTTTTGACGATTCAAACAAATCCGATCGAAGACATATCTTTAACATAGTTTATAACATAGTGCAAAAGAAAAAAAGGGTTCCCCTCCCTCGACAATCGAGACTTACGAATATGGCATTAATGGGTAGAATATGACTTACGGTTTAAATGGGGATAAGGGAAATAGTTTTTTTTTGCTTCTTTTTTGTTTTGTTCGGGATTGGTAACAGTCCCAAAAAATGTCTATATCTACAGACGGCTAACGCGTATACACATAGCGGAAATCGAACCGAAATTCCAAACAAAAAGACTAATAAAAGATAATCCTTCCGCCGACACGTGCAGAAGCCGACCGCGTGCGCATGATGTACTCTAGTAGTGTCCTTTAGCGTGTGTGTTTGCTGTTGTTGTTGTTCGTTCGAGTGTACGTGATCGTGATAAGTGACAAGTGAATGCTGATGATGATCAGAATGACGACGACGATGATGATGATGATGATGATAATGAACAATTGTAATGGCGCAATGTATGTTATATAGAAATAAATAGCTCTCTACTGCGGGCGTTGTTGGCACACGCGCTCCGCTCCCACTCATCACTACCTTTGCTCTCACTCGCCAGTTGTGCTTCTGTTGTCAATTGTTACTTACAGTATTGTTATCGGTTACATTGAGTTCTGATCCTTAACACCTGATCCGGTCTATAGAATGTTCTGAATGGTTGCGAATTTCTCCCGCCGTATTTCCGTATGGTTTTAGAAAAATCATAATCATAACTTATACGAGAGGATCTTTTCATATTGCTTTCCAATACACAGATTTTTGCTCTCCACGCTGGCATTCAATTATCGTTCAAAATTTTACCCCATCCTATGCTTTCGTGTGTCACCTGTTTCCTTATAGTTTACACGTGTTTAAACGAAAGTGCGTTATTTATAGCATGGGTGTTTGTGTGTGTGTGTTTGATTAGTTTTCTCCTAAGTTATCAATATTGTGTTATATTCCTTGCGCTTTGTTGCAGCTTTGGAGTCTATTCGCTGAGTGTGTTCACCCTGAAATGTTCACGTGATTTGTGTTATCTTCTTTCGTTTACTTGTCCGATGGGTTGCACCATCGTGAGATAGTTATTAGATTCGCCGCCTCCTGCCTTTCAGATTCGTTAAATGTTTTGTGATTTACTTTTTTTTTATTACTTCCTGCTATCGTCCGGAGCCGCGCTCACGACGCCGCAATGAGCCTATTATTAGTATTATCGTCTATTACTAAACTATGCAGAATATGGTCAGACATACCACTATTGTTACTTCAATTGTTACTTTCATTTGCAATTTGTGTCTAATATGATATTTATCGTAAATAAATATTTCACATCACTTGCTGCCCGGCCTCCGGTCTCTGTCTCTCTGGAACGCTCTATATTTGTTTGTTGTTTTTTTCTTCTTAACACCTTTATCATATTTTGTTGTCACATTTGTTTGAAGTCCTTTCGTTACTTCTAATACCTATCAGTATTTATTTCAAGTCTCTTTGCTTCAGTTCTGTACCGTACCGTATCTAGATTTCGTGTAAGTAAATGCTTCACAGCGGTTGTGTTTGTGTTTTCGTGTGTCTGTCATTTGTGTGAGAGTGTGAGGTAAGTTTCTGTTCCACCTACCGCGATTCTCCTTTTATTTTGTGTCACATACTTCTGCCCATTAGAAAAGACATGAAGAAAAGAAAAATGTGTATGGTTGGCTTGTGTTTCAAGAAATGGATAGAATTCTCAGCTCCATTTATGAAACAATGTTTTGGTTGTGTATGTGTGTCGTCCGCAAGTAGCTAGAATGTGTAGTGAAAGACAAAAACTCTACCAACACTTAGTAAGTTCAATATATATATTTCAGTTAATCTACTGCTGTCTCTAGTACTGGAGAAGAAAAGGGATGAAAATATAGAACTCCACACCGAAAGCCCTTCCAAACTCGAGCTCACCACAAGATGAGATGTATATTTCCCGCAAATGCACATTGAAACATTCAAAAATAGCGCTCCTCAGCCGTCAGTGCAGAGTGGAGAAAAGAGACAAGCCAAATCCACGACACTCTAGTGTACGCAAAGAATATCACCTTTTCGCTTGTGTTTTATTAGTCGGCATTTCATATGCTCGGGAGTGCAGCTGTGGCGGTGAAATGCAAATTTTATTCTACATGACCCACATGTCATTTATATTTAGTCTTTTTACGAACACTTTATTGCTGCTGATGCTGCTGCAGGAATCAAATAGGGAACCAGAGAGAGTGTTCTGAATTTTGTTTCGCCCTACTGTCCCACACCCTGTTATGCGCGGAACATTTAAGTTATTGATGCATTGATGAAGAAAAAAAGTTCCAGTCTTCTGTATTTCTTCTATTCCTAATGATTATTTCAAAGCGATACCGAGTCACGAGACCCAAACAATTTTGACATGCTGATACATCTACTTCCGTAATGTCCATACCTTTTATGAACACGGGCCATCAGTTTTGCTAGATCGCGTTTTGTTCTCTGTCATTAAGTTTTTTTTTCACTATGGTTGAACAGTTACACCATCAGGTGAAATCGGCGGTTTCACCTGACGCTGGTCCGTGTGAAGTCTATTTGCTTAGTTGTATATTTCATTTAAATACCTCACGTAGGAAGCCAATCTCTCACCGAAAAATGTTTCTGGCAAGCAAAACAGGGAGGACGTTAAGGACGTTACACACACTGAACGGTAAGATGGAACTGGGGCACGGAAAAGGTACATTCATACGTAAAAGTTTTGTAACGATTTAGTCAGTTGTCGTTTTTTTGGAAACGGTTTTTGTTCCACGAAGAGCGTGTGTTAGAGAGCAGCGAGTGCCTTGTGAAGCAGAAAAATGAACCTATTGCGAGGCGCCATGTTTTGTTTGTCTTATTGGGAAGTCATCAAAGCAGATTTCACTCGATTTGGTCCGCTTACCAGCTCTATGTGTTCGTTCATTCCAGAGCACACAACAACTCGTTGTTGAGTGACGTTTGGCTTTATGCCCCCCTCTCTCTGTCAATATTCTTCTTGTTTTCCCCTCTCGCCGTTGGACCATTATAATCGTGTTACTTTTTCGATTTTAAAAATACAAAATGATGAATATTGAAGAAGGTTTCGATTTTGAATTGGTTAAAAGTAATCGATAATTCGATAAGCGGTTTGGAAAATTCAGTGTTAGTCTCATGATTATTCGCAAAAATTGATTTATCTGGTCGAATTGTTCTCGCCTAATTTCGCAACGCATGTCCTACAAAACGCGTAAAGGATTTGCAGGATATTTCTCGGTAGTACAATATTTACTCTGCTTGTAACGTCTAGGCTGTAGGTTCCTACAATTGAATATCAATTAATCTAATAATATTTATTATACCTGTTCGTTTCATCATCATCGATTACATCAAGTCAAAAAATGGCAGTTTAAGAATTATTGATTTGATTTAGGTTCTCTTCTATTGGCAATTTTTTTTTGTTGCTTTTGTCACATATTTACCACCCAAACGAGCAAACAATCTACACACACACATGCGTGCACTTTACACGCATGAGAGCATAACTAAACGCACTTAACACGTTGCAGAGCGCGGCTTTCCGGCCAGGTCGAATCTGGCAAGAGAATCTTTTACTTGTATTTCAATCATGTGTCTTCAAATGGTAATATCACATGTCGCATGTAAACTTCTCTCTTTTACGGTGTTTAATCGTGTGTCATAAATGCTTTATATACGTGCTCACGTTATTCTTATTACGTTAGCCATTTGCAGTGCAGTTGAGCCTTCGGATGTTAGCGCACTGGTAATGTTGTTCGGGCCGGGTGAGCCTGTGGCTTGCCGTATCTTTAATTTAATTTCTCGTCGAATAAAAATGCCGATTAGAATACTTAATCACTCACTTCTCTCGCAGTTAACATTTGCTTTGCTGAACAAATAGTTTCATTCATGTTCGTCTTATATTATTTAAGAAGATTTACTTGTTATGGTGTGTGATCCTTACCGCCACTAGATCGATCTAGTCAATCTTGGCTTAAAACTCAATCAAAACAAAACAGTTGCCCTTCATCAAGCAGAGCTCCACAAATCCATTCCAGTGGAGATGAACGTGCAACAAAAAAAAAATCAAACAAGACAATCATAGGAAAGAAAACGAACTTACAGGATACTCCCCATTAGTAAAGGGACAGGAGCATATGAAATGGACTAAGAACAAATGGTACTAGTTTATATTTGATTTAATTTGTACTTCAAGCATGTGTCTATTTGTCTCATCCGCTTCCTCTCTGTCGACTTCTGATTCTCTGTTGCTGTCTATTCCTTTGCAACCTCCTAGCAAACACATAGCAAAAGCGGCATACGAAATGGCGGACATGCTGCAACTTCAACAACCCGCCGCTATCGTGCAAACTCTCTCACCTCGCGCAGAATATATTGTCAATGAATTCCGCAAAAAAGTAAAATCGGATGAGGTGTGTTGTAAAATATAGAACGCAGCCTCACGACTCCCTTTCGTTTCTCGGTGTTCTAGCCGTCCGTAAGGAGAAAGAGAGAGAGAGTGAACTATGAGGTAAAGCCAGATAAACAATAGACAATAGAGAGAGAAAACAAATTGTCCTAGAACAAGCAAAGAAAATTCCGCTATCGCTGCGCATCTACATACACACACACTCGAGAAAGTATGTTAGTCTAGTAGTGATCTGTGTACATTACATCTACGCTATCGCTCTGACTCCTAGAAGAATCGGGATAGAAATTTGAGTTGGTTTAACGTTAATTATCGTTTAAGCCTCCCGCCGGCTCATGTTCGGGGTCGAGTTTACCTCATCTACATCAACAAATTGTGGAATTTTTTTTATATATTGCGTCACTCACGTGCGTCTCGTTCGATTAGTTTTACCTGAGAGCTAAATTTGTTTTTTATTATTACCACCTTCTTCCCAACATCGATATTGCGCGAATGCGGTTCTTCTCCCCCCTGGATGGGCTCTGTGATGCCTTGAAATGTACGGTAGGGTAGAGGAAACGAATCAGTAACATTGCTTTATTGTAAGAGTCTGTTCATCGGTAGGTAGGCCAGTGTCTGTCTCGCTCCCTGCATTTGCCTCTTTCTCTCGCTATTTGTTTGTGTGTGTTTGTGTTTTATAGTTGCTGCTGCACGTTGAGGTATATATTGGTGGCAAGTGTAAATTTGTGTTTCGTTTCGTTTCCGTCCAGATAAGCAAAACTTCCTACAAGCAGAGTTGCAGAGGTTGTAAATGGCATCAAATATGCATGGGTTCTGCACAAGATAAGTCTCCATTTTGTTTCATATCGGCAACACTACCACCTTTTGTACAAAAGTTGAGGTTCAATGCGTTTTTGTTGTTTGTTGTTGTTTCGTTTGTTGTGATTCAATCTCTCTTCGCGAACAGTGACGGTATTTACGGTAAGGTAAGTGATATTCTACTGCACTATACACATCACACTTCTACTTGTTCAAAATTGTCTATATAAATTTGTCGCCAAAGAACTGGAGGGTGAGACGGGACACTTCCCCGGTTGCTTGCAATGTTTGGCTAGTGTTTTCAGAATTTGCTTCGAAAAAGATTCTTCATTTGGCTGCATTTTTCAATGCACTGATTATTCCTGTGTTGTAAAAGGTGGCGGTGTGTGCATTTGTTGCTTCTTACTTAAACGTTAGTCGTTCTCACTTCGCCTACCATTACATCCCTTCTTAACAGCTGTAATAACAGAGAAATGGAAGTGACTGCTGTACTCAAACCGACTTCTCCAACAAAATCTGTATCGAACAAATCAATATGCGTTAAACAATTAAACTAAAACACTTTCTATCGTGTCGCGTAGCTACTTATTTGGATAGAATTGATTGAAAATCATGTGACAAGTAACAGAAACATTTCTTACACATCTCTCGTTAGGAATCGGGAAAGGTTGTGCGCACATCCTTTCCGAACGGTGTTCTCTTACTTTAAAAATGTTGGATTTTCTAGTTGTTCGATTAGTGAACGTACGTTACTTCTTAATGGTTAATGTCGTTTAGAGGCTACTAGATTCAAGAGCGGGAAATCGTCGTAATCATGTTTCTTTTTACAACAGCTACTTGCTTATTCCATCAGACTGCGAGGGTACGTCAAAAGGAAGCAAAACTTAAACTCGAAGTGCGATTATAGTTGACAGTGTTAAGAGTTCGTGTGTTATTTCCACTCGTGATTCCCAGATAACATGTATGGTTTACTTCTGCCGCCTCCTGCTCTAACAATAATTCCCGTATTCTCCTCCAGTGGATCGCGCGCAGTCGTATTTGTACGTGTTGCCATCAGATGATCTGAGTTGTAGTAGTATAAAGCGTACCTCCCCCCTCATTGCCGCTTGCCACAGTGCGCTCGGCGAGAGAGGTGTAGACGCCTCGATTGATTTGTTTTTTTTTTTCATTACATTTATTTAGTTAAAACTTTTTAAAACATAAAATTAACACAATCGATATTAATTTATGCATTGAACTGCTGGCCGACCGACCCACTGGAGGCAATACGGGCGCGGATAATCGATCGGGTATAGTCAATGTGAGATGAGCGCGACTGCGACTCCTAACTCTGCCTCTCTTGACAATCGGACAGTGACAGGAGACAGCGACAGCATGATAAATCGAACTATTGAAGCTAATTAAACTACTTACACGCATTGATTGGGGGGAAAACATTACCGCCATCCGCCATCTTGTTTCTCTTAGTTGTTTTCTTTAGGTAGATTATGAATACGCTGATAACGAAATGGGTTAATTCCGTGCTCCTATTTTAGTTCTGGATATTTTGCTTGTCAAACTAGTATTAAGAAACTATGCTTCACTCACTTAACAAGGATATGTTGCAACAAACAGCTCTCCCCACTTAGAGACGCGGCGTTCGTTCCGTACATCCTTCAGCGCACAACTGCCGAGAATGTCCATTGGAACTGCCTTTTGTGTTTCCCTTATACCCTAGTCCTTGTTAAACAACCAAGACTTGTGTGTGTCTGCTTAGAATCAATTCATGTCTTGCAATTCTAAACGTTATTTACATGCAAATGCGCAAAGTAAAACAAAAAAAAACTATCGAAAATAGTTAATAGAGTGTTGTTAAGAGACAACGCAAATGCAATAGTGCTTCCTTCGTGACTGTGTTCATTCCAATTGGCTATACGCTGTGGTACTATGCGATGATTTAGTCGAACATAAATTTTGAGTGATCCAATTATTGCTCGGAAAAATTTGACAAAATGTGGTCGTCTGGTCTTTGGGAAGTACGGTGTGTATTCGATTCTATATTCGGCATTTTTAATTCGTTCGAGAAATTTTATGACACTGAAAGAGACAGTCAGCGAAGCCCGGGACAGGCTGCGTCGATTGTTCTGGTGGTGGGGAGTTATTATCCTCTTTCCAATCCAATCAAACCCTACAGCACGCGAGTTGCGAGATTTCTCTTATCCTAAGGTCTACATATACGTCGATAAAAAGTATGCCTATTAAGTCCTGTGCCAGCGATGGGTTTCGTAAATACATCCATGTTTTTCCACATAAATTAGCTCAGCATTCTAAAGCCAAAATCACATCAATTTGCACAAATTGCTCGTATAAAATGGTTCGATGAAAGGGAAATAGTATCGTTTCGGAGAGCAGACAAGAAAGTGAAGGATCCAACGTCCTGTAATGTAACGCTGAGCGTGAAAAAATGAATTGCTTAAGAATGCGATTGTAAAGTGGTTCATCAATCAGTCCTTTCTGGTTCACTGGCATTATTACTATGTGTTCGTTTCGTTTTGCTTGGTATTTTCGCTTGTTTTGTTTATCGTTTTGGCATGTTTCTCTCTTTTTCCGAGCATTTACGTTTGGGCCAATTTGAACACCGTGAACGCGCGACCAAGACCGAATCGCCCATCGTCCATCGGCGGCACGCGGTGCACAAATTGGGCCAAAATTTTGATTTTACAGTCTAATCGGGGGTGTGTTTGTTTTGCTTTCTCCACACCCTTTTTCGATTCGTCGCCGCTCTCGTTAACACAATCGTTGACGACACAGTACCATAGTGTATTGTTTGCTGTTTGCTTGTATATTCCCATCCCAAAATATCTCAAAACACCGAGCAACCGAGCGCTTACTATTCTAGCATCAGGACCTCACGGCCCAGAAGAAAGAACAACACAAAAATACGAAGTTTTTAAAACTCGCCTCTAAAAATGCATCGAAAAAGGAACATCGTCCAAACGTAATCACCGCTAAGGAAATAGCTTTCGATCACTGGTGGTGCACCCACCACCACCCCCGCCGGTTTGTGTGGGTCCCTTTCTTCCTCTTTCTCTCTCTTATACTTCACATGCCTCAGTTATGTAGTACGCGTTTGCCCCCCGTTGATCACAAGATGCTTTTTTGTCATTTAATGCCGTAGAAAGAAGTTCGTATGCCGTCGCACCCTAGACGATCGACAATCTTCTCACATTCGAGAATTTAATAGGTGAATTTTGCATCCAAATTCTGCCACGTTTTGACGCGAATTCAGATTTTATCACACGCTACACATACATGCGCACACAATGTACAGGTTCGTTAAAGGTTACATCCACGTAGAGGAGGAAAAGAACAGTTGCACGAACGAGCAATGCAAAATGCATACACAAATCCACATCATATAGATTCATGTAAAACAGGTATATTAATTTATACGCACAAAAAACACACACACACACTTAGGACATCCATGTTCCGCGTCAGCGTCAGCTCACAGTGTGTTCTCGGGATGCTAGCGAAAAACAAACATTAAGCGCGCTAGCACACACGAACATTCTCTGTTCCATGCACGCCTATCATCATTCATTCAAAAATGGAGGGGATGGAGCTTCTGCCCGTGCTTTTACAAGACACAGCGCTCTCCTACCCCGTGCGCATTCATACATATTGCTTTCTAATCGTTCACTGCATCGTACGCTATTTACAAGTAAAAATGTGCCTCAATAGTAGGTAATGGTTACGGTTTAAAGGAGACTATTATTCACTTCAGCTTATCAACTAGACTCTTAACTGCTAACACGCGTGGTGGTGTTGATGCGAAACACGCTACCCCACCGAACCAATTCAATCTTAACTAATCCTTTCCAATTGCTTTTTGCGCGCGAACTCAACCCACCGCTCCGGATGATGCTGCTAAATGTTAGGTTCCCTCCTGCACAGTGTGCGGCTAGGAGCTACATTATACAGTGTGGAGTGGGATTGAGTTCGCTGCATTTTCGCCAACCCATTCCGCGCTACCGCTCACAGTTTGACAGTATGATTTGTTCCTTGTAATTACACTTCCACTACCGCGAAACGTCGTGATTTTCTTCGTCCTTCTTCCTCATTGATTGTGTGCATTCATCGAAACGCAATTCCTAACCTCGTGGTAAAGACTAACAGAAGAGTGGTCCAGCAGCATCTAGCGTGCGCGGCCGGTAGAGGATGATGCGCGATTGCTAATGGCCAGTAAATCGTACCCTGCGCCACGCTCGAGCCGCTGGACGGATAGACCAGTCCCTGAGGTTACGAAGTACATACAAACTAAAGAAACAATAAAATAATTGTTTTGGTTTTTTGTTTTGCCTTGTTCTCCTTAACTTCGTAGACTAAGAGCTTACAGATAAGAAGCCCGTTAGGATTATATGCTAACCCCTCCTCCGCCCGGAACCCGGGGTATATGTTTACACACACACACACGTCAATTGCTGCAGCTGCAGTAATGGGTGCAGAGCGGTGGTAGATGTCGCTGCTTAACGTACTGTTACAATACACATAAACGTATAGGTTTGTTTATGCTTGTTATCCCTACTGTTGCCACGTTTTACTGAGTTCTTATCCGAATGTACATTTCGTTACGGTTAGAGCTTAAAGTTACGCAAAAAAACAAACGATCATTTTTTTGCGATTTAGTTTAAATATTCTTCCTCCCTGCTTGAATGACGAGGGAGCGAACCGATACTGAAACAATACAATCAACGTCACATTTCACTTAGAACTTCTTCTATCAAAGCAATTAACTACATGGTATAAACGCTGATGAACGACTGCTTTCGGTCGCAAGATATACGTCGTTACTAAAATAAACGCAAAAAATGTAAATAGTTTTCGATAACCAACAGAGCATTCGTCTCCGAAAAAAAGGTTTCTATAGCAGTGCAAAAATATTAAAAAAAAAAAACAATAAAGAAACTAAACAATCCAACGAACAACTTGTGAATTCATTACTATATCGTCAAAAAATGGAAAAGAAAATGGTTCCAAGAAACAAAACCCATAAAAGTATAACTAAATAACAAAATTGCTCTAAAACAGTGACTCAAACTCTCACTTGTAGGCAGCAAAAAGAAACTGGAGACGGTAAAACAATAATCAAAACAAAATGTGAAACCAGTTAAGGGAAACAAAAATAAAACAAATTGTCTAATTAAATATATTGAGATAACTCATGACGTCTTCCGAAAGCATTGTCATGGACGAAATGTTGTTGTGGTTGTTGTTGTTGGAGGCAGTGGTCACGTCAAGTTTATCTGTGCCACCTACACCAACAGTACCCGCGTCGGCGGCGATACTGGAGGGCAGGTAGGTGGCATTATTGTTGCCACCAGTGCGTAACGATCGTAGCACGCTTATATTGCTACCATCGCCCATTGCGTTCCCCGGACCAACACCACCACTACCGGCCGTTGACCACGGCGTCTGTATCCAAAGGGAACTAAGCTTTGGTGTAGTATCGATCGGCTCGCCGCCGCCACCCAGCGATTCCTGCTGTCGCAGGAACTGAGATCCACCCACGGAGGGTTCCCGTGTGCCGCCGGTCGGCACTAGATCGCATTGCCAAGCGGTCTGCCCACCGGCAACGGCACCACCATTCACGTCCGACGGTGCGGCAGGTGGTTCCGGTGCCAACCAGATAGACTCCAGTGGCTCCAGACATTGCTGTGGGCCACCGATCAGCCCGAGTTTGCTCTCCCAGATAGTCGTACCATTGTTGCCATTGTTGAAGGTTGATGGGGCAGAAATTTTCGGGAGGATCGTTTGATCACCCAGTTGGGATGTCATGATGATGGAGGAGGAGGAGGAGTCGGATGGAAGTTGGTGCATTTGTGGGGGTCCTCCCATCGGTGTGGGTTGCGACCCACCGTTGGCAGTAGTGGGCGTTGCCCACGGGGTGTACAATTCTTTACTTAAGCTAGTATACAACGCGTTCGAGGTAGGGTTTGTTGTACCTGCACTAGGAAGAGCCAGTGGTGGCTTTGCGGGACTCACCAAAGCTGCTGCTGTCATCGCTGGCGATGCTGGCGACGGTGGTGCTGGACCCCACAGCGATTTGTTACCCCAGATGATGTTGGATAACGCCGGGGTCATTGTGGACTCTATTTTCGGCATCGCACCTGTCGCCGATTGTTTGTAGTTTATCTGATGCTGGTTCACGTTCGGATTCATGAGGATCTGCTGCTGCTGCTGCTGCTGTTGCTGCATGTTATTTCCGTTGGTGGCAGGGGCCCGACCGCTGCCGACGTTGGAATCTCCACAGTAGGAAGTCGAGAAGCCGGAATCGTTGCTCGTGCTGCTGATGTTGCTGATGGTGCTGCTGTTGCTCAGATGGCGCAGCTCCTGGATGAACGTGTTCATCGCAGCGGAATCGCTGGCGCTTGCCTTCTCGACGGCAAGCGCGTTCGGCGCCGCCGACGACGACGACGCGGTGCACGAAGCGGACGATCCGTTGAACGGTGACTGTTGCTCCTGGCGGCCGGTTACGTCCGCCGGGCAGGCACCGTTCACGCTCGATTTGGGAGACTCCAACGTGGCCTCATGTTATTGCCACTGCTGGAAGAACTGCGTCGGCTGCTTGGTGTAGCAGTAGACCAGCGGCTTCACGAAGTGGTTGTCCTGGGCCGAACAGTACGGGCACGACACGCTGTGGCTGTAGTCGCTGTAGAAGTTCAACCGCTGGTGGGGTGACAGCATCAGCTTGAAGCAGTTGTTGCACTGCGGAAGAGGAAGAAGAGTGAAAATTGAAGCAAACTGCTGATCGCACAAAAGCGTCCGACATAACATACCTTCAATCGTTCAGTGCAGCATGGCATCGCGGCGAAGATGTCGTACGAGTACATGGTTCCCAGAACAAGCGATGATCCATCCCATTTCTTCACACAGAATCTAACCAGAAAAGACGGATAAGGATAATTGTACTTTAAAAACTCTCAGCTGCAACCAACGTTTGATGAGCACAGAGATACGACGAAACGAAACGGTTGGCAATAGTAATTACTCTCGCCATTTGTTTCACCCTTTTGCCAGAGCCATTAAAGCAAAGGCGCATGCAACGAACGAAACGACCACTCGGGAAACCAATCCATCATCTTTAGTGGAACAACCAAACAACGATTCAACTGGCAGGTCCCTACTAAAACGGCCCTCATGAATATTCGGGTTAATTGACCGTTCAGAACAAGAATTTCCATGAAATTAATTCGCCGATAATCCATCGCTCTCGGAGCGAAAGCTCCACCAGCTCGTTGGCTCGATGCAATTTGATTGTTTTTCGTTTGCTTTACATGTCCCAAACAACCCCGCACTGCTGCGGCGCCATCATCTCTCGATTGAACTGTAATTCCATCATCAGGTAGTTTTGTTTAGCTCTTCCAGCTTACCTGCATCGTACGGTACGGTTTGGCTCGACACCTTCCAGACACGCCATGCAGACGGACGTCAGATATTGGACACGATTCTCGTACTTCACCTGTAGAGAGACGGACAAGAAAGAAACCGCAATACAGTAATCGTGTCTACACGTGAAGGCATGCAAAAGCTACGGCGAAAGAGCGTCCGGTACATTTGCATAACTTTCAGGGGGGGAGTGCTCTAGTGCTTCCTAGATCCCCGGGCGAGTGGGAACGGCGTTCGTTTGTGGTTGGAGACGGGGCGTTACGTACTTAATCGTTTATTAATTCATGTTGTCGCGGACGTATGTTTTTTATTTCTTGGTTAGCTTTACGTTCTCTTTGTTCCCTTCGAAGGCAAGTGCGAGACCGGGCGCGGAAGCAACACTAAATCATGTTCTGCCATTAGCGACCATTGCGCGCTTACCTCACAATTTTCCAACGATACGATGCCAACGACGCGATACAGTCATGGCCATTAGTTTTCTGTATCACTCCCTTGCACTACCTAAACCTAATCCGCCGGCGAGAACCAGACGTACACACAAACACCCCGGACGGACGCTTCGTAATAGGATTGGGAAAATATTTAGGTCATCGGTGACATTGACATTCGTGTCTAGGATCAAACGGGTGGAGGCCAATTGTCTGCCCCACCGCTCTAGACTAAAGACCCCTGCTGCTGCACCTCGTGTTTTCTTTGTGGACAGAAATAAAGCGAAAGTGGTGCTGCCCGTAAAGCTCAGGAGCCGCGAACGCGATTTGATGGAGCGCACACTTACCTCAATGCATCCTTTGGTGTGTTGTTTCGGGCTGAGGAAGAACGTTCCATCGACCAGCGGATAGCGGTCAAAGACTAGCATCGGTTCCTCGCAGAGTACGCAGGCGACCCGGCTTTTGTGTTGCGCCGCCAGCGAGGACAGAATGAAGAGACGCGTTTCGTCGTTACCGTGATTGCCTTCATCTTCGATCTAGGGTTGTGGGAAGAGAGTACAAACAAACAGAGCACATTAGATATATTGGAAAGCAGTTATTTTTTAAAATAATTTATGCATGGATGAAATATAAAAAATACATTTTGAAATACAAACATCAAACGATATGGCAACTGTGGGCAATAAAAAAACTGTCGTACTTGACCCTTCCGGCGTAACTCTTCGATTCGCTACAGTTTTCTCGCTTAAAACCTTAACAGCCAAAAGATAAAAGCAGTGGTTTTAACTGCCTTTGCCGTACATTTTTCTTCCGAGCACTTCATGCTTGCGTCCATCCACTTCCTCTTTGATCAAAGATCGAACCAGTAACGCCAGAACCATATCATAGGAGCGTTATACTTTGAACACTCGACCGTCGTGTCTGTGGTAGACCAACAGCAACAACAACGAAAAAAAAAAGTCGAAAACATTCCTCGAATCCATCACTTCCGTTTTCCTCAATGCATTTTTCAGAACATTCCTTTGACCATTTAAGTGCAAAGGGCAAGGAACGATTTTGCTAGACAAAAATGCGATATGGCTCGCGCGGATGGAACAAACAGCAAACAGAGCGGACGACAACGAGGAAATGTGCTCAAAGTTTTCAAGCTTCCATCTTCGAGGCGACCGGCGGCCATCCCCAGAGTGCCACAACCGGCAGGCAGCAAGAAGTCATTTTTCATTAATACCCTCTAAAGCGCTCTCTTGCATCTTCCGCACCTAGCAGCGCGCCAGACCTCTATCAGGTCCGCCTACCAAGCTGTAAGTCGACCGCCAAGAAAAAAGATAAACAGCGTTTCCTCAGCCAGCTCCCAGCGTGAATGCCAACTGGAGGAAAAAGAAACCTGAAGCACTTCCTTATGACGCGCATAAACTTTCGCATCATTCACTGCTCGAAGTGCTTGAAGATGTTTGTTCTGCACGCGGAGAGGAATCGAAATACTTTCCGGGCAGGAACTTGCACAGCGCGCTCCTGGCTGCTGCCGCTGCTGCTGCTGAGCACTATTGAAGGAGCGGAAATTGAAATATCTCATTAAAATGCGTTTCCGTAGCGAAGGCGAAAAGCTGCTTTTCGAGCATTGACACTGGCATTAAACGTTCGACGCCACATCGAGAGCATGTTTTGCCCGAATGACGTGCAGCATACTCGTGGGGAGCTGGACGTGAAATGGCAGGAACCGAATGCCAAAGAATCACACGAAACCTGACGCCGGGGTGCGACTTCCGCGGGAGCGAACAATGTGCTGACCCAGAAAAGCTCCTCAACGCGTGGTGGGAAGGCACGATGACTTGGGCTTGTCTTTGTCTTGGGGAGCCCGCCCGCAGCAGGTTTGTTTGCGCCAGACGGGGTGGCATTTTTGTCTAGCGCGACCGGATTGTCACGACAAACCGTCATTAAGGGTGACGCTGGCAGGGATCGGCCCGGTGACGCCGCCTTCTTGGCCGTATTTGCCGCAACTGCCGCTACTGTAGAACAATTCTGCCAGACGGCAAGGGGCTCGCGGTGATGACTATCAATAAAATCATAAATATCGAAATATTTCACCTGTCCGCCTTCGCGTAGAACTTAAGGACTTTCTTACCTCGAAAACATAGGCAGATTTAAATCGTTTCCCAGGGTCTTCAACCCAGACCGTCATCAGTCCTGGCTATTACTTTATAAACATCGAGTCGGAATCACGACCATTTATTCCTTCCAAGAACCTGTCCAACTAATGGAAATCGTTGCACTTCTAATAGCTGCAGCAGAGGAGGTTCCTTTCATGTCGGCTAGTATGCTGGTTCCATCAAAAGAACTACTTTCTAGGATCTTTAATCTTTGAAGATTTTATAACGGAACGGGGCAAAAATACTCAGTTCAATGCAGTTGAAGTACCAGAAATAAGCTTACTCTTTATTATTTTCTATCGATAAATGTTCGATTCCTGCTACACTGCTGACTTCACCAAGTTGAAATCTTTCCGGGAGCTTGTTCCGTGTAAGTTGTTCGAAACGAAACCTACCAATAAGGAAAAGATGGAATCGAACAAAACGCCGTCCTCAGCGGAAGGTGGTGCGATTTTATGTGTCTGGTATTTGTCGTTCCGCTACACGCATACACACAGACACACACAAGGTACTTTGCACGTGCATTGCGCACCTTTGCGACAGCAGATTCGCCCAAGCTGCGGAACAAAGGAAGAACCGATTTACTTTTCCCTCCCCGTTTGCTATCGCACATTCGGATCGATGCACCCGGCGCGTGAACGAAAAAAGGATCTCTCTTAAGTTGCTTTGAACGTGTCGTTAGTTTATATTTTTCAGCTCCGGAGCACACAGACGAAACGGTCCGCCCGCAAGCAAAGGTCTGCAACGACCCCCGAGCAGAGAACCGCATCTGTAGTCCGGTTTGGGATTCGCTCGCTGCGGAAATGGAACTAAACTAATACTATTTGCAACGGCGGCTGCTTCCCGACTGCTGCTGTGTGCACGTGCACCAACCGAACCGCATAAACATGTCCACGGATGCACGGATATAAATATTCGCAAACAAAGGATTCAGTTTCAATTTTCGTTACCAACACATGCGGCAGGGCTTGGCGCAGGATGCAGCAACAGTAGCATAAATTTCGTGCGATAAAGGGAGTCGGAAAGGTGTATAGCGAGAAAATGAACTTGTGAGGCGGTTATTGATATTCTATTTTGTGGAAGGTTCCAATTCAAATGTCGAAGAGTACCCAATTTCCCAAACATTTCTCGTAATACGTACGATGCGCGCCGTATCTCCCACTGTCTGCGCACTGCGCATCGATGGTTAAGCAATACAAGTAAATATTACGCCGAATCGCTCTCGCAGCGAGCTAATCTGCGCAAAGCATCGACATCTTCGCCGAACGATGAGGCCAGAGTTTAAGAATCGAAATCCTGACCGAAACAAGAACAGAATAGGGCAGAGAGCAAGAAATCGTCCAAAATACAAGTGCACCACTTAGCCGACGCCAACAACGCAACAACAGCAAAACGGTAGGTTAATTTTCCCCTAAGCTCAAAATTAAACGATTTCGAAATCTGATTACGGTGCAGCAGCATTCCGCGCGCGTGTCCTAAAAAGGACATCAAAATGGGGAGCGGTGCAGAAAGTGAAGGAACAGCAACAAACAGTCCTGCTGCTGGTGGTGCTAGCTTTTTGTGTTCATTTCACTACGATTCCGGAGCCTGCAGGTAAACGAAATGTACAAGATACCTCCTCCTTCTCGAAGTACAAAGCACTCGCTTTATCTGGGTGTGAGTGTGGAGAGCTTTCCTTTTTTTATTTAATTTTCGCTACGATGGATGCAAAACTTCTCCCCGCATCTACACAGAAGCACATTTGGTGTTTGCTTGCAGCTACAGGGAAGAAAGAGGAGCGATGGGTTCATTTTCCTTCCAAGAAAACGATACCGCGATGGGAATCCGTTGCACTCCCATCCCGCACAACGGGGAAACGGGAAATGGAAATTGTGCAAAAAGAACGCAAGGGATAACGGACGCAAACACGGAAAGGTAACAGGGGAAAGGATAAATATTATTTTAAATTCTCGTCGAGCGCATTAAGCACCTGATCTTTTGCTTTCGCCTCCGCGCCCGTCGACCGGGTCCTCAATTCCCCCTGCTTTTTCGCAGAAGGTGTTTTATCTCGATTTTTTATCTCCTTTTTACTCGCAGCAGACTTATTATTATCCGTCTGCCGTCTTTTCCTTCAATAAAAAAAGGAGAAATCTTACTCACCTTCCCGCGCACGAGAGCGGAAGAAGAAGGTGTAAATGGCGTAGCAAGCTATTTAAATATTTTAAACTCATTCTATGCATTTTTAACGAGGTCCTTTAAGCACACACCCCACACTGCAAGAAAGGGAGAGGGAAACACGTCGGCCAAATAATACCCTCAACATTCGTACGTTCTCCAAGCGTCGTTGTCTTGGCACCGGCGGATCGTCCGGATCTTTCGGGCAGTGAAATGGCAGTGAAATGCACCGGGACCAGACCGGCAAGGACCCGCCGTGTTGTGTATATAGGTTTATCGGGCTTTTCGCGGAGCAACGGAACCCGATAAAATCGCTTAACCTTTTCGTTGGTGCGCTCTTTTCTTTAGTCGGGGCGGCGCATGGTTGAAGAAAGCCTTTTTGCGAATCGTTGCTCTCGTGAACGAGAGGTGAAGCAAGCTTTAACAAAAGGCAGCCGGCGCTGAATGGCAGGAACGTCAAATTAAGTATCGAGCTTTATTTCAGAGCTCGCGAGATCACGTGCGTAATGTGTTCTGATGCATGAGCCAGGATATGGAGACTGAAGGATTGTATGGATTGTTTGAAAGATTATAAATCGATATTGTTACGTGCTTCAATAAATATGAACTCCTTTAGACTATATTTAAGATAGTTGAAAATTAATGGACCAAAGTAGGAGGATCTCACAAGTCAAAACAAACATTTAATAATAGATTCCAAAACATATTCTTTACGGCACGCACGGAACATCTTTCTGACTATTATTCATATGACCAGAACAACTCGAAGCATGCTCCAACGCGACCGCATCTCTTTAGCAGGCAAGTAAGTTTCAATGATATATTTGCGAGAGAGCAGAAGAAAATGAATATGTTATGTACCATAAAAATCATCATCAACGTCGTCAAAGCAGAACGGCGACGTTCGCTGTGCGGCATCCTGTTGCTTTCCTCGCAACTAAATCCTCGCACAAGCGGGAAAATATGCTGCAAAGATGCTTTCCCGCTCTACTAGACCAACACACACCCGTCCGTTTACTGAAACTAAAAAGTGCGACTAGATTTTAAGGCACCGGAGGAGGGTTCGTCCTGATAGGAACGAACGTCTGCCAGAGCACTGCGTAGCAGCAAGCACAACAAAAAAGCGATTCTTTTGCATCCTTTACTCGTTTCGATTGAATAGAATCTGTTCTCACCGTTCTTACCTACTACGCCACTTACTCCTCCGGATTGGAGCATGGGGCCGAATCTCTTCTGTGGTGCTTCTTTCCCAACACTTTCCCACACTCAACGGGGTGGTGGTGGTCGGTGGCCGTGGCGTTTTGTACCATCCATATTGCCGCAACAGCTTTCAAGAGTCGATTTTCTTTTATGAAATGTGAGCTCCAACGCTCTCCACAAGCAGCGCCCCCTGAACAACTTCGTGACGACGGCCGTGATTGGCACCAGGCGTGAGCGTGAGAGATGGTGGCAGAGGATCCGAAACGAAAGTGCAGGCGAGCAAACTAACATGAAAATGATAGTCATCATCGTGAGTTTTAGTGCCATCTCTCACTTCGTTATTGGAGCTGCCGGCGGGTGTGCGCCATAGAAACCCACCAGAAAACTAACCACAGTGTAAAGTTCCGATTTCGGAGGCTCCGGCGTTCGCTTCGGGGCGGGAAAGTTTTATCTAGGGAACGCATTTTCCTCTTTTGCCCGGCGCGCAGCACGCTGCCTGAAAGCATCCGTTGCTTCAGACGATGCCAGCCCGTATGTCAATGGGAAGCTCGTCACGCTTTCTTCTGGGGCGTTCTGTTCGCACCATTTGAATGTTCTTGTGGTCTTGAGGCGAAGCTTCGGATGGCTGCGCACCATCCCGTCTCCCGCTGGAACCGATGATCGACAGTTTTCCCTTCAATCTCATCATTTTCACCCCTCGTTGGTTCCGATTAAAGTAGGAAAAGTGAAGGAGTTCGCACCGGGTACGCGCCAGCTCAGTCGAGGAAAGAGATTGTAAAACTGGCAACATGAGCATATCTTCAACTGGGCCGGGGAAAGCTACATTTTCACATGATAAAACCAGTGATGTGGATGATCTAATGATCCCAGCGATGGGACATTACGCATGCAGGATTTAGCCCATGTACTTGCTGCTCTCCAACGTTACCTCCACAGGATGACCGGGGATCCAGAGTTGGAGTTATTTACAGAAAATCAAAGAATGATCAAATCAATTCAATGCACAGCGCTGCCAATGAAAGAAGGACGCATATCACTCACGAAACAGAGGCGTGTTTGGCCACGTTCGGTCGTTGCCGTTAGGTGCGGTGAGCTCCCACCAAAGTTCATAGCCTTCGCAACACGTCCGGAAACGGTAGAGAAATCATCGACTGAAGTTAAAATGCAATCAGGAAGAGTGTTATTGTTTGAACAACGCCCGTCTAGATTATCGTCCCGTTCCCCACGGTCGAGCACTCTCTCCCAGCTGTCGGGCTGCTTCCTTCAGCCGGATGTAGCAAACTAGATAAAGGAAGGCATTTCCAGTTCCCACTGCTTCGTCGGCCATCTCCCACATCCAATGAGTCGAGAACAGTCGGCAGGAGTAAGGAAATCGTGCTGAAAATGAACTGATTTTCCAACGAAGCGGACACGAAGTTTTTCTCCACTATCAGCACGTCACACGATAAACAGATTTACACAAACCAACCGTGGGGAGCACACGGAACAAAATCCTAACGCAAACGTCGGGGTGTTGTGGACGTGGTTCAAGTTTCGCTTCTTCTTCTTTTATAGTTGAAAATCGCAACCGTCCACAGGAAGCCGTAACTTGAAGTGCATCGTTTACGGGAGACAGCGAGGTATCGCTGCTCTGTCACGAAACGAACCGTAGAAGCATCCTTCAATTTGATTGAAATAAGATTACCAACATTTGATGCCTTACTACGGTCGCCTGAATGGATGCCCGGCTGTATATGTGTACGGTTCGAGAGGTTTGTAAGTATTGCTTTTTTCCGGTGCAAGTTCTGGAATAAAACGAAGCACGCATTGACGTCTGAAAGCTACGCGACCCTTCTGGGTGGGCAGATGTCTGTGTGCGTGCGTGTGTGCAAGTATGCAGCTGCACTTTCAAGCATCATCACATCAAACAACAGACACATCCGACCCAGGGCAGCCAGACAGCATAAACCCGTCTGCCTGTCTGTCTGTCTGTCTGTCTGTCTGTGTCCTATAGAGTACTTCTGGTCTGATGGAAACGCCTTTTTTTGGTCTCCACATTCATCAACTGCATCGGAACGCTATTGACGATCGGTCACGCGGTGTGCGCGCATCAAGGGGTATCGAATTCGCTTCTGTTTGCAAAAATTTAAACGAATAGCATCGCCAAACCGGGCGCGATCGTTCAGAGTAGGCAACGCAAGCAGGCACACACGCGTACCTTCTCACCAATAATTCGAAATCCACTTACAACAACAAAAAACCTGTCATCGACCCGGCAACAGCAAGCCCCTTTACTTAAACGTTAAGCCACCCTTCAGACGACAGTTAAACATAAACGGGTTTTGGAGACACAAACACACATACCCACGAACCAGAAGAACAAACGACGATCGTGTTTTCTTGTGCCGGTGAAAGCGTGAGCGAAATTTTAAGCATAAACCATCACAAAATGCCGCCGCCTGGGCATGCCTCTTCTCGTCATCCTGCGACGTGTGTGTGCAAGGAAAAAAAGCATCCAGAGCGGTTAGTAGTTTGCCCGTGGGCAAGGCGAAAACGCAGAAAGAATAACTTCATAAATATATTAAACTTTGTCGTTCGTGGCGACCCCGGCGACAAAGCCTCACCGAAATACAAGCAGGGCAAAAAACCAACCCAGGTCGGGTGACAATCCAGAGACAGCAACTTTTGAGCCTGTGATGAGACAGACAAGGAGAGAGAGAGAGAGAGAGCCGCAAGAGACACATGACCCGAGCGTGCTTCTTCGCTATCTCATCGCTGGGCGGACAGGCGTGTGGTTTGGTAGTGATGCTGGGTGCGATAATCCTGCAACACGGCGCAAAAATATGAACCCTGACAGGACAGGATATAACGCGGTTTGATATGGCCAACCGTGTAAAACTAACTCTTGGCAGGCAAAGGATGACGATGCATACCGATTCACGAAAACAAAGCTACTCCGCGGGAACAAATCAACCATGCGGTCTGATGGCGGTCTGATGAGTGGATGGGTTTCTTAACGCGGTTATTCTTATATTATGTGATGCATATTTTACACAAAATACTTCAATATTTCCATTGAGAAACTTCAAGTCTTCGATAAATAAAACTTAAATCCATTTCAGTTCATAACCTTAATTTTATTGCATTCTTGCAAATCCTCTCAGTTATGTACACATTATTTTCCCATAAAAATAAACCTTTACCAAATTTCAAAAACGTAATGACAGTATCAAACGCAACTTTCCAGTCGCAGCGATATCCGCCCACCGAACGTCCTCCTCATAATGCCATCGGAACGTTATTTAATCTTATAATACCCTCCAAACCACCACGAAACGATGATGCTGGTTCGATCCTGCAGCAGCGAAACGTTGCACACAAATCCAGTAACATCGTTTGCGGGCTGGGTGGTGAAAACTACACACCACCAAGAACTCGCCCCGCGTCATCCTCCAAACTTTCTTGCCAGCGTGTTGTTTTTCATCGGATTTTTTCGCAGCGAAAATGCTGTTCCATTTTAATGTGCATTTAATTTGATAGGATTGTCAAACGCTGTCGTTGACGCGGCGTAACGATCGCTCCGCTTGTGTGGCGGGGGTCGTCGTGTGTCGCCAGCCAGCCTCAGCTCTGCCAGCATCGCATCGTATCGTTTGCGGTTTATCCGATGGCGACAAAAGCTTTACCATCCATTTAAAACAGACGCATATCGTCGGGCACGATGTTTTTTTTCCTCCGGTGGTCCTCCCTCGACCCAAGGAGAACCCGTTGTGTGCATCTAAACGAGCAGCATTATCCTTCCGAGGTGCTCTTCCCATTTTGCCTCCTTATCAGGATGTTATACGCTGCTCCTGCCTGGCAAATGCGCGCTCTTTAACCTATCTTATTTTACTCTTGCTTTCCACTTCTCATCCCGTGCAAAGGCGATAGAGATAACGGGGCAGAGCAAATATACGAACGAAAAAAAACGTTTACAATTTTCCACGTCCCCCCACACGGCAGGAGAGGACAAATTGCGAGGAAAAATGGTTTGAACGGTGTGATGGAGACGCCCGGTGATTCACAGTTGATGAATTCAAATGACACTGTTTAAGGAGCGTCCGCTGCCGTGTGCGAGCAAAAAGAGCACCAACTATTGACGGTGTGTAGTTGCCCCTGCGAATCGACAGTCACTACCGCGTGATTGTACGAGCGATGAGGTGACGATTGAATAATATTTAAATCAAAATGCAAATGCGCCACACCACTACCACTAGAGCAAGCAACGCGCCCGCAGCTATGAGCCGAAGTGACAGCGGTGGTGTATCCCGAGCCGTGCAATGACGTCCTGTGTTCATGACCCGATGACGAACGAGATGTTGATGAAGCGGATGGATGCACCAGGCGCCCCGCAAGGAAGTACGAACGAATAATAAAATAAACGCTGCTGCACAAGTGCATTCACACCTTCCCTTATCACCCTCGACGACGACGACGACGACGACGACGGTAACAATCTTGCATATAATTGAATAGAGAAAAATTTCACTACTCTAACCTTATCATCAATTATGACGCGGAGAGTTCATCGGTGTGGGTGTGTGCCACCCCACAGGACGATGGCCCCCGAAGCGAGAGCGATGCAGATAAAAGGATAAAATTGAATCAAGCGAGAAACATCACACCCTGCTGTGCCTGCTGGTGTGCTTCCGTCAATATTGACTCAGCCAGCAAACATAACTATCCGTCCACGCCCCCGACACTTAACTAACTAAGGTTCTTCTAATCGAGCTGAAGACGAACGTCTACGTGTCTCTATTGTCTTTCTTCAGCCACCACAGCATCCCTCAGCAAACTCGAGCACCTCCCCACACACCACAAGAAGAAAGCCGACGGAAGCCGTTACCGATTAAAAGTAAACACACACAAACACACTTGAGAGTCGGTGGCAGAGGCTTTAATTATTTTCCTGCAGCTTCCTGGACAAGTGCGTATCAATCTGTACCATTCTTCGGGGAATTGGAATTTTCCAGACGGGAGAGTTTAGCAAGCGATCCAGTCGATAATGGTGTCGATAATTTATTGCAAACGACCAGCGCGAGCGCGTGCGATTGAAGACAATATATCACTTTTCCCTTTTCCAGACCGGGGACGCACACGGACGTGCCGGAGAAAGGCATCTCTAGGCAGTAAATTAAATCACGACTTGCCACCATCATCATCATCTCCGGCCAACCCGTGTATCGTCGTCTCGCTCTCGCCCCCCTTCAGTGTTTTCCGGATTGGAACCGGACTTCGAGACCACCTTCGTTCATTGAAACAAATTGTGTGTACATCACCCACGAAGAAGCAGCGATGAGTTGATTTCGGCGTATTATCTTTATTACTTTCCCTCGCCTATCCAGGGAAGGGACGTCTTCTTCGGTAAACATACCACCTGACCTGACGCTGTATAGAGCCGTTGTCTTCTTCCGGGCGTTGATGCGCCTTAGCTCCTTCGTGCCGATGGCTTTGGTAAACACACGGCCCACTGAAAACCACAACCATGGCTCTATTCTAATCCCGGTGGAGGCCACTCCACACCGGTAAGCTCGAAGAAGGTTTCGCTCGTTCCACCTATTCTCTCTTCTACTCCCCCTCAGGAACGCAAAATCAACAATCGAAATCCCACCTTCACCGATCGGAGGTGGAAAATTTCAGCCACGTCGCATTCCAATCGAATACGTGGCCATCATCGCTCGCCCGTCTGTTGGGTGGGATGTAGAACGGAACGAATTGAATCGAAAAATGAAATAAAATGCAAATACGCGTCCGTCGTCGCCACAGGACAATGTTCTTATTAGCATGATTATTTCAGCCTGCGTTTCAGGGTTCAACCATGGCGCGGGAGGCGCGCGAGAAGGTGAGTAGATTATTCAAGTGCATTCGAACGTGCACTGATAACGAGTGGATGATGATGGGGAAAAGTGTAGTGTTTGATTAGCATGCTGATGAGGGAGGTGATGTTACGATTGGCATCATGCTTCGGGTGGTGCATTGCCGGAGGGATTTTGATTTTTCACAGGGGGGTATTGGTGAAGAAATAAATTTATATTCATATTCAAGCGAAACCACTATCGGACGAACATAAACAAACACGTTATACTAACACCGATTGTATTATAATCCAATAATCAAATTGTAAACCATCGCGCGCTGCTGTAGAGCACAGATTAACAGCGTGTGCATGAATTACAATTTTCCCCAACACAACACTTTTAAACGTATTCATGATCCGAAAGGAAATACATCAAAAGTCCCAAAAACCAGCCGTCACTCCACGTGGCGGCGGCAGCAGAATGCAAACCATCCTCGCCCCATCATCACTCGGCTCGGCGATGTACGTGTATCCTGACACCAGACACCCGCAGCAGCGGACGAGGCGTGTCGAAAATCTTGCTGAAATATTCATAACACCCTAGCGAGCGAGCGATCCAGCGAGCAAAAAAAGGAAACGAATCGGTTTAGTGACTCTCGCATGAGCTGCCGGTAAAAAAAGCGAAACCCCACGACCATCTCGAAGGCTATCTCCGCGCACCTCGAAAGAACGACTTTTCCAATGTTCCATCGCGGGGGTTCCACGGCCGCTGGAACAAATTTATTTTATTTGCGTACGCGACCGCTCGATAACTCAAAAAAACAACAAAAACCCACGACGGCGCGCACATTCGACGCCCGGTCAATCTGTTCGGAGCGTGTGTATCATAAAAGCGGGCTTCAGTTTTGGAAAGCTGCACTCCGCGGTCGATTGCCGTTCCCCACCCCGGGGCGGCAGGTATCATAAAGAACGCCCCGAACCAAACCGCGAAACTTGTAGCTGTTGGTGCAATCATTTGCACTTCATTGAAATTCGCGACGCAGACATCAACCTCTTTCGGTGGTGCCTCCGCGCGCCGCGTGCGCAATGAATGCAGCACCGTGAGACAGTTGTAAAGTTTTACAGCACACCGAAGCCTCGCAGCACGGAATTGAGCCTTTTCCCTCTTCAGCTGCTTGCTTGTGACTTGGGTGATTCTTTGGAAAAGGTTAAACGTACGCTGGTGACATTTATTCAAGTTGAAAATGCATAATTCGACGCAATATAAGTACGAGTTAAATTTATCATTTTTAATAACAATTTTCCATCGCATCCTTTTGTTTCCGTTGCTCGAAAGTTCGCTTATTAAAAAGTATAGTGTTACCATCATGCTTGTGCATGAATACATTAATAAATTAGTATCCTTCCCGCTCCGGCATAATCGGAACAAGCACACCGTCGCACTGAAGTGTAACGCAATTAATAATACATTCACCGGTGTATGTGGGTGGCGCCGTTGGTCGCGATAGTGTGTGCTAATTAAATTTGATTTTCCACTAACGAGTTCCGCCACAGCGCACCGACCCACAGCTTCATTAGCGACGAACCTTGCCCCGTCGAACGGTGGATTGCATACCTTCCAGGGGCAGTGGATGCCCTAGCGCAGCACTGGAGCTTTTTCGAGCACTTTCTTTTCCGCACGTTCCAGTTGTGCATTAAGCAGTGCAGAATGCAGCAGCTAGCACACCAAGCATTTATCACACTCGAGTGGATCTGGCGCGCACTGTTTTGCTGAGGGAGACATGCATTTAAGAAGATTAAATTTATCTATGTATTAGACATCTCTTGCTCGCCCGTTGCACTCGCTCGTAGCTCACCGGACGGGAAACGTAGAGCCGGAAGAGAGTTCGAAACGCGGAACGAGGATCCGCCACTTTATGTCTTACAATATTTCGACGTTTATGAGCGGCTGTCATGCCATTCCGCATCTCTCCATGTACCGCCGGGTGTCACACGCAGCTTGAAGGAGGAGGAGGAGGTGAATTGTTGGTTGACGTTATTAAAATGTGATAACAAACTACTTTTGCCCTCGACGCGGCACTCCATCCGGTTTGAATGTTTTAACCAGCGCGCAGTTTGCAGTGCCGGCTCCTTTGTCCCGGCGGTGTCCTTCCTGGCAGGCGGTGGGGTTGGTGGGATGGATAGCAAGTCAAAAATTCCACCCAGCGCGCACGACCAGTGGTGTTTAGGGTGGCTGAGTGTGCTGTTGCGCGTCCTGGGAGCGAATATCTCACCCGAGCTGTCCCTCTCCCTCCCTCCCACCGTGCGTCTCTCAGCAGTGTTCGTGTTGAAGCACACTCGAGAAGTTAGCATCCTTTTGGGAGTGTTTTACCGCTTCACTTTCCACAGTTCATTTTCATTATCGCCGCAACAACACCGACCGACGGGGCTCGCGACCTTCTCGCTTCACTTCACAAACCGTGTTGTCGTGTGAGAATGGGTCCACACAGACACACACACACACACACGCACCCAACAACAAAAAATCGCCATTCGCGCTGGAAAGTGAGGGATTCTAAACGAAACAAAGCAACAGCAACAAACCACCCGACCCGAGTGCAGTTCTCCTTGAGAGGAAGTAGTGAAAAGGACCACAAAAGTAGAAGCCGCCGTAAAAAGCTCACAGTGTGGTAGCAGACACACGCACGCACAGACACCGCCGCACACAAAAGGCGGAAGGCGAAGTGATGTGTGGTATTATTTATGAGACTTTTCGCCGAGGTTAGGTGGAAAAAAGGGTTCGCTCGCCGTGTCGCCGCCGTCACACAACCTTCAGGGCGGCTAAAAGTTGGTCGTCTTTCTACTGCTCCCTGCAGAGTGGAGTTGCCGCCAGGCATGAGGTCGAAGGGTAATGGCACTTTCCGAATGTGAGAGAGAGAGAAGGGACCGAATTCCAAAGACCACACACACACACGTTTCCGCCATCCATTCTAAATACTCTGCCTCCACGTCTGTCGTTGCTCCCTTTCTAGTGCGCACACTTTAAGCAGCGTATAGTAAGGAAACCACCCGCGATTCAATTGGATCGTCGTTGTTGGAGTGTGCTTAGGAAATTTGAGTGGAATGCAAAACTTCATCCTCCTGCAACCGCACACGGTGGGTGGGCAGAACGATGGATCAGGGGCAGCCGTCGTCACGAATGTGAACTCGCCGAGAACCTCTCTCTAATGCCCTGTTGACAGTCCTTCGGGGAAGTTGGCAGAGTTATGTTTTGAATTTATTGCATGGATGCATAACACAACAAAGCCAGGAATTTGTTTTATTTGGTGTTATTTCACTGCAGGCTCAAAGTACGTGGTTATCCTTTTCGAAAAGTCTTCTACGGATTTTTAATCTTTTTACTTAATTACTTCCAATAACCATGGTGTCGGGTCTCTGAAGTGACAAAGATGGACCAGGATTCTTGGTTTCCCAATTTAGTGTAACAGACAGCACAAAAAAAACGAAACCGTAAAGGATGGCCAAATTTATTCGTCTATGAAATGGATTAAAAAGTAATTTTCCAGCTTGCCTAAACTGCAGCCAACCGTTTCATAACACCCGGAGAGAGGTCTTTCGACAAAATAAAAGATACAAGGCTAATGCCGAAAGAGGGAGAGAGAGAAAGAGAGCCCGACAGACAAGATAGAAAGATGCACCTTTAATGATGGAAATTACCTTCGGGAAAAGAAGGTCTCGCGCCACACCAAAACTCGAGGAGCTACATTGTCAACCGCCGTTCGGAGCGGGAGGGAGAGAATATGAGTGCGTGGGTATGATCACATTTCGAAATGACGTGATAAGTATGTCTTGTGCCACCAAACCGAACGCGTTATTTCGTTTCGGGCTTCCATCCACCACCGGCGGCGTGTAGGATCCTTGCCTTTTCCGTCCATTTCCGGCGGATAGCTTATTCCGCGCTCGCTTCGGATTTTCACTTCACCTTGTATGAAAGAGAGACAGAGAGACAGGATGAACAAAAAAGTGCCCTAGGAAACATTACTTTCCATAACAAATAGATATGATATGAGACGATGATTACGTCGCCGCAGACGGTAAGAGACAGTGTTGATCGGGAAACACGTACCCGCGGGAGGAAGCACGGACAAGGAGAGAAAGAGATCGGGCGCCATCATAAAGGATCAACAGTCCGATAACGACACAGAACGAAGATACGCCAGGACAGGTGTGTAGTACACACATACCCGGCATCGCATACGTACGAGACACACACACATGGGATGAGGTGAGTTTAATAGCATCGAGAGTAAAAGCGAAAGATATCCTTAGTGCAAACGCAACACCGTACTGAGAAAGCCGGCGTGGGTCTTGTGTCGTCGAAGGGGAATTTATTGCATACTGCTGCTACGGGGTGACATGGAGAAAGGATTCGCCCGTAAGGACTCATGCGGCGTAACAAGAAGAGCAGCCCCACCCCAAACGCAATGGGATCAAGGAAGCAAGGAACGGCGGACACGACACATCCGAGAAGACAATAACGATTATTGAGTACGGAGGCTACGGTGAGATGGTGCTGATGACGATGTTATTGAAAGTAAAGTTTCCCATCATCACACACACACTCTGCTGCTACCGAAGCTATTGGTCACGGGTTGGTTAGTTGGCACGATCATCGAGACTCTCTCAGCATGTGGATGCAAACAGTATGCGAACGGACGGTTTCGCTTTGTTTGCGCCTGGAAGGTAGGCAACCCGCTTTGCACCAGCGCTGGTGCGGCAGACAACTACGGGGTCGATGATGATGATGTGCGCATTCGACGGACGACGTTCGAGCCATGTTTATTTTAGTAAGCTGATTGGATTCAATGAATGCCCCCCGTATGAATGCATGAGGGTTAAGAGAATAATGAAAATATCACGCTTCGGTGGTTGATCTCCATACTTTTCAAAATTCAAAATAGTATTATTTCAACAGAGTCTCCTCCCTTTGTTCAAAGTTTCATGATCCTGCCACCCAGCAGTTTTAATTGGAATTCCTTTTTTTTATTCTCCATTCCAAAAAAAGAGGAAATGACTAGCAGTTTTCCATTATTCGCTCATGCCGTGGCGGAAACAGATTTATTATTACTCAGCGAAACACACTGATCTCATATTTAGTGCCTGTCATATGCTGCACATTTCCCCCCTTCTCCTTGCATCCCTCCTCTTGCATCGTCTGTCGAATGTGCACATACGACACCGAAACAATCTAATAAACTAAATTCTTATGAGGCACCGTAATTACAAATGGCATCTGACAACCCAGCGCACGCGTTCGTTCGTTCGTTCGTTCGTTCGTTCGCTCGCTCGCTCGCAAGGACTCAGCAGTAGTTCCGCCTTGCAATGGTAGTAGTCCCACCAGCACCGTTTCGCTACAGCGAACGTACGAACGAATGGCGAACGTGTACGAGACGACGCGCGCGTCACTACCAGCTGTGGCCCCCAAAGGACTTCACCCGCGTTCCGTCTGGGTCGGTTGGAAAAGTTCGTTCCGCCTTTCCACCTTCCCTCCACAGCCACAAAGCCCACCCACCTCTGCAATGATGAATGACAGAGCACCGAAACCACCCACGGAGAGCTTTCGCAAAAGCCGGCACGGCCCAGACACCGCTCAGACGGTGTTGGAAACCCCGAGCGCCGTCTCTCCTACTCCACGCGCTCCTCTCTCTCTCTCTTTCTTCCGTCACACAACCGGAAGAGCAAGAGTTCCGGGTCGGGGATGGTCGTGTGTGTCGTTGTGTGTGCCCGGGGAGAGAAATCGCACACATTCTCACGCAGTTCGCGCTCTCCGTGTTCCGACCCCCGTCAAGAACCACCAGGATATATCGCAAAACGAGGTCAAAAACCTTCGCCAATCCTTCGGGAAAGACAGAGACAGCGGTCGTCGCAATCGTTCCTTGTTCCGGGGTCGGTAACTAACGCCGCACAGTGCACAGAACCTTCTGCCCAGTGGTCCAGCGCAGAGAGGAACGAGCGAAACGAGACAGACACGAACCCTCCTGCGTCTGTCATGCTCTGTCGCGAGATGTGCTTTCCTGCTCACTCACTCACTCACCCGTGCGCGCCGTCGTTGTGAGTGTTTGCAGAAAAATCGCATTTGTTGGAAAAACAGCTTGCAACACACTACCGGTTCAGTCTGCGTCGTGTTTCTGTGTGCTACGTGTGCTTCGTCATCGTGTCTCGAAAGCAAAAAAAAAGCGATCTGCACGAGCTCCAGCCAAGCCGAACGCAGCAGCAGAAGCTTTTCCCACATGCACAGCAGACCATTTTCTTTCTTCCGCTTTGCCCTTCTCCAGAACGATTCCAAGAGTGAAGCTAACGAGAATTGTTTTGTGAAGGGTGAAAAATCTTTCCCAAAGCTCCCGGAATTGGTTTCCATCTATAGAGCGAGCGCGCGGCAGCAGCTCGTTGGAGGATGGGAAGAAAGAAAAATGATGCCACTCGCGTGAATAAAGGACAGCGGGAAGCCAAACAAAAGACGATTCACGCGTACCTTTGGCTGAGATTTGCAGGGACCAATCTCAACAACAGGACTTCAACGGTAACTTTAAAATTAGGTTTTAATAAACGAGAGCCGCATTTTGAGATTTGACGATTTTAAAGAGAAAAATAGATGAAAAAGAAATGATAGCGATAAACTTCACATGAAAGCTACTCACAGTGCTGCGTTAGATATTTGTAAAAGAACTCAAAGGTAAATGAAACCTCCTCAGCTCTTTCATTGAACTTCAGGGTTCATAAGATCAACGCCATCGCGGTGCAATTAGAGGTGCAATTTATAATAGGGAATATCGTTGTGAGCTCCCTCATGCACACACACACATCTACAACTACATTCGATTGTACTACTACCGACGATAAGAGGATATCGAATGTCAAGAGCACGGTGAGCTTTTGTGCACTCACCGATACTCGTAAAAGAAGTGAGGCGAACCGAAATAAAATAGCAACAGCATGATATCGCACACTGATTCGCTTGCCCAGTGGATTGAACGGTTATTGAAGTTCTTAAAAAGTCCTCCAAAATGCACGGTAAGTCCACAGGATGAGGATATTTCCGAGAGCTTAACATTTTCAAGCTAGATTTGAGATACGTTATTTATAAACTCATTACTTCACCGATTTTCCTGGCGATCAACACTGCAACGAATTTTGGTCTCACCTGTAAGTAAAAAAGCGAAAAGAAAAATCATCATTAATCAAGGGGTAACTACTATCATCGTGACAGCAATTATTTCTATCGCGAGCTAAGACGCAAGAATCTTATACCGTTGTCCTGACAGCGAGTTCGCCGAAGTAAAACACAGGATCCTAATTCTTTTCGCGCACGAATACACATTCATCTCCGCAGCGTTTTCTGTCTGCGTTCTGTTTTGTTCCGCGCCGCTCATTTGCAATTTAAATTCACAAAACCTCAAAACCCCGGCGTGTTCTGACCCTAACGCAAACGTGCACACACAATCGTTTTCCGCGGCGCAAGCAAGGGGCCCCAAAAGTCTGGAAAACAAAACTTTCCCGTCATGATGGCGGGTGGGGCCACCGGCCACCCTTCCAAACAAAAGCTCTTCTAACGGAACAAGAAAACGGAAATCCATTAAAGTTGTGATTGATTAAATTCATTACGAAGGTCGTCGCGCTTTCCTCCGTTTCTCAGGACTTTCCTCCTCGTTCCGCGTTTCGCCCGGTAAACAAACACTTCTTTTCCACGTCAAATCGCGCGACGAAACATCGCGCGTAATTAAACAAAACGTCAACCAAGGAAGCAGCAAGAAGAGAGCAAAAAACACAAGCTTCCACCCGAGAAGCCAACGGTGAAGATTGAGCCGTACACTTGGATCTTGATGATGGTTCAGAACAGACAGACTAACCAAACGGTGGAGTAGCGCGAGGGGCAGGTGTTATCACTTAATCCGCGCGCCCACAGGCTGTAGAGTACACCTCCCGCGAATGAAAAGCGCTTCGTCGCGGTCAATGGTTCCGCGCTTGGCACCAACAAGAACGTCGCCAACGACGACATTGACATTGGGACCCCCGGCTTTTGCGTAACTTGATAGGCCACCTCCGGCCGAGCGCGCGGGAGTGATGACTTTTTGGAGGCAGCACCCGACGACGACCGGGCTTATCTTAAACCATCATCCATCGACCGCAAAAATGCGGCCGCTACTGTCGGCTCCCACCCACAGCGAGGGGTGTTGTCTCGACAGTCACGCAAAGAAAAACAGCTGTTTTGTTTACTTTTCATTAAAACCGATTTTCGCGGCGTAGCATTTCAATCTTGAACCGTCTGGTCTTGTAGAGAGAGCGAGAGACACCAGAAATGGTAACAGAGGTTACTTGGAATAAGGGAGAGGCTATATTTGCAGTTCTTCAACCGGAAATAGACGACGGAAACGGGAAGAATAATTTGCTGTTTTACATTTTAAAAATGGAAAAGAAACCACATTTAAATTCTTGCTGAATGGCTACTAATATAAAACAAATTTTTCACAAATTTTGCCACCAAAAAAAAAGTTGTAAAAATCACTCTCATGAGCTCCAGAGTTATTGACACCTGACACGAGCAGCGAATTGGCCCAAGTAACCGAAAAATCGTACCATGAAATACCGGTTTCAATTAAAAGTTATAAATTTTTATTTTATTCACCAACTTTTACGTCCACCAGGAACCACCCCTTGAGCGACTGGAGCGGTGGCGTGACGCGATTTTGGAGGATCTGTTTAATGAACTTCGAACTATGGCCAATTTGCAATTCCCACCGGTTAAGGGCTATTGATCGTTGGGTGGTGTGCTTGGTTGCCTCGTCGTCGTCGTCGTCGTCGTCGTGTCGACAGGGCAGGGACGTACCCGGAGGAGCCAGGTTCTTCGATTCTTTTCCCTGCGATGTGACACAACCAGTAACACCATGCCGCACAAATTAGCCGACCTCTCCCCACTGCCCACTTCTTCGAAGCGCAATCAGCTGATGGTTGTTCGGAAAAGAATAATAGAAACCCCCTCCGAAAATGGATACGGAGTGTGACAAAGAGCGACACACACCGTCGTCTCTAGCGCGCATTGGCTTGCTTCTTTTATCTTCGGGGAAAAACTTTTTCCTAGCTACAAGAGAGGAGCGAGAAAAAGAGACTCTCTACAAAAGTTGCCGAGCGGTTCGTGGGAGGTGGGGCAAAACGATAAGCGGATTTGCTTAATCAAGTATTAATGAGCTGTAAAATATGTTTCTGATAAATGTACACCATCGGCAAAGGGCTGCTGCTGTGTCTGGCTGGGGTGGAGGTGGAAAAATAATTCCATTTCACCTTCGCCCACAGCGCCGATCGAACCGAGACCGAAATTCGTTGATTAGGTGATATCAATTTTTATGTCGCGCATAAAATTTACCGCCTCATTTCGAACAACGCTCGCGCGCTGCTTCAGCTTTCAATAAAGCTGTTTCTAAATCGACAAAAAACATTTCCTTTTTTTGTTGGTAAAAGGTCACACAGCGCAGAGCCAAAGGTATTAGTTCCGATCGTAAAGTAGGAAGTATGGGTTGGATTGTTTTTCGTTTTTTAATTATAAATAACCAACTAGATTGTTGGCTTGAAACGCTAACTAACTTGACAATTCATTACACACCAAAACATTCCATTTCAACAGCCACAATTAGTCGTTTCACGGTTCGTGTTCGCCTTATAGAAGAAGCGCTTCCGTCTTCCTTCGACTAATGATGATATAATTTCTGAACCGTTAACCTCTCTCCCGAAGCATGCTCCGGACACGTTATCTGTTTGGTGGGGGGATGAATAAGGTAGCGAGATGAAGGATGAGGTGATTCCAACAACAGAGAAATGATGAAGGTGTCTGGAAATTTCCCCTACATCACCTTTTCTCTAGATTGCTTTTCGGGAAGGTCCTTGGCGCTTCCGTTCTAACACCAAACCGCGAAGAATCTCACCCCCGGGAGGGAAGCCCTCTGTGTTTATACGGTAGATTGTTGCTTCTGGGGCATATTTCCATCACTCGACCTTACACACACATGAATATGAAACCCTACCACCGAAAACCCAGACCAACTGGAAGCACATGTGCAGCAGCATAGAAAGAGTTTAAATTCCTTCCAGGGTCATATCTTTATGGAAGTGGGGAGCGAATGAGATAACTGGGGGGAGTGAGATGCTTTGTCATTAATAAATCCTTTATCATATTTTCCTTCGGGCAGGCCTCGCACTTCGTTTCTCCGTTTTCCCCCCAAAGGGATACTCCTCTTACAACTTTTCAAACTTTCATGCTTTTCCGCCACGTGCTCGAGCGAAGCCTGTTGTGGCGGTGGCGGAAAAAGGATTTTACCACCCACAGGACCGCCTAGCAGAAAACAGACACCTACCGAACCCCGAATCAGAGGGGGGGGGGGGGGGAACGCCATCGTTAAGACTGGGCGGCGAACGCAGCAGGGAGCCACACGGATCGTTCGTTCCCATCTTTCGAGAGACGATCTCATTTAGACTGTAATCACGAAAGTATAAATCACCGATTCGGGCAAACCTCACTTCGCTTTTCCGGATGGGAGTTGGGTGAAGGTGGGTGGTGGGTGGTGGAGGAGACACCTAAAGAAGAAGAAGAAACAAAAAAAACGACACGGAAAAAAGGTGTCTGGGTGAAACTGAAACCGAAATTTGCCATTGCCAGCTGTGCAGCCGGGCACAACACAGCGCGTCCTGACGATATGCCGGGGCAATAAATTTTCAACACCCCATTAATCCATCGGAATGGTATCGGTAAAGGTGGAAACAGGCAGCGTAGTGGCCGGAGAGTGACGTTGTCTCGAGTGGAAAAGGGAGACCTTCGAGACGGCGTGTGTGTGTGTGTGTGCGCGCGCCTGTGTTTGTGATTCTTATTCAGACGTAAAAATCCACCAAATTCTTTGGTCAGTGCCAGGAGAGCGGATATAGGAAGGAAACGCCGCAAACGATCATTAACCGAGCCCCGGCAACTCACGCCAGGGTCAATACAAATCCAGGCGAGCCCTCCCCCCCCCCCCCCATCATCCACGTCCGTGTGTCTGCTTTTGCGAGAAAAGGTTGCGCGTACCGATGCCGCGACTCACCATCATAAAGCTTTTGCCTCTTGCCAGACGCGTGCTTTTCCTGACATCTCTAATGCTTTTTTAGCGGAGGGAAGAAGAGGAAATTATATGACAGGGCGATTTTTCCGGGCGTGCCCCGCGAAAGGTAAACGACCTTCCGCCGGATTTGTTACATCTATTCCAGGCAGTTTCTATTGCACAACAAAAATGTTATTAAAGTAACAAGCGCCATAACCATTTAGGTAAATACTAAACAGGAACATTTGAATGCATTAGATGCGAACGTTCTTATGGGGAGAAGCGTTGCGAATTAATAATGGTCTTCGAATCAACGAATACTTCAACACACAAACACATACACACCAAACACGCTCAAAGTCAAATAAGGAAATCAATTAGCTATGAATAAATTTCGTTTCGTTGCGCATGAAAACAAATAGCGACCGAATTTCGTCACTTGCATATAAAAATGGAACTCAAAGGAACCGAAACCAAATAACTGCACACCCTGCGACGTCAGTGAGCAACGTGGCGGGGGAGAATTAGCGTCCATTAGCAGCATCCCGTAATGGCGGCGGTCGTAACAATTGACTTGATGTAATTGTCATCCCACATTCCCCGCGAGGGGGAGACGGCGTCATGGGACACTAAAAACAATTGGGAATGCTTTTAGCCACCAAATGACACATATTATCGCGCTTGAGAACGCACGCAAGGACGCGGCGACGGGCGACGAACGATTTAATTATCCGGCCGAGAGAGCAGTCAGGCGCAGTTCAGGTTCAGGCGCGACTTGCCTGCACATGTGCTTGCCGAATCCTGCACCGGTGCTAGGTGCACTGCTGGGAAATAGGTGAAAACTCCGGCGCTTTAATGGCGACACTCCACGTTGAGTTGAGGTGCCACCCAGCCAGGTGGACTCGTCGACCCTTGAACGAGAAAAGAATACGTTTTCTCTCGTTCGGGCGAAAATTGTAATTGTTATTTTTACTGCACCGTTTCCAGCCGTTAATCTGCATGCTATCCCCGTCTGTTGAAGGGCGACCGCTTGATTTTGAAGGCATTACCGGCCAATTGCATCCGAAGGCAACCGTTCTGAACCGTAATTGAATGTATTCATCCGGAACTAACGATGGAGCACAGCACACACCGGCAGGATGGGTTGATAGTTTGCGCAGACTGAATCCCAAGCAGGTTCTTCGCTGGATGGTTAGACAGTAGTTGGACCGGTGAAAAACTGGTCAAGGATCATTTAATTAAAACTCACTCACACATACACTAGAACCTTAATCCAAATGGACATCAAAATTGCGACGTTTTGGTAGAGAGAGAGTGAGAGCATGCGGTTCTAGTTTCTTTCGGTGTTTGTTTATTGGATCCCAGATGGCTAGACGGGGCTTTTGAAGAGGAAGAAAACATATCACAGACAAGTATCAACTCGCGCGCGCGCAAGAGAGATGGGTTATTTGTGTAAAAACCCATCAAGAAAGCACATTCCACCCGAAGCAGAGGTTAGTTGTTGTTTGTGCCGCCGTTAAAATGGGTTTGAATATTAAATTTCACAATATGACGCGCGAGCCCGGGATACCATCGTGTTACACACCTATCCGGCAGCCGAGAGGCGGAGGACGGGCGTCGTTGTGGGTGGCGCATATTATTGCCATTATTATTGGTGATGCGGGAAGCGAGCAGCAGAAGCGGCCATCGCCACCGCCGCCGGCACGGCGAAGATTATCCCGTCCAGACACCGGCGGCGGCGTACTATAATGGTTGATGGGTGTCATCAAGTTTAATTCCACCCGCAGGCCAGAGGTCCAAATACGGTGCCATAGAATAAGACCTCGGTCGTTTCCTCGGTCCATCACAGCAAGGAAATCAATATCTTGCAGGAGACGCAGCGTCGAGGGCAATTTGCTGCTGCTGCTGCTGGCTTTTTTCACGCAAAAGTTCAACAGCTGATTTATGCGGAATGTTTTCATCGTGCAGTTGTTCGCTTTGTTGCTCCTCTTCCTGCTACTAAATGGTGTAGCCAAGCCGTGTCTACACGAAAATCACTCCGAGCGAAACGAAGTCTTGAGCGAAGTGTCTGATGAGAGCATGCCCGTGGCTTTGTTGGCATCATATTTTAAGCGTTACTGTTCCGCGCAGCTCAGAGTTCATTCGTCCTTTCCACTGCCGGAGATTGGATTAACAACAATTTGGCTCGAATCCATAATTCAATTACATGAATCGACCTTTAATAAATGGCTGTGTTGGGGATGCGGGAAGAGAATAAAATGGAGATGCTGTGAAAGGGCAACACAAATGCTTTTTAAGCGTTTACACCATTTTTAAAAGCACTTTACAATAACTTCCATTGTTCATTTTAAGACAAAAAATAAACAAAAAATAACTTTCTCTAATACATGATATCTAAGACGGAAAACATACACACCACCATCTGTTGATTTTCCCGATCGATAGTAAGCACTGCATCAATCGTAATCGAATCGCCAATCCCCGATCATCCTTCGCTCTCGTTAGTGAGGCTCATTTCCATCGTATTGCTTCATTTCATCGCCATCCTCAGCAATTCCGAAACCAAATCTCCAGCTCACAACACAACACACATATACCCACACACCCAAGTTAATCGCGCCCAACCGATTTCGGACAGTTCCAAGCGGAGTGTGCGCTCCTTCCACACCAGCAGAAGCATTTTCCTTCGGGCCAATCAAGCAGAAGAAAATGTGCAATCGGAAAAAGCTTACAAAAAATGAGAGCGTATTTACCTCTCCGTGTGTGTGTGCGGTGGTGGGCAACAAAAGAAGTAAGCAAAGTGGAAAAAGCTTGTGCGAATATAAATAAATAACCTGACCGCTGCCGCTGGAAGCGTGTATGCCCGAAGGAAAATGAAGTCCGCTCTCTCGCCTGTCGGCAAATTCACTTTCACACATAAAAACAAACAACAAGAAACTCATCATTCGAAAGGACTTCTGGATTCGGTTGAAAGAGCGAGAGTTTGTATTTCGACATTAGAATAACAAACATCTCTCTATGTGTGCTGCGTTGGTAACACATCGAAACTAAACTAGTCGAGAGTGTATGAGAGAAATAACGGCTCCAGGAAGGAACCCTTTTCCTTCGACCGTAGGACAAACACCACGCACGGCTGACCAAATGTGTCCGGTGACTTCCGGTCGAGCGATTGGAAATCATTGACCATGAATGGCGCACTGAGAGATTCTTTTGAAAGCACAAAAAACTACATTTTTGCATGATCGATTCCACGAAGCCGGCTTTTTTTCGGTTCGCTTTATTCCTTTATACAAAAGAAATACACATCTCACATGCACTTATTTTCTTCTGCAAGGACATTTTCCCTCACCCGGTAAGGTTCTCTCTTGAATTTGTGATGGTGAAAGTATAGGATGACCGTAAAATCGGGAGTCAAAGGCAACGGCGAGCACGCGTCAAACACCGTATTGATTTAATTAATTGATATGAAAATTGATTTTCCGACATGCATGTGATACGATGATGGTGGGGTTTGGTTTTCGGCGATGAAATAATTCCTTTCCACACAAATACGCACGAAAACATCACTTCCTGCCCAACCTCTTCCTGGTTTGTGAATAGACCCGGTACAGGAAATACATCCCCGGAAGGCTCTTGTGGGATTCCCATACGATAATAACCAGGGATAAAAATCAGTTTCTCGTTGACCTCTCTCCGAACACCGAACAAAAACGGAAACCACACATACACGCGCGCGCCAAACAATCGGGCCAGAACCGCAGAACACAGCGCATCTATTACCTTCTTCTACCCTCTTCTTCTCATCAGCTACTCATTCAGATGTTGATCCTTGTAAAAAAAGGGACCAAAAAGAAATGGGATTATACGCCGCCGCCAAGCGAGCGACACACGGCTTCTGATGACAAATCCGAACGGATCCGACTACAATCGGCGGCACGGGATGATTGACAGTAAGCCACTTCCGTACCGAGATATGTGTGTTCGATTATCGATGCGCTTGTCATTCAATCATCGTCCGGTCGTCACATTTCGCCCCCTCCGGCATTATTATTGCCCATTTACGTCGATTGGTGCAATTTCGGGGGAGATTTCCTGCACAAAACGGTCACTATTGTCAGGATGAACTCAAATCCGGAAAATTAATTTCATTTGTTAAACTTTCTACACATCTTTTACAGCCAAAAAAATATTTCAAAAAATTACTCATCATCCATATAAATGCATAACAAAGTGATTGGCTGCTGCGCTGGTTGCTAAATAAACCAAATTTATGGAAACTTTTACGCTTTCAATCATCCTAACCCAAGGGCATCGAGAGACACGGAAAAATTCCACCCAATCACGTCTTCAATCAGCGGGTGACCCACGGCCACCCGCGATGGTGACAAGCAGCTGAAGGAGCGTAGCACAAGAAATAACAAATAAAATGCAAAAGCAGCCATCACAGCTGAGTCCCGCGTCGTCACCGTCCGGAGTGCAATGAGCCGGCGAATCCACAACTCAACGGATATGACGATTATGACGAAGCGGGACGACGACACGGGCGTCTTGTCAGTTCGTCACCTGAAGGAGAGCGAATCCAATCCTGCAGACTGCCAATAAAAATCAAGCCCTTTTGCTCCTACACAGCATAAATCGGTGTACAGCGCACCGTCAAACATCACCACCGGGTGCTCCCCGTCGTCGCCAACACAACACAAATACACATTCGCATGTCTTCATTTGTGAAGCATGGAGGAACCTAACATATATACAACAAAACAAGAAAAAAAGTGATACGGAAGGGTAGAGAACGGCGAGCACATCTTCGCACAGGATGATACACGCCGTGACAAATGTGAAGCGAAATAAACAAACAAACAAAAAAAAACCTCGGCCATAGAATCAATATCCGTCATTGCTGCGGAAACCTGACGTTCGACTGTCTGGGAAGCGCTCAGCGTTTTTCGCTCAGGGCTTTGCCCGAATCTACCACCAACGATGTTTCGGGTTTTTTAGTGGAACTGAAACATACATACACACACATACCAAGGGGACCATTGGAATGACTGGAAAGCAAATTGGATTCGATTAAAGTTCTTTTTGTTTTGTTTGAACTCCCAGCTCTTGCCCCGAACTTTCCCCGAGCAGAATACGACAAACATGGCCACAAAATGTCGTAATTCAATATCGATTGTGCCGATGTGTGTATGCTTGCGTGTGTGCATGTGGAAAACACACACATAACGAGTTTTGTCCACCAAGGTAGGTAGCAGGGTTAGAGGACAATTTGATTTGTATCGAAAACTAATGTCTACTTTGAGCCACAACAGATCCTGATTTCATCCTGGCGATTCACAAAAGCCCTCTAAGTGGTTCCCAAATTTGTACGAACTACTACTACTACAGAGCTAAACGTTTTAGAGGGCCAATTATCACTCGGAGGTTATCGGAATGAATCTTTACTCTTTTGATCCCCTCTTTTGCTCCATTCAATCTTTGATACTATGGAGGAAAAGAAAGCTTGTGCTTGTCGCAGAAACTAATATTACCATCATCTTGCGGTCGCCCGTTTTGTTCGGCAGTGAATGCGCCCCGAACAAAACAGCGGGCGCTAAGTGCTCGAAAACGGCGAACGGGATCTATTTTTCTTCACAATCGCTTCTCGCCTGCTCGGAGTAGAGTTCGGAGCTTTTCCTTTCTCGGATGATGCTGATGTCGGCTGCTTCGGCGGCAATCAATTTCGCTAACGACCACAATCAAGCCCCATTGCCTTGAGCGGGCGTGTGGGGTGGGGGAGCTTTCCTCGGAGTACAGCATATACGCACGCATATAAATCGACGCCTGTCTAGCACACATGAATTAGCGACGTCCCTCTTTCCACGCATAGCAGCAGCAGCAGCACGTGAAAGAAAGCGATGTAATGGAGCCCGGCATTAACATGTTATCAGCTGGGCATGATAATCGTTCTCTCCTCACGCTCGTCCTCTCAAACACATCGCAGCAGAAGCAGCAGCAGCAGCAGCAGCATGTAGTAGCGAATTCCAGACGTGCTTACGATAAATTCTCACTCTGGCGCAATGCAAAGCATTCGCAGGAGGCAACAAAACATTCATCTGCCGGTACCCTAAAGCCTTCCACCAGCATTTTAGCACGAACGAGGTGCCGAGAGCAAGAGCAAGAATCGAGAAAAGCTTCTCGGAAAAGATCCTTTTTAGTGGCGAAAACGAACAAAAAATATCCCATGCATGTCATGAGACCAAACATTATCCTCAACGCTATAAAAAGAAAATGCCAACGAACGACCTGCTTTTTGCCGTTCAGCAAGGAGAAAAACTTCTCTCAAAAACGGTACACGTCGCATCCTGTGTGCAGGGTGGTGCGCAACGCTCCACACCACACGAACTACGACAAAAAGTTGCACGTTGTGGCGAAGAGAAAGCGCGAACGCTTCGCAATGTGGAAAGCCCTTGGCATAGGCCTACTCTCTACACACAATGTGTCCTCTCGCACTCGGCGGCGCTGTCTGGCTTTTCCGCTTTTCCTTTCGCCGGGTGGCCTTGAAGGTCTGGAGCCCTGCCAGACGGCCGAACCGAGCGTTCTACCCGGTGCCGAACGAAGCGAAAAACCCGAGCTTCGGGTCGGAAAAGCCCAGTCCACGCGCGTCGGGTGAATTTTCTCTCCGGCATAACTATGCTCACACTGGCGACCTCTCTCTCTCTCGGTAGGCCGCCGCGTCGTAGGCCTACACAATAATACGATGACGAGGTTGGTTTTGTTCCAGCCACAACACAGACTTGGGGTGGTGACAACGATGTTTTGCACGATTTTTACGATCGATAATATTAAAGAGGAAGTGTACGAACGACCAGAGAATCGGCGGCCGATAATGGTCGCGAATCGCGAAATGAGCTATTAAATCAATTTTACAACGTAATTCTCCTTGAAACAACTTCCAATCGCCATCTTTAAAATGCAGAAAATGTGTTCAAAGAGCCACATAAAATTTGCGAAATGCGAAGGTGTCAATAGAACGGGAGAGTAAAATGCTTCTGGGATGAAATTATTGTGGAATTAATCATCCAATCATTTCATTCCCGGATTATGGAATTTGTATAACCTAATCAGGGGTGAGTGCGTGTGTATGTTTGAGGTTTTCTTGCACACGCAACTTTAAGCCTTTTCTCGTAGAGTCCGGTGGTTGAAACATTGACGAGCAACACTCGCAAACTTTCATCCTTTTGACGTTCTCTCCCAGCACCCGGAGCATGTGTGTGCATGTTATGAATAATTAATAAAATTCTCCGATTTCATGCTTCCTCCGACTTTCTGCTGCTGCTGCCGGTGGCATGTATACGACGACGCCGTACACAACCGTAGCAACTCTCATGCTTCACTGAGCGATTTAAGCTACCGCGCGCGCGTATCGTTTGCAACAGAAGGCCAGTAAAGTGTAGAATTTACCGACTCGCCAAAAACCAATAGCACCGAACAGACTCTGTTGGAGGAGAGTGCACGACGGGTACGTCGGGGATGAAGTGGAGCAGCGATTTCCATTTTTGCCAACATTTCGACGAAATTTCCACTCGATCCCGGCAGCATGAAGAACCATACACCGCTGCTGCACGTGGTGAATAATTCAAGCTTTCGTGAAGCAACAACCTGTTGATTGGGTAAGGAAAATATACGACTCCCAGGGACGTACACCCCGGAGTACTTTGACGTCCGCTGGGGCAACGTGCAGACACAGATTGACTCTGCAATGAGCTTGTTTGGCCGTCAGAACTCTGTTCCACAACCCTAAAAAAGATTACTGTTCCTTATTTGTACGTTCCGATCGGTAATTCAAAAATGGGACCATTTCGGTTGCTCTCTCTTGAAGAACTTATCTACAGGACGCATCATGCAAGAGACACATCACGTCCTCCTCTATCTCTCACTCTAATAGATTTGCATATTTTATCATTGATCCCGGGGTGGATCCAACACAACAATGTACCCAAAAAGTCGCATTTCGGGATCACTCATCCTTCCGTTCTTGGGCCGATTCGTTTCCGAGACTCAACCTCGCCGCCTAGAGCCGCTGTTCGTGGGCTGTTTATATCTCTCCAAATTCCCACGCTTCCCAGCCGCGCCTTTCCGTCTCAGTCCGCGCTGTGTCTCGTCTCTCCGCATGACATTAGCTAAAAGTGCGCGTAAGCAAATGGACATTTAAATTCCGAGCTATGAGCCTTGACTCCTCCTGGTTAGGGTCAAAACTCTAATGTCACTGACACCGTCGCGCGCACCGAAAGGGGGGGGAAAATGCCACGACTGTCCTTTTTTTGTGCCGGTTCTTTCGCGTTGTCGTCGCACGTTCCGGTACCTTCACTTTCGTTTAAAGGGCTTTTCCGCCCTGCCCGGTGTGCGGTGAATAATTCAACCCCAAATTATTCCGCTATCAGTGCGTCGACCGAAATGGGAAATTCAAAAGGAAGGTCTCTCTCGCCCGCGCGCACCGAATCCAAAAATGCCACCAGATAACTTCTGCGACAAGTCACTGATTGACGAAGGTTAGTGAGCGGTGTGTGTGTGTCCGTGTATCCCACTAGAGCTTCTTACGTCGCGCGCACGGCCGCTCTACGTCAGAGCCCCGAAGAAACCCGACTACGTGCGTATTTGCAGGCGAGAGATCTGGCCGGGATGGAGGGGTAAAGGTATCCTAAATTTAATTGAAATCCAAAATGCAACAACATGAAACGTCAACACTTAAACTAAACTGCGTCGCAGATTCAAGCTAACGGCGGACGAATTCTAAGTCCGGGGAGTTGCTTTCCCACTTTACATGTCTCGTCCCCCTTTTAATACACCCAACCCCTACCGCACACCTCTTCTCGCTACTGCAACGCGGGAGAGGAGCACACACAGATGTGTTTATGCAATTCAAATGAGGGCTCGTCGCTGGAATTCACACAGTTGAACGTACCATCAGAGAGCTCCGCACGGGTACTGGGCCGAAAACGGAGCGCGTAGCGTAACTTACCCATCACGGAGTTGTGGGGTGGGTTGGGATGCCCGGGATTGCTACAACGCACCACACACAGCACACCGGACGACACACACGGGTATTGAGGCCGGTCGAAATTGAAATTCGCTCACCTTGGCCGCCGGAGACACAGTGGAATGACCGCGCCGCGAACGCTCAGGGGCAAGAAAACGTTCGTGGAGCTGGGCAAATAGTGTATGCACCACACGCAAAGCGCACGCAAAGTATGTCATCTCTTAACGGATGGAGCCGCGACCCTTCGCGTCTTGCAGTCAGTTGTCATAAGCTGTCATGAGCTTATCATCAGGTCGGGCTCTCGCTGCCACACCTCCTTCCGGAGCTTTTCCGTGATCTGTCAAAACACTATGTGTGTGCCTCAACGACGGTGATGTAACAACAACGGCCTGAAGGCAGCATCCTTCGCAAAGCAACGGAGTGTGCATGGACATAAAAGAGCTATCTCGTGAGTCACATATAAAGACGCGATTATTCAACTAGCCTACGCGTAACTCTCGCTTTCGACGCTCCTCTTATCAACCGGTGCTGTGCAATGTTCTTCCCTGTTGCTGCTTGCCGTACACAGAGTTACATGCATGCTCCGCTCCATCTGCCCAACAACCAGCAGTTCAACTGGGTTATCGCACGAAAACAAAAAAAAACACACCAGATGCGATTGTGCAGCAGCATCCTCTGCCAAAATCCAAACATTGCTGCACAAATCCGATTAACCGCGCTCGAAACAGCACACGCGCAAGATTGATAAGAACGAGAAAAAATGATACAGCATATGGACATATTTATTTTAGTGACCTACAAAAGTTTTGATGATGTGTTGATAAAAAAGTTTTGATGATGTGTTGACAGTGCGGATTGCATACTTCAAAGACCCGAGTCAGTTTCAAAGTATGCAATGTAAGTGGACTAAAAGTTGCCGCATTTTCTTCGAATTACTGTAGCCGTTTATAGCAGAAATAGACATTTACCAACAAAAAACCTTAAATATATACGATAAATGAACGTTTTCGTTGGAAGGCATAACTTGCGACCAATTTTAATGTTTGCGCCTAACATGTATGCAATTGTATGTAATTATTGAAATCTTTTAGTTCTGATTCTACAACTAGGGACATACAAGAACCCACCCTGAAGCGGTGATTAGATTTTGCACTTGTGATAGAGCGATCTTTAACGCAAACCAGTACGAAAGGAAATGTACTCGAGTTGTCGGAATTAACCTGCCACGAGAAACGAGGTCACAATAGCTTAGCCGGCAGTCACGCTTCGCCCGATCTGTCATACGTTGCCGATTGATCTGATTCTGTCGAATTAATTATACGACTGTCCTGTGTCCACTGCTGGCTCCTTGCTCAGAGCTCCCGTGGCCTAAAGGGTCCACACCGCACCAGCCCACTGCTGTCGGATTGTTAATTCCTCGTCCTCGATCTACCTCTCACTACTAACCTGCAGTGTAACGCATAGGCGCAACCTGCAAACCTCACATTCATGTTCTTGTCTTACTCTTGTTACAAACCACTCAACACCACAAGAAAAATCGTGCAGCCACACACACACATGCAGATTGCTGCATATCGAATGAGATAATATTTTAATCCATCGCTTCAGCACCATCGCCAACTGTCCTCCAGCCAGCCGGCGTGTGTAGACTGCATTATTGTCGAAGACAGTAAACAAATGGCCATGCTGCTCTGCTGCTGTCACCCACCACCACCAACACCAGACCGGCGAGCGCCCTTAATGCCTTTATTCAAACACACTGGGTCAGTGGCAGCAACCACCGCAGGCTGACTCCTTTCTGGGCGCAGGATACAGACACATCTGAAAGGGCTACGCCACACTTCGCGCCGCGTAAAGTTGCATACCTTGACTTTTCGATCAGCCTCGTGTGGGAGGGAGGAGACGAGCGCGAGCGCGATAAAACTTGCGGCAATAATTTTGCCTGCCACTGGGAGGCTTGCGATTGTATCTTACGTCGCTGACTGTCTCTGCCCCGGCTGTCTGTCAAAGAAAGACTGGGCTACCCATAAATCGTGAGATCGTTCGTAGCGTTCCCTCGTGCTGGAGCCGATTAGAATATGAAGCCTCGGTACGAAACTGGAAACTGTAATAGCAGCAGCAGCAAGAAAAAATATTCTAATTTGTACATTAGTAAAGAACACATGAATAATCGATGCACTTATCTCCATTCCGACAAGGGCCAGCCACTAGAGAGCGTGCCACCCTGGAATGTGCCAAGTTTAGCGCCGCAGTAAATGGCATTTGAACTCTGCGGTTCACGAAGTACAGCTTCCAACACTGCGACGAACGTCACACCACGTCAAGTGATTATCCTCTCCGCCCTGTCTCTCTCTCTCTCTTTCTCTCATGCCAGGAGCCTCACCCAGAGGCCCGCTGACTCTGGTTACACGTCATCTAGGCACGATTTATGTAATAGCTGTGCGTCTTTATTCCCACACAGTGAGACGCGTGCATGCCTCCACGCTGCCCTTGGTTCACGGACGGTTGGTGGTTCAGTTTCTAAGACCTTCCTCTACTTCTGCCCGCAACTACTGCCGTGTTTGCAGCTCGCGCGCTTTGCTTTGTCTAATAAATACTTGCCCATTCTCGCAAACGAACCCGCGAGTCCTCCGCCGTCGTCCAGCAGCTCTGGCAGCGCGCAAGCGAAGCTTAGGCTTTTACCTTGTACGCGGCCAATGGCCTCTGCTGCCACCATCGGGTTGGTCCTACAGTAAGGTGCCCCCCGGTGGACGCGTTGGACACAGTGGACAACTTTTTTTTTTTGCAAGCCGCCGCGAAGCGGAGAACGGAACACCGAAAGCAGGTCGACCCAGTGAGCATTTTTTCAATAAATTTCAATAGTAATACCACTTTTACGAGGCTTAACGACACACGATCGACGCGCAGCTGTAGCCACTCGCGAAGTGCATCCACCAGCGGAGATATCTCGAGTGCATCGGACAGGCGACCTGCTGCACCTTATTCGATGGCGGCTGAATGAATGCTCGTGAGTCACCTCCAACCGAACGGTAGTGGGTTTAACTAATTAATTATCCATTAAGGATAATTGTGTACAGGAGGGTCCGCCGGGGGGTCTGCAATTAGGTTTGTGCAGTTTTTGTCTCACGAAACAAAATATGCAAAGCGTGAGAATATTTAGAAGCGGACAAAAAGCTTCCCTCTACCTAATGCGCATGTGATGTCTACTGAGGAGATTGAATAATCCTTAAGCAAACAACTTGACCGGAGGCCAATGCACCCCAGAGTGCGCGCGGGCACCTCACTACAGCAAGCTCTTCTCTGCGCTCTGATGATTACTTAACGCACCGCGCACGACAACGACCACGACGACGACGATGATGACACCCAGCCTCCTCCCCGGGGCTTGTTAAGTTTGTCAATATATTACACTCGCTCAAAACGCCATTTGTGGTGTCAACGTTTGATGGCGGCGGCGGCGACGACAACGACGATACAAATAGAGCGACATGCGTGAAGGTGACGATGGTGATGTCCGTCCAGGCGGGCGGGAAACGCATTTGTCTCCGGTCGGGCTCTAGTAGGTGCGTAAGAAAAACGACATGCACCACCCCGGATACAGCTGACAGCACGCGGACTTCAGCACGGGCGGCGATGATGTCATCATTACCGACGACATATTTTTCGCATGCGTTTTTTCTTCGGTGTGCAATTTTATATTTCATTACATTTTTTGTTGGTGCTCTTCTCTCTCTTCGTGTTGACGGGTATACACGAGTGAATGGCAAATATTGGACTAAATCGGAACCGGCTGGTCAATATTTGTAACGGCTGTCCTACCCGCGCGATGTCTTCCGCCAACAGATAGGCAGGGGCAAAATAAATTTAAGCATTTCCTTCTCTACCGGTTTCGGGGAAAGCAGAACTCATATTTTTGGTTGCTGCCTATCAGTGCAGATAAGGAACGAATGCTTGCTAAAATGTTTCATTTCATTTTATTTAAATTTATGTAACAAAAACTACTAGCAAACACCTCTAAGGATCTTATTACAGAAGTCTCCTCTACTAACCTGACAAGTAATATTTATCCAACAACCTTAACAAACTCAACAGGTTTAAATTAACTATTCAATGTATAAATTGTTACTAGCCAGCTAGTGCACAGCGAGTGTTTCTACATTCAATCTTACCGATAACAAGGCAAACCAACACATTCCTCTCCAAATAGAAGTGCAAATGGGCAGCAAACAAATGCACCACACCTTTGTGACGCTTTTTTCCGTTGCGAAATTCCTCCTCCAGCTGCGACAGGCAAATATACCACACTGTCACGTTGTGAACAGCTGATACTACCTCAGACAGCCATTGGAGATCCCCCTCATCGTACGACGAAGTCATTAATCCTCCCGATGCTACCGGCAAGAATGCATGGACACCCCTAATGACCTTCGGGGTGTGTCGAGGAAGTCGCAAAAATAAGAAAGAAAAAAGCTCGCACCGAAAGCAGCTAGTTCGGAACACTCTAAATCGAACGCGAAAGTCCGACCAGCACAAGTCATTAACCGCACGAAGTCTCGCACGGGAGTATGTACACGTTTTTTTTTGCGAGCAGCTTTTGATTGCGTCTGGTAGCGCGATCATCAATCATGCGAAGGAAAGCGACGCACAGCAGCTCCTAAAATAAATGACCTCCGGAAGATCCGGTCTGACCTACTACACCCCCACGTAGGGAGAAGTGTGAGGTTGGGGTGTGCCGGAAGTGAGCATTCATAAGTGAGAGTTGCATCTCACTCCGTTCGGGAAACGAGCAACACTGGAAGGTTAAGAACACGACACCGTAAAAGAGTACACGAAGTACACGAAGGTGTTTTATTGGCTATAATTAATGCAACAATACACGGGCGCACAAACGCAGTGTGCGCGCCCCGCCTCTGGACAAACATTCATCATCGCACAAATTGCAGCGCTTGCTAATGTGGGGGCACAACACGAAACGGGCACATGGAAAGGACGGGAGAGTAGTGGAATAAAATTACTTCATCAGCGCTAATTAAGATCCGCAAAGCGTTTCGTTTGCATTTCGTACCGAGTATGGCGCGGTGTCCAGAGACCAGTGTATCCTGGAGTCCTGTCCACACACTGCCTCCTCCCATTATGGATTCGGTTGGTCTCTTCTCCACCATGCAAAGGAAGGAACCAAACAGTCACACACACACTGTGTTCTGCAGCTGCGGTTGCACTTGGAGGATCCACCCGACACATGCGGTGGGTGTTGTGGGCACGTACGAAACACATTTAACATTCCCGTGGGGCGCGACGACTCACGCTGTCGACGGCGGTTGCGAGTTTTGCAAATATTTAAAAACGAGAAATGACACAACGTCAAAAACTGTCGGACCGGCGGGGCGGCAACGACACTTCGAGTGATCGTCGTTCACAGTCACATTCGGGTGTACTTTTCGCCTTGTTCTCCTCTTCCTGATGTTACGTGTCTCATCCACAAAAACAACAGCTTTATGCTTCTTCATCTACCTCCACACTCTCCACTAGCAGATATCCTCTGCAACCAGATTCCTTAACATGCACAGGGCGACGTCAACGAGTGGATGTCTGTATGTTGTTGTACCGGAGAGTCTGGTACTTCATTTTACAAACAAATGAACCACCCAAATGCATCATTTTAATAACAATGCATACATTCCGCCGCCCGGTCCGACCAGGACAACGTGCGTCGCACCACCTGCTCTGGACCTTCAACCGCTGCTGTATGTCGTGTCCTTCGCTCTTCCCTGTTGAGGAGTTTCGATGATTTTTTGTAAATGCATATGCAATATAACTCCACGCAAGTCTTGCAGGTTTACGAGCCTCCAAAAACGGGAACAGAGCAGTGGGGCATCTGAAACAACAAAAAAAGACGAAACTCCGCACGTTTCATAAACCCCATACCATATAGTACCCCGTCGTACGTACACCACCACAGACCGTTCATTGAAAGTTTTTGACAATGATTTCTCTGCGGCTTTTTATCTCTCATTTTGTTTTGTTTCTGTTGCATCTGTTATTATCGTGTGCTCGGCGAAAATTGTCATTACTTTACTGCTGAAACCAACTGGGTTAGGGGAGTTGGTTGGTGGGTGGCGATGTATACACGATGTTTCCCTTCAAAGCTCCTCTTCCATCAGTCAATTCACGAGCCAGAAAAGATTGCCTCTCTCTCTTTTTTACTCTGGGACATGCAAAAGAATCGGTGAAAACAGGAAAACAGAACTAAAACAACACAAAGCAATAAGCTATCATCTGTAGTATGGGGTAGAGTATCCTGTGGTGTGTGTCCCTTCTACCGCCCCGGTTTGTGTGCGTTCTGAATCTCGCTGCAATGTGTGCCGAAAGAGGGAGGATGCATTTTTTTGAATAAAAACGCATGCTATTTTTGAGCTCCTCTTTTTCCCTTTTATTTGCTATTTAAGTGCCTGTCAGTGGCATACGAACAAATATCCTCACGATTCTCACCCAGCACGTCGTAGAGGTTCCGCAGAAATGAGGTTAAGTCAACAGTGGGCGCGCACACGGCTGTTGGAGACGGTGGATGAGAAGGAGGATAAGAGAACCACAACGACCACATGAAGCCCATGACTCCGAAATGCAAGTAAAACCCTCGACATTGAGTGAACGAATTTTTGTGAGGAAAAATTCGCCGTTCCGTACGGTTAAAACTGTTACTTTGTAAGCTGACCGACGGGAGGCATGCTCGCTGCAAAACCCGCCAAAAAGAAACCCCAAGTGATGCTTAAAAATGAATCGAAGATAAATCATCAGATTCGATGCGGGTCAATAGCCATCATATCATCGGGGCTGGTCAATATTTACGTACCTTCTCCTCTACACACTTTGCTATTTTTTGCGCCCAACTCGAATATTCCAATAAAAAAAAGAACAAAACGACACATATGGCACACACAACAAGGAGTCGCGTTGAGTGCAGTGCGTCGTGGCGCATAAAGAACCCATTTTTTTCGGCGTCACACTCGTCGTTTCGCAAAACCGCAAACTCCGAGAAACTGCATACACAAAACTTCCTCTCGCAGTCTGCCATGAGTACCTCCACTTGGCCCCCGTCGTCGTTATTCGATCCTTTTGCGCATACATTGTAATTTATGTTAAACAACACAAAAACGCATTTCGAAAGATTGGCCCCGCGTGCGACTAGCTGAGCGGAGCTGACTGACTGACTGACTAACTGACTGACTGACTGACAAATGGAACGACACTCTCTCGTCTGCATATTGCACACACACGTCCGTCGTCCACCGCACAAAGAGTGCAATAAAAACCCCAACCCCAACCACAAAAACCCATACTCTAACTAACCCGAAAAAAAAACACAGTTGGCACCGCGCGTTTTACTGCCACCGAAAATTGATGAATGGAACGCAATCATCATCAGTCATATTTTCTTCGGTGCGTTCGGTTTCCCCTGCTCTGATACAAGGGCTGGGGAGGGCCGCCTGTGTGGTGGCGGCGGGGCCCTCTCGCGATGCATTCGTTTTAATCTTGCACACACACTGTTTTTAGGCCATGAAATTTGCATTCTCGCAAACCCGCCCGGGCTGTGCGTTACTCGATCTGCATGCATCTCATGTACGCGCGGTGACGCTGCTACCACGCCACGCCTGGTTCATTTTCAGTTTAACGATCGCAGTGTCGCAATGGGGCGTGTGTGTGTGTATACGCAGAGAGGAGGTTTCATTTTTGGAGCCATAAAACGGCCGCAGCAGCTACAATTGCAAACCGACCCAGGACACGCGGATGGCAAAAAAAAATCCCTTTTGCGAATTTCATTTCAGAGGCACCGTCAGTCAGAAGAAGCGAGAGAGGAAGCGCCGAAATGTTGCAGCCCTACTTTGAGGACATCATATGCAGCGGAAATGCATCCCCCATCCCATACATGTCAACCACACACGGAGAGAGAGAATGGGATGAGATCTTATGCTGTTTGGGGTTTGTTTTATTTCGCCATTTTACGTTGCATCCGCGCACCATTTCTTTTTTTTCGATGGGATCCTTGCGGTTACGAAAGCGCATATTTTTAGCAACGATGCCGCGCTCATCAGATGTGGGAAACGGCGAAGCCGTTTTGATGCTAGCGCAGATATCTGACACACATAAAAAATACGCAAACAAGTCTGGTTGTGTTGGACATGTGTAGCACATCCCAGCGCATTCGTTTTGGCGAGATAACCCGAACGACCGGGCAGACGGAGAGAGAGAGACATTTGACGAGCTCATAAAATCAATCACAAATGCATCCTTCCTCCCAACGCCCGGGTTGCGAGAAAGTTTTCACTTGCATATGCGTTATACCTCTTCTTCCTTCACCCAGTATCGTCCCACATATCATTTCACTAAAAGCTTCCAACACACACACACACACACACACGGGGTCATATCGTAAATGTTGATTGCTCGGAACAACCGAAAAACATATTCCAAACTAACACACACACACAGGCACAGTACACACCAAATTTGACTATCCGTCGTCGCGTGCTTCTCTCGTTTCCCAAGCGCTTGCCGAACAGAGCCGCGGCTGCCAGCCGAGGACGAGTATCAGCTCGCAGGAATCTATCCCGGGACGTACAGCCCCATCCTGCTGGGAAGATGGCCAAACGAATGTCTGTCGAAACAATTTCAACTGCCGTTAGTGAAAACGGCTCCAGGGGAACGTTTTGTTGCGCTTTCTCCTCACGCCCGGACGTCGCATGTGGCGGGCTCCTTCGCTGACTTCAAACTTTGCACTATCGCTTCGTTGACGACCTTCCTTCCCACTGCGCCGAAGATACATCCTTTCGGAAATTCTTTCCGGCAGTATTTGCATATGCGGATGTCCTCTCACACATGGTCTCCTGTGTCTGATGATCTCGCTTTCCTCAAGGTGTGTCGGGCGATGGGAAGTAAAGTGAAAATTTTCCCAGCCACCCAAGAAACCCGAGACAAACGCTTCTGCCTAAACGAGGAGAGAACGGATAAGTCTTGTGTCTTCACATGAAGTGAAAAGATACCGTCTTAAGCACAGCCTTGCAGCTGCAGTGCAACCCAACCCAACGACAAAGTTCACTGGATTACGTTTCGATCCGTACGAAAGGTTGGGCACCAACCAAACAAACACGTCCCCCCGTATCTTGGAGGCGCTGGCTCATATCTGCCAGCAATCCCATAAAACGTTATAGTATGTTTAAAAGTTCATCCAAAAAGATAGATCTCGTGGCACACGAACCTGAAGAAAAGCTGGGGCATAACACAACACAACTATCTCCCGGGGCTTAAAATTGTGCCTCCGATACGGATGAAAAGAAAAGCGGTTCTAGGGATGGTGTGAGGTGTCCAGCGCTTCGAGTGTTGGAAGGATCTCCGCCATCCGACGCCAAAGTTTGATCACGCAAACGACATTATTTAGGTGCGCAATCTAATGTTCCTGGTTCCTGGTGATCATGTGCCAGAGGTCCGTTGTCTTTTTGCACACATCCGGCTCAAAAAAGGATGCACACTTACACACACGAATGGGTGCCAACGTTGTCGGTGAAGTAACAGATTGAAATTGATCCCCCGCGCAGCCCGAAATCGTTTATTTATTCAAAATGGCTTTTTAAAAACATTTTTTCGCTCATCCGCTTTGGCGCGTTCCTTGCACTCACACTTCGCGCGACTATCATACGATGGAGGAGGATTTGAATAAGAATTTATTTTTATGGTCACTTTTTCCACCCTTGGAGGGCGATCACTAGAGGAGGAGAGAAAATTCGCCGTTTGGTAACATTCAATTTTGCGCTAGACTGCAGAAATGTGTTCCGCCGTTTCGGAATGGTTCACCATGAAGGTTCACCATTAGCTTCACACTTAGGCAAATGCACGCAGCAATTTGCTGCTTCGATTTCCAAGACGACCCCCAGACGGTAACAACTCAATGCACAGAGCGCCAAAGATAGACATAGCAGTGACGGAACTCGAATGATTATTTCGAAGCGTAAAATATGGGAACCCAGAACTCTCGGAACTCTCGGAAATAAGCTTTTCAATTCAAATTCGTTTTGGAAAATGATATTTAGTCACGAACATAACGATATGTGTTCTTGAAAAAGCTAAATATTCTCACATAAATTCTATTAAGCATTTATTCCTACCCAGTCTTGAAATAGCCGTGCTTGTATAGATTCCAGATGACTGTCGGACATCATCAGTACATACCTGAAACGAAAATAAAACATCACACGCGCGTTAGTAAATTATCCATTAAGTCAATTCATTTTTAAGCGGTATAATAAAAGCTATTCGCATTGTTGATCATGGAAAGGAAATCAACGCGATAGACATGAGGACAGTGGAAAGAATTATGGGATCCTTGAGCACACTTTCCCGAAGGCACGTGCGGCTGGGAAACAGAAAGAGTGTATCATCATTACAGACGCGTCGTCGTCCACCACACATTTCGGCTATAAATCACAATTCAACCACAACACTGGGGTATGTGTGTGTCTCACTTTCGCGCGGAATGCAGAGGGATGAGCGCAGGTTCGGGAAACTCAATCTCAGACGATAACCCGATAATTGATTCTCTATTGAAAAAATTAACCTCACACTATCTCACCCTCCGTCACTCCATATGCGCTATTCCGAGACTGACCCCAGTCCTACAGCAGCAATTTATGTGCTTATGTTGCTTGTTTTGGTCACACTATCGGCGATGTCCACTGTTGTTCGATTGTCCAGGGAATTGTGGTCACGTAAGGATAAAGCGGAACACGCTTCACACCTCTCCTTTCCACGATGTTGGTGCGAAACACCGAACAGCATGAACCCCTTCTGGGTGATGTAGTGCGACGCGACGCTTCCAAGCAGGAGGAATATTCCCCTTTTTTTCCTATACACACAGCCCAATTTCAACACCCCGAACCGAATCGGCGCGACCACACCAACCACATATCCGGTACCACCCAAGGAGGGGGATGCATCTTGAGATGGGTGAAATATTTACTCGAGTCTCACAAGGACGTTGGTCACTATGGGAGAAAGCTTATCGTCGATAGTGGCCGTTGGTGGCGGAGGACGCTAAAGTGCCACACACGCGCGTCGAATGATTTACTGACGCTGGCCGGTCGCCGGGTTCGCGCTGTGGTGTCCTGTTGATCACGGCCGTAAATCACGTGTTTCAGCTGGATACGCGCGCGCGCGCGCGCCCGAGGTACAAGATACTTCGCATTTCGTTTCAGCTGTTGGTGGAGGGAAGCGGAAAACAAATACGCTGACTTTCGCTGATCGAAGCGAACTTCACACGGTCCGTGCCGAAAGTTGACCTCCTCCTGTGAGATCCTTTTCGCTTAATGTCGTTTACGCTCAAACATGCTTTTATGTCGCGACTGTTTTGGAGCAATAAATTCCATTAGGAAGGATTGAAGCGGTAGGGAACCGGTTTTGCTTAATCACAGATGCCTTTTGTGAGATTTACCAATTTTTATAATGAAATCACTTAATAGCACGTACATACATAAATCTAATTCAAGAATTTATGAACCTGAAGAATTTTCAAAAATTGTGTTGACGTCTAAGTCTAAAATGATTTTTGAAAAAAGTATCAACTTCACATACATTTTGATTTCTAATTTTCATCCCTAACACAAACAAAAGCTTCACGGTCGTTCCAAAGAAAATCTCATCGCAAAAATAATATAAAAATCGAACGTTCCACCCGGGCAGACACCGTCGTGACGGGGGACAAGGATTTACTCCAAATCACCTGAACGTCGACCGATTCAGTATCCGTTTTCCCGGTCGTCATCGTGTATGTTTGTGTTGAAGGAAAAGTTTCACCTTAAAATAAACACATACACACACACACACATAAGGTTGTCCATTCGATTTCGTTATTGCTGTTATTGCTGTTCCTCCAGTGGCCATATATGCACACACCCGTATCCTATTCGGACGGGATAATCCTCAATTATGGGTGTTTTCTTATGACTTCTATCGTTTGCAGCATTTTGGGGAGGGTGTGGCGACGTTTCGTCGGTGTTTTCTATAACCGATCCGAACAATTTCGACTCGTTTGCTCTATTGATGGTTTTCGCTTTTTGCTTCCCTTTTTCCCTGTCAGTCTCCCGGCGTTCCAAAAGCTTCCTCCGGGCACAGAAAGCGTCTTCGGAGAATGGCACAATCATGCGAACGCGAACGTGGAAATATGCTTCCGATGGAAAACTTTTGACACAGCCACCTACCATCAGCTATCGTGAGAGTTCTAGCAGTTTTTTTTTTCTCTTTTTCGAGTCAACACTGGCCGAAAGGAAAAAGTTACCAAAACAAACTCTCACTCCCGTGGTCTCGGCGTCTTCGCAAAGACAACCACTACCACCGGATAATCATCCAGCCACAAAAGTTCGGTTGTGTGTGTACGTAATAAAAAATCAATCCGCTTTATTAATTTCCGATAATAACCGACGCGATTACGATGAAGCCCCCGGGGGAAAAAAAAGCTTAGAAATTGTTCTGTGTGCGAAGTTTCTTCGCCGGCGATAGCCAATCCGAACCAAAACTTCGGGCAGTAATATAGCTAATATGTTGAGTCGTTGTTAGGGTAGAAAATTAAGCTTCCCGCAATGATACTGTGTTCTGTTCACCACGATTTAATCGCACCGTTGTATCAGGCGATTCATCAGACGAGAGCAGCTTATGTGGTTTCGGCAGTGATTTAATTAAAAAACAAAACGCTGGTTGCAGCAGGCCATCTTGCAACAGCTTTTCCCCTTTTGCCGGGATGCAATTCCGAATATTCCGTTCGACTCTCGATGGAATCAAATTTTTGGCAAGCAAGCGGCAGATGTTCCGCCCGAGACAAAACCACATACACACACCGAGCACAAGTCGTTAACCTCGTTGGCAGTGTTCCAAAAAGGCGACAGTATGGTTCTGCTCTTAGCACTCGGCACAGCGGAAAAGAGATAAAAACGGAGCACAACATGCACTTTCCTTAATTCTGTCATCCTTCAGCCGAATTTCTTTTTCCTGTCAGTCTGCGCTCTGTACGGCGAAGAAAACGAGGAACAAACCCAGCAAAAAAATGCAAAACTCGAACCATCAATCGCTCGCCGAAGCGTTGGGGGGCTTGACTGTCCGCATGCGGCGGAATGGGTGCATTATGCGCACAAAGAGTTCAAAATGCAGCGAACGAATAGCGACTTGTTAATAATTAAGGTTTACGATACATGGGAACAAGCGTACGAGAAATCGACCCGTTCCTAACGAGAATTTTAGTCTCCCGGCAGGGCGAAAAGCATAAACCACCGCTCACTCTCTGGTCTCTACCGGCATCTTCTGCTCGCGCAGGACGCTTCGCAGGAAAACCGCACTCGCCGGGGCAGTCTTGCGACTTGCTTTTAATGGCCTCCTTTTCCTGTCCTGGGATCGACCGGCCGGGCAACGCAAACGTGACCACTTAACCACTCTCCCGCTGAAATGTGACCGCGCGTTCGTTTGTCGCCACGGTATAATTGAGTGCGTACAAACGGTTTTGCATCGCGCGCTCCTGTGCGGATTGGCAGGTTTGCTTGGTTGGGCTAAGGAGAGACCGCACCGCCCGCAATGATGATGATGATGTCGCTAATTAACACACCGACGACGACAAGAAACCAACCATCGAACTCATATCGGGGCTACAGTTTGTCGTTGGGACGAAGTAACAAGCGTAACGACAACAAGTAAAGCGAGCAATTTCACTCGAGAGGAACATCAGCGGAAACGGCTACTCAGTCCAAGTGATTCACAGAATGGATACTACCGTTCGGTACAAGAACAGAGTTGTTATTGCTTTGCTACACTGGAAAAGGAAGCCGCGTCATTCTTTGTAGTTGTTTAAGGTTGTTCCAGACAATGGTTCCAAAAAAAACTTCAACAAATTTTTGAAAAGAACAAAAATATGTTAAACTGAAACGTTGCGACTAGTGTTGTGCAAATCTGATTCTGTGTTATGCATCTGAATAAATCCTCAAATTCAATCATTACTATGATACCCAATGTTGGAAATTTATATTTTTTTGAATAATTACAAATCGCTGAACTCTTACAAAATTTGGAGTTTATTGAATCGAATCATCTTTGGGGATGTATGAAACTCAAAATCATTCAAAAACGAATGAAGTAGATTTGAAGGATATTGGAAGAATTCGATGTGCTGTATATATCTTAATCACAATTTAATTAGATTTCGAAGAAAATACACATGTCCTGAGGTAACAAAAATAAAAAAACAAAAAGCAACCCAATTCCACGAAAGCCACTTTTACGATACCACCTAAATATAACCGCCCGGGCATCCAGGTGGATCTCCTCGCTGCAGTGCATTTACGAGTTCCTTCACCGGGAAAAAAGGGAACTACCGTTCGGACGCGACGCTCTTTTCACATTCCTTTTCCCGTGAACGACTTCATTATCCTGCGCCGCCAAGACGCTTCCTCCATCGATACTGACGGCGACGACGCACAAGCACAAACGCACACCGAAAGTGAGGAAATAAGAATAATGTTCCGAAACATTAAATTTATGATCCGATGGCGTGACAACGACTGCGAGGCGCACGATGACGCGATGTGAAACGCGAAAGTGAGGACTCCGGCAGCAGTCCAGATGGAAGAAAACAAACTACCTTCGCGAGACACTTATGGGGGGTGTGCGAGGGCTTTCGTATGACTTTAACGTTACGACGCGACACAGGCACGTGAGTGTCCTTTGCGCTCCTGATCCCCGCCAAGCGATGGACGTAAAAACAACGAGAGCTTTTCCGTTTTTCCACCGCACAAAGAGCAACCGAGAGCAATAGCAGAGGTGGTAACGAACAAAAAAAAAGCACGGTCATAAAATCACATTTATTTTGAATGAAGAAATTCACGGTGCTTATTGTGGCGCGAGGAGAGCTCGCGCAAATAACGAGCGCCAGGTTGCTCTTCGGTCGACTCCACGCGGTTTGAGGAACGTTTATTTCATTACCACGCAAACACACACACACCAACAAATAAAAGAGTTTTAGAAAACCCCAAAAAGGATGGGGTGGGCCCTCTCCTACCCGGAATCGTATTACACTCGCGAAAAAAAAGGGAAAACTTCAAATCGGCAACAAATACTTTCGGTTTCATTCACCCAAACACACACATACGCGCGCGCCCCGCTCGCAGAAGTGACTCGTCGAGGAGTTCAAGTGTCATTCGTCGTCATTTCTGTGCCTTCTAGGACGTAAGTAGTTGCTGCTTCAACTCGAGTAGCTCTCTATGGAAGGAAGTAGGAATAAGGGGATGAACGGTGGGCAGCGTGGGGGCAAACGAGAGTGCATGAACTGAAGACAAAAGCAAACTTCACCAGAGCAGCAGCCTCTCGAAAGCCACCCGCGTCAACACAAACACACTTGCTTGATGGTTGTGCTTGTGGTGGCCGTCCTCCATCGGCACACCAGTAGCAGCAGCCAGAAGAAGTTAAAGTCATTTGCACGTACGAATAATTAAATAGGAAAAACTATCTGCCCTCGACCGACGGCGACAACGACGCTACTACGCGATAAAGAGAACAAGGAAAATCATCTCGAACCCCAAAAAGCAGAAGCCAAAGCCCGGAGTTCGTGATGTCGCAAAAGGGCAGAGAAATTGAACGGTAAGGGTACAAAAAGGATAATCTAAACCTCACCGAAATTCCAACGGATCTGGTGTGCGGGTCGGGGAGGCGAATGATAAGACCGAACGGACCGCAACGGAACAATGGCATGTCCGAGCAATTATGGCATGTTTATACGAGGTGATTGTGTGCTAGTTGCGAACGTCAAATTGTCAACCAAATGCAGCTTTTGAGAGGACGGGAGAAAACGCCGCACGGGAGGACGGGAGAAAACGCCGGTGGTTTTTGCAGAACCACCACCAACACTTCATCGAGTGTATGGTGCATATATCGTTGTGATTTTGGACGCTTGTGTGTTCGTTGGTTTTCAAAAAGGATAACGTCCTTAGTTTTGACTGCAGTTTGAAGAGAAGAATCGCTGGAATGCATTCGAATACTTCACTTTTCTCCAGGGGGGAAATAACTTGAACCCAACAAAAAGAATTTGCAGTCTATTAAATTCAGGTTTGAAATACCGTCGTCGAAACACACACCCACACACTCACACACATCAAGCATTCGTTCCGTGTCCACCAACAATCTCAAATGGAGCGAATAACCGCCCGCTCGATCGATTCCTTGCGTTTTTTTTTCCAAGCGTGAAGAACTTTGCCATTATGACAAACACGCACACCCGCACAAAACAGCACGCCACGGTCAACAGACGCCGGGTAACCACCGCCGGTTTCGATGCAAGCGAGACAGACAAAGCAATCAATCGCTTTTCCGCCCGCAACCGTTTCCGTTTTTCCTCCTCGAACTCCAACAGTGCACGGGAGACTGACTGCGACCATAAGGATAACAAATTGTATCGCAAATCTGATTAATGAACGCGGTGCCGCCACACGTACGCACATACACACACACACACAGATTGCCCCGATTGACCACCATGTGTAAGCGATCCTTGGACCGCGCCTGTCGATTCCGCGTCCACGGGGATGTCTAGCCGACTGCTGCTGCGGGAAATGGGAGAATTACTCAACCATAAACTAGCATCATCGTTCATTTTCCCACAGACGCCACACACGCACACACACATACCAGAGCGCAACCCACACAGCGGTCAGCGATCCGACCCCGGAAAATCCTTCCGCAGTGTGTTCCCCTCCGTTCCGGTTTTGCTTCAACCGATTTCTACACGCCCACACGGACACAGACGCAGCAGCACCTGCACCTGTGTGCTAATGTACGCCGCGTACCTGTGTTTCATTCCCAACCAAGACGCGTCGTGCCCACGAGAACGGTACGTGTAAAACATTTTAATGAAATACACCTTCGTTCGGAAACGGAAATTGGCCACACGGAGAAAAATACCGCTTAAACGTACATTTTCCCTTGTACGCACCACCGCAGCGCGCTTCTGTGGAATGCTTAAATCACCACACACACACAGCGCTTCTGTTTTTTCTTGTATGAGAGAGAATTGCGCCTGGGAGGTAGTTGAAACCTAAATTACATTTTATCAGTTCGTTAGACCCGGCTCGCGCGCCTGACTTGATTTTCCCACTTCGGGGTGGGAAAACGTTATACGATCCTGAGCCCGAGAGGTACGATGACTTCGCCACCGGGTATTTCCAGCGACGAAAACAAACTCTCGTCCTTATTAGGTGGATATATCTGCTCTTCAAGTAGCAAACTGAATTGAAGTTATTCACCGTCATAAACCGATCACCTCCTATAAGAACCTAACTGTCTAAAGTAGGTTCTGTGAAATGGAGTGTTAATTCCACACACCCACACAGGTTGTGTCGTTAGAGTTCCGCAAAGTGCCGATAAAATACCGCTCGACTACAGACGCGGCCTTTTGCGCTAATGAGAACGAGGCGCGCGATGCTGCTGCGATTGCGGTCGAAATGAAACATGGTGTAATATATTCCCGGTATAATAAGCGCAATAACGAAACAAGAACCTGCGGCGGTTGCAATAAAATTTTGTTTTATATTGCAACCAGAACGCACGCCTGTGTATAATGTCGTCGGATTGAAAGCGACTCAAACGCACGATGTTGCACCATTAAATGAAAAGGGCTAAGGCACTTTTAGCATATAAAAGCATCAGCTTCATCATCAAAACATCAAGTTCATTTAAAGAGCCACCCAACAAATACACGTTTAATTACTCGAATGAATAAGGATGCTTCCTGGAGGGCGGTCTTTTGTTTAATATTTTCCTAACTGATGCTTTTCATTTGCCGCCATCCGCGCTAAACGAAACCGTTCACCACCTCCGCGTCCTCCGAAAAGGGCAGCAATAATCAAATTTCCTCCGCCAGGACAGCTTCCATTCCAAGAACCAAACAGCAGTGCAGAGAGTGTGTCCTTTTCAGTGGTCGCGCACACCCAGCACAAATTGCAATGAAAGCGGAACGGAAAAGTAAAATGAATTATGCCGCACCGGGCCGGCACTGTGTGACTTTAAGCGAAAAAGTTTACAGCTCCAATATACGAAGGTCTCTCACGCACACAGACACACACACACACACCGCACCGGGCAGTTTCATTCCGATGTTGCTCAATTTGTAGCCAAAGTAAAGTCGTTTAGTTTAAATCGCTCTTTTTGCACGACCCTTAATGAGCTTCGTTTCGCCTTCCGATAGCGCACAGGATGATGGTGCTTCTCGGGACTGGAACGACACCTCTAGAGTGTCCTTTTTTCGAAAAAATAGGAGCTACTGCTCGTGAGGCAACTGCTGCTGAAGGGCCAGGAGAAGGACTTCGAGGTGGGAGTGGAGACGATCACAAATAATCGTTGGACATCATCTCCAACCTACTCTCTCTCTCTCTCCAAGAGCTACCGACTCGCCGTAGACACTTTCAAATGAGCAGCGATTGTACGTTTCAATGTAAGTACAGCAAGCGAATGAGTGAAGCAATAAGAAAGAACTGCACAGGACAGGAGTGTGACGATCATTTCTGCGCCGAGCCAGCACCAGAGATCCTATCCATCCACCAGGGCGCCGGCCGCGCGCTGTGCTTGGCGACTTACAACAGCAACAGAGTGTGACTGTCGCCGAGTAACGCGACGGCGACGAAGAAAAAGGATAATTTAGGAAGTTTTTCCAACCGAGCTGCTTACACCTTCCATCCACCCACTTCCTTTCGCAATCCGACGCTCGACTGTTGTTTTACTCGCTATTTAATAATCACAATTTAGTTGAAGATGCTTCACAACAGCAGCTCAACTACCGGGGGGGGCGTAGACAAAGCGGAGCGATGTGTCTGATGATGACGCTGCTACAACAGTCGCGCGGTGATTACATAAAACAACCCAAAACCCGAAACGGACAGGAAAAAGGGATGCTCTCCTTTTATTCCGCCCCCTCCTGTGGGAGGAGAACTCAAACGTAGCAGAGCAAGCACAACAGCGAGCAGCGTTGATTTCGTGAAGAAATGTTAAAGATGGGGGTTTTCCGCGATTTTTTTCGTCCTTGTCCGCCCCCCATCTCTTAAAATGACGCTTGAGTGAAATTTAATTTAAGTATCTCTCTCTCCCCTTTCTTTCCCGTACTAAACAGTGATTGTGTATTTATTTTCTTGCCTTGTGTCTTCTTGACAGAAACCGAAACGGAAGAGAAAATTCACTGGAAAAGGACATCGTTCATGGGGAGGAGAGAGCTTTAAACATTTTTTAATCTTGCCCATTTATTAAAAGCCCCCGCGCGCCAGCCAGTGAACATTGATAAATGAAGCTCTTCTCTTTCTCTCGGTGGTGGGTGTTCGGATAAAATTCGCGCACCCCGTACCCCCATTGGGGAGATAGTGAGGTGCAAGGCATCATTAACCACTCGGAAGGATTAAATGGCGAAGGCGAGTGAGAGAAAATATTGCACCAGCAGCGGCAGCATCATAAGCTGAAGAGGGCAGGCTAAATGCACTGTATGCTGCTGCCACACACACACGCTCCTTTCGACGGCGGCGACACTCATTACCATTAACATTTACATGAGATATGCCGTCCTTTCCTGCCATATGCCCTTGCACAACACAATTTCGACCGATTTTCCCGTTTTACCCATATGAAGATCGTTAGCAGAAGCATGGTTTTCTTGTTTGTCCGCTCATTCCAGCCGGTTTGGAGTGTGCTGGAGGTGGTTGCACACATGCACACACATTTCGATTGATGACTTCACTGCCACAGTATAGCGAGAGGAGCACATATGTGATATTGTCTGGGCGCTGGGAGAAATTATTCTATTCTTGGCTCAATATTTCGCTGACGCGTTCGTCGCGCCGACGCTCTGGTACGGCCAAATGCAGTTGGGTGAAATTTTGCTTATGCTCATAATAACGACCACGACGACGTCGACGATGATGATGATGCTCAGGCGATGATATACTGAAATGAAGCCGGATAAGAAAAAAACCCTACACAGCCAAAAATCACTCAATATGGATTTTTTCGGAGGGTATTTTCGGCGCGTCAAACTTCCATCCACCACGAAAAAAAAGAAAAACAGGAAAGAAGGGGCTGGGTGGGGTGGGGGGAGGCGCAAAAATGGCAAACAGCTGTTTTTGCGTCATTAATCCTGAACCCCTCCTCCCGCGTGTTCCTCTCCGCCCATCCGTATCGCGCCCTGATGACCCGGGCGGTGTACGAAAGGGTCAATGAAACCATATAAACGTGACCCGCGCTCGCGTTGTAAACCCCGATCGACCCCCCACCCACTCGAAACGGGCCGTGGGGTTGCCGCGAGATCGATTATCCGATTATTTACCCATTAAATGTGAACAGCAGCAGCAGCCGTGTTGTTCACCCCCTGGTTCCACAGAAAGCGATATCATACACGCTCACTGCTCGCGCAGAAACAGCCTGCAGGAAGGCAGGACCTTTGTTGTTGTGCGAAATTGCGTAACTGGCAACCCCATTAAGGCGTCTGCCGGGCGAAATGCACGCATCGCTCATAAATTGCGGCCCGGAGAATATGACGATAAACCCTTTTTTTTTGTTCGTGTGAGAAGGGAGTTTCGAAAAGTCAACAACCTTGTTGCGTAAGTAGCGCAAAGATAGTGAGTCACTGGGATCTAGTTTTTCTTTAAAGCAAGTACTTCAATATCTTCCTCAAACTTGGAAGCAAAAAAGAATGTCAATTCGATGAAAGATTTCAATAATGATAATTTACGACGTGTTCGTGTGATTTGTATCTTAATTATTCACTCCCATCCTCGGCACGACTCTCCGCCAAAACTCACTTCCCCCAACATCTGCACATAATAATGACCATTTAAACAGTGAAAGAAAGCGCGACTGGGCTCTTCTGTTGCTGTGTAGCAGATGTCGTGTGAAGAAATTTATTAATGACCATTTCTCATGTCTGATTAAATAAATGATCAGAAGCTCTCTACCAGCGGAGTTCGTTTCGCCCAAAACTTCACCAAAAATTTCGTACGAGAAGCAGCACAGCATCACAGAGTATGCATTGTCACTCGCACTCGCACACTAAATGCTTCCGACAATTGGCTTCCCGGCAAGGATTTGAAGTTAGGATAATTTAATTTCATCTGTCGAATCACGGCTGATAGTGAAAGTTCACTCACGTCTTCGCCGAGTACGTCACTCAGGGTAATCCCTTAACTAAGTAAACCCACAACACCGCTCTCGACGTGTGCCGGAGATGACGGCGTACTCCTGCACCGCCGTCTGTGTCTGCTGCACTATCTGGCTTCATCCAGCGCTCAGGGTTTGGGACAGGTGCCACAAAAACTCGAACTCGTCTTCCGCCATTGCCACACAGCTAGTGTTGGGTCGTGAGCGAAAGAGCTACCTCAATTGCTCCGCTCACCTTAATGAGCGCGCTCAGTGCGCTCTATTTTAAATATCAGGTAGCTCCGCAGTGAGCGAATTGCGCTTCAGCCCTTATT
>KB672868.1:14307428-14370767 GCA_000349145.1 Anopheles dirus | reverse complement strand
TTCGGAGGTACCTCTCGCTCATCGCTCACCAAAGTGAGCGTGAGCCCATCGCTCCGCTCATTCAAAAGAGGTACTTGACCCAACACTACACACAGCGATTAAACAAAAAAGCTCGTCTCTTCCTAGAAGATGCACAGAAAAACGGGCGAAAGCTGCAGATAAGGGTGGCTGTGTTTGTTCGGGAAGTCACCATCACCGCCCGCAAAACCCATACCAGCGCGATTCAAGAATTCATTAAAATCTCACACGAGACTGCTCGTTTGGATTGTCCCCCAAGCGGAGGTTGGCCTAATCCTTGCCGTCGTTTAGCAAACTGGCACGGCGTGTTTACGAGCGTTGATGCTCGCGGGGTCCTGCTTGCTCCACCGTCTCCTATTCGCACACCACGCAGCACACAGCAGCCCGAATGTGGCCCTCGTCAGAAGCGCATAAACCCATAAGACACGCCAGTCGCATGTGCTCCCCGGTTCTCGTGCCAGGTGTAGTAGTGCTGCGCGCATCGTAAATTAGATTGTAAGAAATTTAATTAAACATACCTAATTATTGTTTCACATCGTGCACCGTCGGATTCTAGTGCCACTGAAGGATGAGAACGTTAGTTACGATATACCCCATGTGTGCACACACTACTGGAGCCTTCACCTCAACGAGGTACGGTGGAGTCGAGATTGTCGCCAAACTTCCCGAACTCATAGCGTGTGTGTGTTGTATGTCGATATCGGTATCGTGTCTCACTGGAGTACACCTCCGGAGAGAACGGAGTGTAATAAAACTATTTTCATCCCACTGCATGAACTGCTGCTGCTCCTCGTCGTGGTATACGAAACGAGTAAGCTTCTCCGGCGAAATAAGCTGCGACAGTTTCGCAAACGAGACACGCGCCTCTGTGTCGACCGACCTGTGTGATGGGGGCCACCCCCATAATCCTGAGATTTTAATGTCATGCAATATTTTAAAACGATTAGTTCGTTCCGCGGCGCACAGGCGCACGTGCCTGGTATGGCGAATTTTCAAATGATAAATAATGCCTGCAGATATGGTGAATTTATAGCACCATAATCGTGGAACCTTTTGTCATAAGCTTCATTCTCATAAGAAGAAGGGAATTTCTTTAGTTTAATTGCTTGAGAATTCGTGCTTGAGACAGTAACATCTTTATCGAAGAACATCGAAAAAATATCTAAAAATAAACTTCAATATCTAGATAAACTTGAAATCTTAATGTTCCTCGTACCTATCGAACAAAGACATCCGGTGTCGCGATAAATCACCTTCCTAATAATATTTCAAATTCTCAACGACGCGAAAAAGAAAAACCGGAACACAAAAACTCATAACAACATTCCACGTCGCAAGTCAGCTGTTTTCGAGCGATTTGCTCTCAAAATGAAACATTCATGTATCGTCATCCTCCCACTCTGCCGGCGTCGTAAAATTCGCCATCGTGCAAACACACGCCTACGCACTTCAGTCAGCAGGTCCGACGAAACTTTTCCAAACCCCTCCTCCTAACGGCCTTCCACCAGACACCGAAGCAACGCCTTCGCCCTCTGCCATCGTTAATGCCAATTCACCATCCGTTTGACCTTGTCCTTGAGACTCGTCGCCGACCGACCACCAGCCAAACGAAAGCCTAAATTTCGGCACGACCCAGACGGAAAACCCAATCCCCGCCTCTTGCTAGGAAGAATAACATCAGCACGCGAAGAGTCACGCATCCTTGCCTGCTTCTCACTGCCTTCTTCCCAACCGACAACGAGCTGACCTAACCCACCGAGAGACAGTCTCCACAAGGAGGAGGGAATCGAAGCAGCGGGACGGGAAATTGCGTGTGATTGCGGGGTTTTTTTCGTCTGTGGATGTGTGTGCGTGCCCGAGAACTCGGCAAGAGAAAGAGACAGACGATTCTGCCAGACAGGGGATGGGGAGTTCTCCGAAGGAAAGCGGGGGCGCGACGAGCCCTGGAAAAGCCTGTCTGGGCACGAAGTTTGCCGAAGTGCGTGTATTGAACCCAAAAGTCGAGGCCTAATTTTCCCACGAGCCTACGACGCGCGCGCCCGAAAAGGCCTTTTTCCGACCGACCCGCCGCCAGGCCTGAGGGGAGCATCCTTCGGTGGAGGGAGGCAAAAGGACCGGCCCGCCACCAGCGACAAACAAAGGACCCGAAGCGGACGCGAAGTTCAATGTGCTTGTGTGCCGCCGCGAGAGTGCGTGTCGAAAACGGCTCCCACCGTGCGTAATGTGGAGAGCTTTTTTCCCCCCGAAGGCTCTCGGCGGTTAACATTCACGCCGAACAGCTGAGTGCCCCACAGGTTTTCCTCCGTAGCACGTGGAGCCGTTGAAAAGGAGGGAAAAAACAACACTTCTCCGAAAGGAGAAAAACTCGAGTTCGGTGTCTTCTGTGGCACACAAAAGAGAGAAAGAGAGAGGGATTGGAAAACGGCGAGAAACCCCGCTAGAATGATCCGCATCCGAAGCCTAATCGGATAATCACCCTTAGGATTTTACCTTGGGACCTTTTCTCCTCACACAGCCACCGGCTTGCACAGTCGGGATGACACATCAGACATGCCAGACGGTGCTGCGTGAATAGAGAATAAAAACGCAGAGTCCGATCTAATAAAGGACACATCCACCCGGCAATTAATCATTCCCTGTGCAAATGAGTTGCGGATGTGAATGACCCAGACAGGGAGATTGAGAGACCTTAGGACGGAAAAAAGATAATACTAACAACTTGTTTACGCGTTCCTTTCGTGAATAAAATCTAAATCTTTGGAAGCAAAACACATTTTCTGACATTGAAATCTCAATGAATGGTAAAAGCGGCCATCAAGACACCCCCTTTCGTCGTTTGGGAACACTTTTCCTCAACGGTTTCTTTCGAAATCTGAGCACTTGTACCGAACGTCCAAAGCGCGACAGCTTCCCGCTGCCCATAAATAACTCGGGGCTTGTCAGAGAGTGCTGGAATGTTCTTCCATTCAAATCGTTCCGATTTCCAGCGGGCTGCTACTCCAGGAATTGCGTAATAAATTATCGCAAGTACGGACAAAATGACGAGAGCATTGGGGTCAAATAAGGCAATGGCGGCAAAAGACAGGGACACACTTCTCCTGAGGCGGCAGGAGAACCTGGGACGCTACGTTGGAAAACTCATTTTTAATCTGCAGATGGTGAGCCTTTCGAAATTTATTTCGCCAGGACCCACAACCGGCGCGCGCGCATTCGTCTGTCAGCTGGCTGGCACGTTCCACAGCGCTCATAACACTCTGCCCACTATGTTCCAGTACTACGATGGTTTTTTTTGTGAGAAAAAAGCTTCATTCCTCCCGCACTTCGTACGACCCAGGAGTAGGAAAATACTACGCAGCCCAAAACCGGCGACGGCAGCAGCATCCCATGCTCAGTCATGCGTAAGTTTGAACGATTGCCTGTGTGATGAGTGTACTGTTCCGGGAGAGGAAGCATAACTTAGACGACCCTCCACAGCGCACAGCCACACACACACAAAAAGCATAACTCGAGACAGAGCTGCTCCCTCGCTCCCTTGCACACGGGGAAAACACGGAAAAGTCAGTGAACTTTTCCCAGGATCTTCCTCCCAACGCCCGACGCGAGGTTCCGGGATGCCATTTCCCTGTGTGTTGAGGGAGGAGGCACGCGAGAGAAAAAAAACCCCGAACAGATCCTTCACCCGTGGGGACCCAACAGCTCCTGACTACGGACCGCGCCGCCCTCTTTTCTATATTTACCCAATTTATCTATGTTTGTCTAACGCAGCGACGACCCGTCGACTCCAAACGCAGCCGCCGTCGCCGTCGCCGTCGCCACAGATCGAACTCGGAAACGATTTCGGAGGGCGGCATAAGAAATTCCACAGACGTGAGCTAAAGTGAGCTTTCAAAAAGCTATAAACATTCCTATTCATGCCGAAATCGGGGAGCCCCCGTCCGTACGGAGCGGAGCGAAAAGGCGACAAAAAATGCGCTTCCTCTTCTGGTGGGGGACGTTTCGGGCAGGATCTTTGGAGTTCGGACGTGAGAGAAAGAGATGAATATGCTGGGGATACACACGAACAACTGTGTTTTCCTCCTTCGCAGATCTCGAAAAAGCGTTCGTGCGCTTTTTTCTCTGCCTTCACCTATTCAGTTTGATTCTATACCACGAGGGTGTGTGTGTGTTCGTGGGGTGGTTCGATTGCATAAATTTTTGGCCCTCCACGCGCCGCCCGGTGGTGATCGCCGCACGCCATTCTTTGCGCATTTTTGCGGGCCACCAATAGGACGGGAATCTCTCAAAGAAACAACGTCAAAAAAGAGCTTACGAAAAACGTACCAAACAAACAAAGCACACTCGCACCACCCACCCACCCACCGATGCCACCGCCAGACGTCGAGACGACGCGCACCATACCCGGGAGTGCAGCAGCTGGAGTAGTGGTGCCTCCGAAAAAGGAGCCAAAAAAACACTTCGATGTATGACAGCTGTCATCGTTCAAAAAGTTTTTCCTCTACACCGACGGACGAGAGAAAAAAACCGCTTTCCCAACCCTAGCAGAGAAGAAGGTGGGTGTGTGGCGTGAAGTATTATAAAGCGTGTGTCCGGAAGTTGCCGTGGATGGAAAAATTCAATTTCCTGGTGACGCGCGCGAGGCGGCGTTCATTTATCAGCCCCAAAAGCGGGTGCGAAAATATTAAATCGACACAACACAGCAGCTACCAAAGCACGAAAATAAAACGGACGGTTGAAATTGTGCACAATTACATACGAAGTGATTGATAGTGCATCGCCGTGTGTTTGATTGGTGCATTCGAAAAAAACAAATCCCATGCATTTATTGCACATTTTTTAACGTTCAATGAATGATGGAGTACCTTTTTTATTACTTCACAATTCGCATTATGGAGCGAGCAAACCGACAGACCAATTTTGCACCGGATGCCTCTCTCTCTCTCTCTCTCTCTCTTACACTGGAAAAAAACTGAACGTTGGAGAGAAACGATACAGACAATAATGCAATTGCACTCGTGTGCTGCAAGTGGTCCCTTTCGGTTTGTATGGCGTGATGAGACGAGCTCATCTTTAAACCTCCGTTTGGCCATTTCAAAGGAACCACCAAATCGGTCGGTCTGCCCCTGGCTCCGGAGTTTTATTTCGCACGTTATTCAAAGCGACGGTGGAATTCAATTTTCAATTCCATTCGAATTTATGGCCGCGCGCAACTTTTACGACCACCACCAATGCACGACGCGGGAGCCGTGCCGGTAATCCGTTCGCTTTGAGTTCAATAAATATCATCGTTTCTTTCTCGTTGGCGTAAAATTATTCACCCTATAAGATACCGATGCAAGACAGGCTGCCCGGAAAGAGAGACAGGAAGCACAAAAAAGATGCATCTTCCGCAGAACCCGACACAGAGCAGGAAAATAAACAAGATATCGCTCCGCCATTTCCACCGCGAGAAGAAGGGAAAACCAATCCGATACACCATTGACTTGATATTTTACAAAAAAAAAAACTTATCACACGGACCGAAAAATGCAAACCAACCAAAACACGCACACAGTCAGTCCGAAAAGCTGCAGCAGAGCAGTGTGGTGGTGAGGGAAAAATCGAAGAGGATTTAATTTTCTTTTAATAAAATCACGTACGAAGGATTTCCTCGGGCAAAGTTGAAGCGAAGAACACGGCCGGGCCGGGGACGCAACCGATGAAGATGAACAACCCATACAATACTACCACACACACAGCCAGCCACCCGAAAAGCTTCTCGGATATAAATTTTTAAAAACATCATTTCGCCCCCGACGTGCGAAAACCGCTGGTGTTGGGCGCGGCGGCGTCCCGACGAGAAGAAACCTTTATCGATATTAATATTCAATGAATATCAATGTCAAACCGTGTTTCCCTTTTTCGGTGCCACACTCCAGGCGCCACCGCGGAGAAGGAAGAGGATGGTATGGCCGGTAACGGATGTTGGGATCTTTTAAAGGTACCTTTTACACTACACCTTGGGGTTCGCGTGTCAGGTTCGTCCCGGTGAGCAGCCGTGTAACACAGACGCATCCGTTTGTGTCAGTCACGCGATGCTTCACACACAGAAGTGAGCAGAGAGGAGGTGAAAAAAGTTCATCCGTGTCTGGATCAGGCACGAGGATCTTTGCCGAAAGGTAAATGACCTCGCCTCGCCAAACGAAGTGCGGTAGTGCAAATGCCTAGCCTTATTCAGGCAGCTTCCTTGAGCGCGTCCGTCTGGGGGATCCGTCTTGGCGCGTCCGGCAGAAATCCCTAATTTGACACTACCCACGCTCTCTGCTGGCCGGCGTTTTCTTCCGACAAATCTACCGCGTGCCAAAAGGGGAAGGAAACGGAAAACTCCACAAACACAAACGGAGAATTAAATTGATTGCTTTCGTTTTTCGTTGCGTGGTGTGCCGAGGGGGGGGGGGACAGCGGCGACAAGAGGTAAGCTTGATCCTGTTTGCGTGCGAACTCTCTGTCCCTAGTGCACCGGTCTCATCCTGACCGCTAACCCCGCGCTAGTACCAGAGTCAGTGCAAGACTCGTCCCGTCGGACAGACAAGGTGTGTGTGTGTGTGTTTGTGTCATTATCATTATTCATTTTGTCGCTTCACTCCCCGGTGTGGAGGGGCGTTAAGGTACGCTCCTTCATTGGCCATCCCGTGTCTGTCACGGAAATCAAAACATAACTTCCTTCCACCCCGAAACGAAGCCCCCAATATCTCCTCTCTCGACGCACAAAAGGCAAAAAGCAGCTGCTGGAGAGCACGTAGCATTTCGCAGAAGAAACCGGTCCTCCCCAGCGCAAGCCGTCGCCATCCCAGCGGCAAGTGACGAGACCGCAAATGTTATCATAATAGTTGTCTCGTCCTGCACCGGGGCACACGGCATCGATTGGATCTCGGAGCCCCGGCATGACGTCGCCCGGCATCACATTCAATCGAACCGATTGTGGGTTTTTGCGTGAAGGAGAGCTTACTCGCCCTTAACGAGAAGTAACGAAAATAAACAGCGTCCCATCGGTTCCGACGAGCGGAAAGGACCCTGGAGCGTGCACAATCAGAGGTAGCTTCGTGGTCGGTTGGGCAGCAAAGTCGGACACCTTTTTCGGAGTGATATTTTACCCCAAAATTTGACCTCACACAGACCGACGGCCTGTGGAAAGCTGAAATTGCATATCGAGCGATTATGGTTTTATAGAGTTGTTATAAAATCTTGATGACTTCATCTGGGTGGGCCTGAGAGAGAAGCAATTGAGGAACAACTGCCGCCATGTCAAACATGGGTGAAATTTCCTTTTGCAAACTCTCCTCCAAACACGTTGACACCTTTTTTTTCGGCGGGAGTTATTTTTTCGCAAAAAGTTCCACTGGTGGTGGTGACTCGAGCAAGAAGACGAAGATTCAAACCGGCAGTAAAATATTACACCTAATTAACATCACATTTGCAACGAGCCACTGAGCGGTACATCATCCTGACATGATCGCTCCTTCTTCTCTCTTTCAACCGCCACCGACGGAGTCTTGCAAATTTTAACATCACTCTCCAAAACACGCGCCCGCGACTTTGCGTCGTTGCATGCTGTCAGTTTGAAGACAACGAACAAACGAGACGCTGCTATGGGGATAACAAATTGTGTTCTATTTATCTCATCTGGGATGTTTTGTCTGTTTATACCATAGAAAAACAACATAAATGGCTGTACCTTTTAAGAAGTAACAAAGTTATGGGCGATTGAAGAAATGTGTCCTTCGAGCTGTCAAACTCATTTAATACTTCAATCTATCGATCAACCGGGAGGGTAATGACCTATCCCATCGTCAAAACTATTTCTACCAGAAATAGATTCGGTAACGTGCCGTAACCCTCGGACCACCTAGGAAAACACATATTTTCCCCGCAACACACAATGCACCAGGTGCGAAATGTGAAAATTTATTATCCACCCATTGAGCCCGCCCGAGGAAAAATCGAATGTTTGACCAACCTTACCGAACAGGTGTGTGTGTGAGTGCCTGGGTATTGTGTGGCACCGGACACATCAAACGAATCCTTTCGATTCGTAACCATGAAGCGTGTCAGTTATCGTGGACACCTTTCTACCCACACACATGCACCACCATTGTAAGTCCCGGACACCCAACCCAAATGCCGGAGTCGTCGTAGTCGTCGCCGCTGTAATTTCTTTTCCTTTATTATCACCACTCGAGGCGAGGGCTGCTCTCTTTTTGTGAGCTAAATTGCGCTGAACGTGCACAGAAACGGATATACGGAGAGTGTACACGGAGAGGTTAGGCCACTTTGACCTCCCCAGTCAGAATAACAACGAGCTTCATATAGGAATACGACAAAGGAGGGCAAAAAAAAGTTAGTGCTGATCTACGCCACAACATGCCAGAGCAGCAGTGTGCATGTGTACCGAGAGCTTAGGGATTAGGCGCTACACGCCTGAGAGGTAGACAGACTGCCAAAGCACACTACCCGCCCGGTCCCCCCATTGTATCGCAGCAAAGGGTCTCGCAGGACGATACCGAAACTGTTGCAGCGCTCTAGCTGTGGCTGCTCGCACACAGCTATCGACGAACACCCGAATGCCGATATCAACGATGGATGGATCAAGATGAAGTACTCTTGAGCGACCTTCCTGCTCGCTCGTACTCCCGCGACCAAGAGGAGCTGGTTCAACCAACCCGGGCGATAGACCGTGAAAAATGTTCGTACGTCGAAGCATAACAAATGTTTGCATAACGTACCCTGGGGATGTCTCCTCACCCGGCCAACTCTACACATCCCTGGGCGTGCTGTCTGGGCTAGCAGTATTGAACGTGTGTGCCCCCCAGTCGGATCGGTGCAGTACATTGGAGAGCTGTAGGAAGAAGGTCTCCAACGTCTCCCACACTCCGTCCGTTATCTACGCTAACGATTGAAGGAAATACTACTGTCCCACCAATAACTCACTTCTCTGTCGGTTGCGCTCCGCGAATCGAACGGGAGGAGGTAGAAAATCCCGACTTCCCTCTGCCTTCCCGATCAGTGAGAAGGAGACTTCACAGAGACAGCAACAGCGAAAAAGAATCCCCAAAAGCCATCGGCGCCTGTAAGCTATGCAAATCACTTCTCTCCGGCACGCTGTGCGGCCGGAGATACAACTCCGGCACCCGGGCGATTGAAATAGACGATTTGGGCACATTGCGCGGGCTAGGTAAAACGCAAATCGATCTCCACCACACCGAAAACCCGAGAGCGCATTTGTCTCACTCGACGAATCCTGGTGCCCATCCTTCCGCAAATCGCTTCGTAGTGGAGGAAAATGCACAGCAAAGCAATGATAAGATGAACAAGAAGCTCGAAATGACAGACAAATTCCTGCAGCAACTTTTTTTTCTCATTAAACTTCCTCGTTTAATTTATTATCGTTCCGGAGGGTGTTGTCCCATAAGGATGTGCCCGGGCGCTAGGCACTCCAACCAGACACAGGCGCCTGCTGACGTGGCATTCTTGCACACGTCTGTGTGACACTTTTGCCTGGTTCTGCTTCAGTTCTTCACCGTGTTCTGTTGCTTAGTTATCTATAGAATTTTTTCAAGCAATAAGGGAATAATGTTTGCAGGAACATATTTTAATAATTTCAACAACAAAAAAATATTCGGAACTCCAAAAAGACAAACGTATAATCAATTTATCTAAAGCCGAATCTATAAATTTATCAGCTTCTTCTTCTCAACCCATTCCGGAAAGCAATAAGCAATACTCCTTTCTGCAAACCATCTCGCGAATGCCAGCCAGAGTTCGTTCATCGACCTGCTCTCGATAACGACCGACCGGCAAGCGAACCGGGATGCCGCTGTTTTACTTCCCGCTAGCAAAAATGGACAGCGCATCTTCCTCATTTATGGATCCCTGTCTATAGCACCTCCTCGTTTCCTGGGGAGCGTTTAATTTCTTCCCCGAAACAACGGCAGTTTGGCAAGAACATGTTCCGTGAAGTTGGCTGTTGCTCACATAAATCATACAAACATAAAACTCTCTTTGTCGGCGGGCAGGGCAAGGAGGCCATGGCGAGAACACGAACGAATCTCGTACACCTCTCGCCGAAGTGCGCGCTTCTTGGAACACCCAACAGGACCTTATAGCGAGCGGCGCAACTTATGAGCGACGTAAAACTTTTCCGTGCTCCACGCCATATCCCCTTGGAATCACCACCACACGGTCGAGTTTCCAAGAGTTTCGGGAAGAAATTCGACGATCACAACCGGGTCTTGCAGCAATAGCATCCGCGGTGAACCTTTTTATGAGGCCCTGCGCACGTCTCCCTATAGTATTCGACTCATCGGAGGATCACAGGATCGCACCGTTGCATTGCAAAACGAAACAAAAAGCGTACCCCACAGCCAGGCACAGACCCGTTTGTTGCTTTATGGCCGAAGTCGTCAAGATTAACTTCTTCATTCGCGATGGTGGTCACCGCCGACAAAGAGCCCGAGGTCCGCCGAAGGAGATTGGGTGAAATCTGCATCGGAACCGTACGCCAGACGGTCATCCATGCATTTTGCGCCTCATTGAAGCGTTCGGTGGTAGGTTTTTTGGGGAGCCGTTTCCTTCTTCCTTTAGCAACAGTAAAAAAAACGTTATGCAAGTCGTCTCAGCGACAAACTGAGCTCACCTTGGCAAAGACAAAAAAGAGAGCTCACTTTCCCACCACCGCCGCCTATCTCCCTTTCCACAGAGCCATGAATGGAGCAAGGGTAGCAGGCAGAGGTTCCTAAATTCCGTCGCTAGATTATGTCGTAAAAACTAACGAAGCAGATGGAGACACGGAGCATTATGCGATGGCCCGTCGAGGCCCTCTCGCTGCTACTAGCCAGCCAAGCCAAGCCCCGACACCGGTACACGATGGAGAAGTTTGCCGTTTTTATGTGTACATTAAATTATGTGTGTCCTCCCCGGTCGGCCAGCCGTGAAATAGATGCTCCGCGCGGAAAGGTTCACTTCTCGAGAGGCAAAATAGCAGCATTTCTCAGCTCATTGTGTACAACCCCGTCCATATCACAACCATTATCCGAAAATGCAGCCGACAGTCGGCGAGTCGCATTAACTCGACAAATCAATCTTCCCAAACGTGCGGACACTCAAGCAGCGCACACATTAGGGTGATGAATGATTTTATGCTTCGCTACGGACACATAGGAGCGCAGCGGCGGCGATATGCATGCGCGCGTACTTTCTCACACAAAGAGATTAAGATGCAAACGTCGTGGAGGAGGAGAGGCGGCAAACGAATTATTCCGGTGGCTATTGAAAAATTAAATTTCAGTACCAATTAGCATAAAGCGGAAGAGTGTGCGCTGAAGCACAAGTCGTATCTTAATTATGTCCCTTTATCAAGCGTCTGGTAGCTGGTAGTCGGTCGAGCTACCGACCTCGAGTGCTGTGCTCTTTGTTGCAATCTTGCCGCCCGATAAAAATGACAGTGAAATTGATTAAGATATCTGCGCTGAAAAATACGTCAGACAAAATTTTCCCTATCCATCATTGTTTTCTGGAGGTGGAAGCGAATGTGATTTAAATCCAGATCCAAAGATGGAGACAATAATCGCTGCTCCAGACTAGTATTTCGAAGGCAAAAAACGCAAACAACAAGCGAAGGACACGTCTTCTAATCCTTTCTGACAGCAACAAGGTACGCTACTCCCCAGGTGGATGGACACGAACGATCAAAAAAACGTTCACTACCTCTCTGAAAATGAACTCCGATCCGAGCGGGACTAATGAACCCATTTTCCCAAGATGCGTCACTTGAGTTGAACATTTTTTTACGACAATGCTTGCCGTAGTGCCAAGCGAGAAGGCGGATGTAATGCAGGAAAATCGTAAGGAGCCAAATTTTTCATCCTTAATTAGCTTTAATTACTTCCATTATCATTTTTATAGGCGACCAAAGGCGGGGAGGCGTAGTCCCACTTGCGTTCCCCAGACGATCCCGCCAGACCGTTTATCAGCGGTAACAGCAGCAACAGACTGGCTTAAAATCTAGCTAAAAAAAGGACTGGAAGTAAATCTACCCCAGCTCTTCTTTCGCACATTCACAGTTGATGTCCGAAAATTTCCCACAGTGAAAAAGTCCCATCAGGTGGTACTTTAGCTCGCTCCCTCCACGTCCCCCAAAAGGACGAACCGGACACACCGAAGATGGACAGATTTCGGTGGATGAAACGTGGGTTCGACGAGTGTCACATGCAAGCCGGGGCACAATATATACACACACATACATACGAAAAAAAAACCCGATTTCTTGTGTGGCACATCCTCCGGCCGTCGTGGTGCGTGTTGTTTGATGAGGTGATGAATTATTTATCCACGGTTAAACGAAAACTGGACCTGCGGCGAAGCACTGGACTGGATCATCTAACGCGGGGCGTGATAGCCTCCCGTCTATCTACCGATCATCTTCAGGCCATCGAACGCGCGCTGCCTGCTGTTTGTTATGGTTGAAGGCAAGCAAGTATGAAGTCAGATATTTATGATAAACAGGATCGATAAATGCGGGAAGAGGACACACAACACCACCAGACACCAAACCAAACACGTCTGAAGCAAGCGAAACAACGACCAGCCGGGATAATATCCTTAATTCCGGCTCGGCTAGCAGGGTTAACCTTCAGGGACAGGGCGAAAGAGCGAGAGAAAGCGAGAGTGCTTTATGAGGCATTTCGAAGCTTTATGAGAATGTAATTGAATTTTTATGATTTAATTGGACCGAGACACATCATAAAGGGAGGTGTGGATATGAATGTGTGTGTGTGTGTGTTTTGATGAAATCTTGCACGGATACGATCCGAAGGACATACATTCACACCACACATGCTCTTCTTTCGGGATGTGTGCGCGTTTGTTGGAAAACATTGATGAAACATTCAGGTAAATTTCGAGCTGTTTCCAGATCGTGGTAAAGCACGTACCAAGCGCGCGCGCGTCTCTACATAAATCGAACGAAGGGATACGGACTGAGAAAAAAAGCGTTTCCTTTTCGTAACGCCACCAGACAGACGACGGAGACATAAGTAGAAATTAAACTTTAATTACACTTGGCACGTTCGAGAAATAGTGACATTTAACTACCGTCCCGTGTGTTGTTTTTTCTTTTTTCGCTCTACACGTTTCCTGCCGTTATTCCTTGGCGCAAATGTCCACCCCGATAAGAGCCGTTCGTTCGTTCGTTCGACAACCCACAAAACATTACGCAAACAGACAACCCACCCCCGACAACAAATGGGATCGCGGCTGAGAGGAAAGGAGAATTGCCGAGAATTGATTGCTTATCGATTGTCGTACGGAAAAGATGGGTTTTTCTTCGGGCATTTCCTTCTTGCTCTCCTGTTGCTATACCTCCCGTTGCTCCCTCCCAGCCGTGCTCGTGCGCGCTGCTGGAAAATGGAAAACTTTTACACTTTCCCATTTTTCCTGCTCCGTATGGCGCGCGCCTCTGTTCTGTTGGGGTTTTTTTGTGTGTGTTATCAACGAATTAAGAAAACTTGGAGCCACCCTGCTGTGCTTACTTCAACAGACCCACGCAGACGCAGAAAAAAGGTCAAGCACTATCAGGACGGTAGGAGAGCACGTCGCCAACGATAACGCCCAACCAGGAGTGCCAGCAGGAGGCGGGCGGCCCGGTACACGTAAAAAGCTTAGGCGAAAGTTCCGACTTCACAACCGGGCGCGCCAAAACTCGTATCAAACACTAATAAATCACGGAGGTTTTTACACCAGAGCCAGTTTCTTTTTTGTTTTTTAGACAGCTTTCTTCCTTCTTCTACCGTAAGGTTGAAAAAAGTGGAAATTGATCCTGGTACTCCCACCGAGTCACCAGTTTTTCTTGAATGCCGGTGCACTCTGGAACGTTGACCGAGAGGAAGAAGGTAATGATTATGGTGTTGAATTTCTGAAGTTAGCACCTACAAGTCCATTCCTAATACTTTGAATTGTATCAAGAAAAGGTTGATACAAGTAACACTGCAAAAAACTAATATTAAAAAAATGTTGGTCCTTCGAACCGGATTTGACTATATTGTTTTGAAAAGCAATCTCGTGAACACAATTTATTCCCACCGTCCGTTGAATAATGCCAGATGTAAAACACCATCGTAACCCGAGATCCTGACCACACCTACCACCCACCCGGTGGTTTCATCCGAGAATGGCCACAACCGGGCAAAGGTCAGTAACGCGCACTGCATGCGGTGACGCTAACCTTAGCTGAGCGCACTTTATTCAACTCCCACGGTGCCTTTTAACGTTCCACACATTTCACACTGAAATCGATTACTTAACGACTTGCAAGCATGAGATAATATTGGGTTGTGTGTGTGTGTGCGCGCGCGTTCTCATCTTCGTCCTCGGGGTACGTCCACCACCACCACCAGCACACCGACCCGACGCCCCATCATCGCATGACGCGCAATCGTTACTCAAGACCGCAGCGCGGTGACAACTTGTCAACGGCAGCCCACCACCAGAAATAACGTTCCAACGAGGTCAGAGACAGATGGCTTTTGAAATCCGACGTGCATATGCGTGCGCGCGCGTGATTACTTAATATTGACATTATATTCGGCCAATAAATTTGCACATAAATCACCATCATATTCCGCCCTTCCTCTATGCCCGGCAGCGCCATGAGGCACCAGCGATCGGGGCGTGGAGCAAGTAGCTTCCATTAAACGAGTTTTTAACACTCCCAATGAAGCACAATTTTCACGACGATTTTTTCCCCCCATTTCCAGTCTCTAAAACCAGTTTCGCCTGCCATACACACGCGACAACAATGTTACGGTTTTGCGGTTTTAAGAGCCAGTACATGCGAAACGTGACTGTCACTCATTAGAGAGGTTCGAGAGCAGGTCGTCGTCAAACGGCGACGTCATCGTGCCACGGACGACGCGGAATGCAACAGTGCCCCAGCAAATGCGGAACTACAACTGCTCCTAGACGTCGGGAGGTAGTAAAAACGTGAACTGCGCGGTTGGCACTGGGCCAACTGATTTGGATAGAATGTACCTAACCTAAAAAGCTGTAACTCCCGCGATCGGTCACTGCTGACGCATTCCCCCCTATGGGATCTCGCTCCTGAGCGTTTTGTCACTTGTCGAGAAATAGAATTCGATGCGTTTGGCAGGTTCCGCCGTCGCGTGTGGTGTTTGTATTGTGGTTGGTCAGTTACTCACAATTTGCATCTCCCTGCTCAGAGCACACGGGGTGTGGATGGAAGCTGAGAGACGTCCCGTGCAACGTGAAGCGCAAGCAAGAGTCATTTGCTTTCCTGCGAACAAACACACCTCGCACTAACTTGACAAACTGCCAATGGAGTAATTTCTTTGCCAAGACACGTTTTCCGTCGCTGCGACCGTGCATGACTGCGCGGCTGCAAAAACGTGCGAACGAGTAGGTGATAGACGCGCTGATCAATGCGCTTTATTAATGCACCGCTCGTGTGGTTTCCGGGAAGTGTAATCGAGCCGAAGATGCGATTGATTGTAACCGCATCGAGCGCCGTTAAATGGACGTACTACGAGAGCCCATCCTAATGATATGGGGATTCGTTTCAAACGTTTCAAGCGTTCTGACAAATGACATAACCACAATAAAGGCAATGTACCGCGCGCGCCCGCTTTGAGCACACTGCGAGCAATATGATCTTATAAACTCGACCACGGTCGATCGATCTACGTCACTTACCTTTATCGAGTAGGAGTTTATCCGCTGGCGCTGCAGTACGTTGAACGATGAGAAGTCCAAACGGCGCGAGAAGATCCCGTTCGCACCAGATGTGGCTCTGTGGAAGAGAAGAAGAGAACGCATGAAGAACATATTTGCATAGAACACACACCCCGAACAATCGATGATGGAAATAAATATTGATAAGAACGTTACGAACGTTTTCTTTGGTCACCGCAGTTATAACCAAAATAGAACCGGGCGGAAATTCGTGCAATAAATCGTGACATTCACAAAGTCTCGTTTTCGCATGCGAATGGCGGCGAAACTGATCGAATTTATGCGATCGTGTGCAACACGATATCGCGCGGCCCAGGATAAACCCTTCCCAGCTAGCAAGCAACCAAAAGAACCAACCCCGCTGTCTGACACGCTCGCGGCGTAAGTAAATAAACAATGATAAGACGAAGTACCGTGTCGCTTTTTTTCCTCGTTTCTTTATTTGCCCTCCACACAGACCTCTCGGTTCGCCTCTGACGCCGGGAATGACGCCACCGAATCGAGCTTCAAAAAGAATCAAATAAACCGCACACCCAAGCGAAACCGCGACACGATCGAACCCCAAATGCAGTGTATGTGTGTGTGTTATGTTTTGGGTGTCTCTGTGGAGTGGAGTTGCTCTTATCGCGGATCTTATTGTGGTGGTGCAACGAAAGAAGAAAAAAACCTCCCAAAACGTGTACAAACCAGAACAGCCGATCCGCTTCTCGAGTTTCGGCACCGACGAATAGCCGATGAGTTCTCGACGATGACGCCGCCCAACGTTGGATCCAGAAACCCGTCGAAAAGCAATGCAAAACCTTGACATGTGAGTCCCGGGAACGTGATAGTGTTAGGGGTGGTGTTGGCAAACTCAGGCTGTGTCAATTGCCACAAACCAAAGTCGTAACATTAGTTTTCGCGTACGCTGTTTCGCGCATGCAATTGCAAGTTGTTTCGTTTTTTTGTTGAACATTCAGAAAAGAACATCGTTCAAAACCTGCCGTGTTCCCACAATCGTAGCGCCATGGTGTTTGGTTATGCTTTCTCCAACAAGTCCCAACTTAAATTTAGTAGATATTTTACAATGGCTGTCAAATTAGAATCGGAATATAAAGAACATTGAGATACAGTCTCCAAACACAGTTTAACAAGATAAGAACTTAACGTTTGGATTTTGAAGAGTTGAGAAATAAAATTGAAGGTTAACACATGTTGGTTTTTGTACACCATGAGCAGATTAGGGAGAGTCACAGGGAAAAAAAGTATTGAAAACAAAGAGGAGGAAAAGTGCATCTCAACGACATTTAACTTTCCAAACTAGCGAGGGTGCCATTTCAGAAAGGCTTCGCTGTCTCTATGTTCCAAAGTGCATAGCAAACACTTTTCAACGCAACTTCTGTAAGGTCAACTCTTCAATTCGAACATTTTCCAAAAGCGGTCGTTACATTCCATCCGCCTCCTTCCTATTGAAAAAACTTCCGAGCGACAATATTGCAAAACTTTACCATCAACAACGACCAAAGTTCGAGTTCGGGTTCAAGGGAAATCGAAATAGTTAGCCAAGGGCACCATGCACCACTATTGCATAAGCCGTGTCTCTGCCTCCAACAGATCGGGGCAAGAGCAAGCAAAAAAAACGTTCGCGTGATTCATCGGCAGTATCTGTGTGTTGGGTTGTTGTTTTGCCAGTTTGGCGAAGCCATTAGAGTGGACATGTGAGACATATTTGGAAAAACGAAACCGGCCAAAGAAGAACAAGGCGTGGATGTGTTTACCTCACCGGAGAAGCGTACGCGCAACGAACACTACTACTACTACTCTAATAACCAACTGTAGAGCGGTTTGTTTTGTTTATTTTCAACGTCGAAAGATCGATTAGCTCTAGGTAGGGATGGGTGAGCCGGAGATAAAAAAGGGGAATAATATGCTACACGCTGGACGCCGGTGTGTATGTTCAAGGTTAACTATTCGCACAAACAGCGCTAAGAAGGAGGAAGAAAGGAACGACACCAGCCCCACGATGCTTATCTTTCACCCGGTCACCTCCCGTCTTCAGACTAGAAGACGATCAGATATTCCAAGTACGATCGCGTTGTCGAGTATTAGGCGGGACACGAACACACATTGCCTTCTCATGCTGGAATGTGAACCTCGACGGCGCACCTTCTATCCGGGGGTGATTCCCTTTTTTCATCATGATCTCGACAAACAGGCGACTAAAAGATCATCCAACACTATCATCTCTCCCGTCCTACACACGCATACGAGTGTAGAAATATTTCGCTCAATCCAGTCCAACGTCCACAGAGAGTCAAGTGACGTGCCTAAACCTGGAACAAATCGTGATTTCCTCTTTCTTAATATTAGGCATGCCCGCCAGCCACCCTCCCCCACCATTACACCCCACCACCCCCACGTGTTTCGCGGACGTGACGGGAATTCATTAACAGCGCCTTTTACGGCACTGAAACACACACACTGACGTACACCGAAAGAAGGTGAAAGCGAAAATCTGTAATAATTTTGTTCAAGCCGCGCAAAACCCCTTCACAACATCCATCTCACACAACCGGCGGCGCGCGGAAACACATAATTCAAGGAATGCAACAAGATCGCCGAAATTCCGTCCGGACGGGCGAACAACGCAGAAAGGAGGACGCGCACAAATCGCGTATTATCTAATCCGTTTTTTTTTTTTCGTATATACATATTCTGTACCCTCCTCCATTTCCATTTTGGCGTGGATTTATGCACGGGCAATAAAAGGCCAAAGCAAAGCAGGTTAAAAATATTTACGCTACACGCATTTGGCGGTAGTGTGTGAATCCGGGAATGGTGGTCTGCACGTTGGCAGTAGTGAGATGAGTAGAGAGGCGGGGGAGAGGTGAAACAGAGAGCCACAAAAAATGTGCCTGGTGCTGCATAAAAAAGCAAAACAAAAACCACATCCATCCCTCATCAAACACGCGCTCTGCCTCCTCCGCGTCTCCAACGTATAATATACACACATAAATCCGCTCGAACCAACTCGGATGTGAATGGGGAACGTTGTTTTCGCGTTTACTTTTGACGCCACCATCACCACTACCGACAATCAAAAGAGGAAGAAAACACCCCATACACACGCAGACGCCCGCTCTGGGGCAAAACACGCAATCGGAAGAACACCAGCGAGCGAAGAAATCAACTGGCCATCCGACAGCCACACCACCCCACGCAAACGGAATGGAGCGAGAGTGTGCCACGACCACAGGCAGAAGCAGAGGGAGACCCAACCATCATCACCATCATCAACATCTTCGTCATCAACGTGCGCACACACATACACAACCACGGGCGCGCATTGACAGCATAGCGCAACTGCTCAGCACTTTTTAACCTTGACATTGAGAGTGCCGCGCCGAAGAAGAAGAAACGGTTGGATGTTGTGTGGCTGTGTGTTGGTGGTGCTGGTGGTGGTAATGGCAGAAGTTGGTGTTTGATTCCAAAATAAGCAAACCAACATCACGAACACCACACACCAACGTCAAACGGTGCGCGCGGCTGGCATACATTTCCAACGCCGGGCGAAGGCAAGATCTGCTCAACATAACCACAACGAGCAGTGGAGAGGCCCTGAAGTCGCGAAGAAGGGGCACGATATAAACACGACCTGCTCACGGGGGGCGGCGCACGGGGGGAGCACACGCAAAACACGGCTAACATTCCTGCGATTACTTAATCGATTACAAACAACCCAACGGGCGATCGTAATAATTGTTAAGAGAATTTTGATTTCATCTTCAACAAATAACTTTGCAATATCTGACACGGCTTCCAGTGTGTGAGCGACCGCAGACCATTTTTGGAGTGCGAAATTGCGAAGCACCGGAGTATTATCGCGCTGCGAAATAAATGAATGCAAGGTCATGCGCTGCTGGTTTGCTGCTGTAAATGTCAGCACACTCTCGGAGTGATCAAAATACCAAACTGATCAGTCAGATTACGGAGGCGATCCGAACGCAGCACCACAACAACACGAGTAGCACAAAAACTAGTCGGATTGGAAATTCCCCCAAAAACAGACTTCGAATGCGCATCGAATCCGATTCGACTACGTTGCCGAGCCGCGCGCGGCCAACAACAGAACCAGCGCGTGACATTTCGTGTTCTACTGTAAGCTGGTTTCAATGACAGATGATGTCGATGCAAGCAGCGGGAGCGTAAGAATGGCTCGTGGGAAACAGATTTCGCCGCGTGTACGCTGAATGTGGTCGATTTTCAAACGTCTAAGAACATCCTTTCAACGTACCGGACCACTGAAGACGCTGGCATACTTGACCTTGGAAATAATCACCTTCACACGGGCTCTCTCGGGGAGTCGTCAGCGAGAGAGAGAGATCTTCTTGCCGGGGAGATAATTTGACGGTATAAATCATAAGTGTAACGCGGCAATAACCATGAAAGAGATCCAAAGCCAACTCCCGCCCAATCGAGATGATCCAGAGATGGTCCAGAGTAGCGCTTGTCCTTATTGGTCTCACCATCGCATCATCTCCGGCAAGTCTTGTGGGGAGTGTGTTCGGCAATAAAACACGGGACAGCTCGTCTCCGTTGCTCCGTGTCTTCCATCACGGACTCTTCCCGCATTCTCGATTTGCTTGGATCGTACGCAAAAATAGACACTACACTCCACACGCACAACAGGCCGAGTTCTTTCATTGGCTGCCAACAAACAAACAAACGGGCATTCCGACGCTAATTATATATCGCTCTACGAGACACCGCGTTTCTCGTGGCGTTTGTAGGAGCGGAGCACACTTTATTGCATTATCGATTGCGTCGTTGCATGCTGCTGTGAGTTTTGCCACAGATAAACGCCACTTCTTGTGCATCTGCAGCAGACAGTGACTGACCGAAACGCGAAGAGGTAATTAATCATTGGCAAGGAAGCGGACAGCCAGCAGCAGCAACACTACCGCAAAAGATCGAACTTTTGCCAATCATTGCCGGAGCGACGGTAAAGCTCCAGCCAGAAAGCGGTATCGATTGCTACCCAGCTGCTACTAATGCCGGCAATGACTGTCTAGCGCGGCATGTCTGGGTCGTGGTTGGATAATCAATCATCGCGGATACATTGTTGCAAGCGACTGGGAGGAACGTGGAAAGAGTCTGTCTCCACGGATGTCAAAACCTGCCACTACCTAAACCATTCTAACGAGAACGCAACGGCGCATGGATGGGCGAAGTAGGCGCTTCCCGTGTCTACGAGAATGGCGTAACAGCACAATAGAAGGTAAACGCCATCGAAGCCTTTCCATTTCTGTCCCAACGGCCCAGGTACACCACGGATAGCAGAAGCTTAGTGTCTCTGTGTACTCTCATGAGGTGGCTGGGCTCACGCTGGCGTTTATTGATCTGTTGCTCAAGTGCATGAGTAGGATGCCAATGACGCCCTTTTACAAGGGTGACACGACACCACCTCTCTTCGTCGTTTCACAGTGGAAAGTGAACTATTAAACTACGTACTACCGAGTTGTCTGCTTTCGTGACGTTGCCAACAACTAGGCGACTAGTTCACAAGCAATGCCGTCGGTCGTGTCTGGACACCTCCGCACAAACGCGCAAACTTCGCTTGAAGGTGGTCAGGAAATTTATCTGTTTAGCTAACGCTCCTGGAACTGGAACGACCGCGAGCAGCACACGGCGTCATCGCATCGCTTTGACACGCGGGTAAACATTCAATCACCCATTTGTCATCCAGTCTGGTGGAACGAACATACGGAACCGCGTGGAGGCGGAGTAGTTTGTGAGCAATTACACAGTTGGCTTGGAGGAGTTTGACGATGTGTGCTGTGTGATCATAGACGAATGGCCACGAATGGGTCGTTTCGATTTGGCGTTGAATTTTAATTGCCAATCCCTGCCGTTCAAGAACCATTTCAAACGCCGCACGACCGGATAAGACATGGCTCAGGGAGACCCGCAAAAAAAACTTACCGAAGATCGCATCATATATTTTACGGCTTGTGAACCGCGAGGTAAGCGAAACGCAGCTGCGCGCGCGCGCTCGCACGTCCATGACTAGTTGAGTCCGGTACGATTGTTTGCTTTAATTCGCCTATCAAGATCTACAAGAGGCGCTAGAGTTCCCAGGAGGTTCGTTTGGAGCCTCTAAAAGATTCGCCCGTCAAGGTCAAGAAGCTAGCTGCTGTATGGTCTAAACGCACGCGGCTTTTTTTTTGAGGAAAAAACCCATTCCAAATGAAAATTAACCCAAATCACCATTAATGGGGCACCTTTTTCTGAGCAGACCCAATACTCACAGAGGAACCACTTTTATGGGCATGGGGAGGTCCACCGCAAAAAAGAAGCTATCCTTTACGTCTACGATGTTTGAAGATTTTTTAACAGTCAACACAAAAACCTCTTACAACAACCAACATCTCATTCCGGATCGTATTCATTCGATTCGGATCACCGACAACATATTTATTGCCCCCGGTTGGGTAGCCCACAAGACCATGGGCAGACGTGTTCCGAAAATGACGCACGCAACACGGGCAGCACATTTCCTATGCACGTCGGGGAGTCCACCTCAACGGAGACCTCCACGATGCGACTCAGACTCAGCGCGTCATCATCATGGTCGAAATAGATACATCCAAATTATTGTGCAATACTTTAAATTAATGTTGGAGACGGAGAGACAAGCGTTCCGTCAACGGCGATTCATCTGCATGCAGTCGGAGCCAAACTCTCTCAGGGGGGTTTGCTGCGTACGGACACGTGTTACCCTCCGATGAGAGGCAGATGCTTATCGATAGCGAACGGACCGGACGGCCCAATCTAAACGATCGCTGCGCGTCAAGGATGATAGAGATATTTTCGATGAGCACACGATTAAGCTGCTGTAGCCGGTATCTCCAACAATTGAAAAACAGGCTATTATGAAACAACAAAGAAAGATTTACAGCCTTCATCCGTAACCGAATGAACAGAGGTGCGCATCGATTGCGACCGTTTTCGAAAAGGATCCTCGACGGTTTGAGGCAGTCCTAATCCAGGTGTGCTCTAGGATTCTACCTGAAATCTTACAATTCCCCGCGATAGCGGGAAGTATTAGACACCCTATGTCTGAGAGCCAGTTTGGCCATAAACAAGATTTATAACTTAAAGATCCACAAACCACCCTAATCCACAACCAACATCACGAGTCGCGAGACCCCAACACGCGTTTGCGGAAGTTTGCGCACAGACCACTCTCGACGAAACTATCCGCTTTCGTTAAGCTTATCTGAGGCCACTTCGACCACGATCATCGCGCTCGCTGCTGGCTCCCCACCAGTGGAGTGGTGGTGGGACCGTCGATATCACGTCCCTGAACCTCCATCAATAGTTTTGCAGCGGTCCGGGGAGTTTTGTCTACTCCTTCCGAGAACAATGATTGAAGGAATCCAACCCACCGCCGTTTCGCTGCCAAAAATTGTATTGTCCGGTGCCAAGTGGGATATGTGTGTTTCGTTTTTCAAGGAAACGAGGCAACTTAATTGTTATGCATAACATATGGAACAAAATACTAGGCGGCAGTGTACGCACACACATGATGAGCTCCCCATATTAATCGCGTTTCTTGGCGAGAGAGCATTCGGCGCAACATAAATGGGTTGTCTGGCTGTCGAAGCAGACACACACATACACACAGCGCGGGCGTCGCTTCTCTTCTTCCTCCCTCTCTCGAACGCTTTCGTCTGTCCTTTTAAAGGGAACAGTGAAACAATTACCAGCCGAAAAAAGAAGACCAAATAAGACATCGATCATCGCTTACGGTACACACACGCCACACGCTCCTACTTCTGCGGGTTTTTACTTGGTCTCGCCTCTTCCTCTCTGGTGCCATTGTTTTTGGCTCCATACAGATGTTGTCCACTGCAAGGCACCGTGCAACTTAACTCGGGTGTAAGCGACGAACAATAAACAAAAATGTCACCAACGATGGTGTCTCCCCAAAACGGGGGTCTCCTCCTCGAATGTCTTGATGATGATCGTGTATCGTGCGTGGTGGCGCCATCTGTCTGCCGGCATCTCTCAGAGTCGCAATTCCAAACCCGCTTCTTCTGTTGGAAACGTGTGCCTTGAGAAAATATCATTTTCGAAACACAAGCAGAAAGGGTGAAAAAAAACATCAAGTACTGGTTCGAAACATTTATCTATATCGAGAAGGTACACGAGCGCCACGAGAACGCACGCTTACTCATACGATCCGCGCCTCGGAGACGCATTTTTGCCGATCAATATTTGGCCAAGCCGCGGGGAATTAACTAGTCGAACGCGTTCGGTTTGAACCACGCCTTGGTACGAGCAAGGGGAAGAGGTTACAAGATAAGAAAACCGCCACTAAGCACGTGGCGCATGAATCTTTACAGCTTGTCCGGTATTCCGATGCCAACAATGAGTCGCATTCATGAGACGCCAGAGCACCAGTGGAGCGCGCTAACTCATTCATATCAATCATGCCCGATCGTCGTTAGCTGAAGTGGCTGCAGGCTGCAGCTGCACATACAAGCACACACGGTGCGCGGCGCGTCGTTCTGCTTCTTCAGCTCCTAAACGCCGCTCTGAATCTTATCGAAGGGTGGTGGTCCCAACACTGGGCTCTTTAAAAGTGACTTTAAACAACGCGTAAACACAACTTTCGCCAGGGGTGCGCTTATCCTCCTCAGTGGCGGTGGTCACACCACCAGAGAGTTCGATTTTATTGCCCTGCACGATCAGCACAACAGCTCGGGGTCCAGGGGGCTCGCGGTTTGTTTATTTGCCTCACTAAGCGCAACCACGACGCAGTAGTGTCGGTTACCCGTGCCCTCTCAGGTTACCCCGGTCAACGCGGGAACGCCGCGTCCCATAGAAGGTGTGGGCCCGCCCCGGTTCTCAGGAGGATATACGGAAGAGGGAAAGACACACCCGACACACACACGCGGGCGATTAGAAGCAATAACAACAACAGACCACTTGAGAAAAGAAGTTTGAGGCGCGATTATACGATCAATACGTACGTGATAATGTGCTGTCCTGGGAGTTTTGGCGTGCTACGAGAGCGAGAATGAGACCAGCTGCTGCTATTGTTGCACATACGGTTGATGATGTTTACTATTGTGCATTTACATAACACCTAAAAACCGTGCCCGACAACGATGAGCTGACGTTTGCGGAAATCGGACTTAGGGACCGTAAATGCAGCGAATGAAGCTGCACGTCTCAGTTTGCACGGTAGGAAACCTCGTGAAAACACACGTTCACAGAGTTTATGTTTTTGGTTTCTCACCATGTCGAAGTAGAGTCATTACTAATGGGAAGAATACCTACAGTTAGTTCCAGATAGTGCTAATTCTTTAACAGATCACGAAGCTTCCACCAATGAAGTCATTTAGCTAAGAAAGTCTCCAAAAACTGAATTCTTGAAACAGTCTTGTACAATTTCGTGTTTTTCACACACATTTCCATAGGAAGATATTTTGAGCAAGATAACGTGTTTGATAGTTATCTGTTTTACGGTATGTTCCTGTATGGCTGTATGTTCCTTACTATTCATACTATTCTTAAGTGAAAAAAGAACAATATTTACCAATTTCTGACTGATATTCTAGAAAATGCAACATCGATTATCTAGCAACATCGATCTACAACTGACTGTACACCGGGGAAAAGTCTTAAAATGTGGCTACCTTCGTTGTTTTAATGCAATAAAAAATGGAGCCACTAATAAATTGTCTAGATTCATTTCAATTTCCAACTGGCCGATTGTAAACATTGATTCGCTTCACAGGATGCCGAAACAGTATAGTAACACTACGCTGCGTCGTCCTGTTTTCCACGCAAAGGGAGTACACGGTTTTCAAACTTTACAACAGCCCAAAATCGTTATCAACTCTCGCATCAGATCTCGCCCATCCGTCCCTTAACAAAAACAGCCCGTAGCAACCGTAACAAACGACCACCAGGAGAGAAGGGGTGGCCGCGCTATTGCATAAACTTTCTTCCCGCCACTTCCGGCCACACAGTGAGAGACAATGAACCACCCCAGCCGAGTCGAGGGGGTTAGCTTGCGTACGACCAACGACCACACACACCGGAAGGCGTTCATAAATCCATCCGATCCTCGGGGCGCGAGATCGCGCGCACTCACCACCACTATGCAGCAGCAGCAGCAGCAAAGAAACCCCAAAACAAAGAACACCGCAACGCGACGGATGCGCGATTTCGGTGGTTCCTTCCAAGACCGTGGCGTGCGCGCGTGTACCAGCCCGGCGTGGCAAGATCCGGCCACACAACAATTGCACCGGTGGTTGTAGCAAGGCGGCGCGAGAAGAGTAATTGGGTGTTATATTTAATTTAAATTGGATCAACGGCCGGGAGCGGACAAGTGCGATAAGGAGAGAGAAAAAGAAAGAAAAAAAAGTCGCGGCGTGCCGTCATCAGTGCCCACCCAACGGGCCGTGCTGAGGACACGGACATTAGGGACTGTTTGCCGCTTTTCCTGCCAGGTCTGATTGCAGGCCAGAACGGGTCAGGTCACAAAAACAGCACGATCGTAAATTATGCAAATTACATTTTCGGTACGCGGTGGCGATCGTTTTTACGGTTGCAGTTTTTATTGCACCCTGCACCCGCGATTCAACAACACGAGCACGGACATCTTGTTCTAGAAATGTAAAAAACACCGTTCCGTTTCCGTTTCACCCAATGCAACAAAGGACCCTAAAATTGCACCCCCATGTCTTTCTCACACCACCCAAGACCGGCTATCCTGACCTAAGGGGGAGTGCTCGGAGCATGGACGGGAATTTATCACGCTCTAATTAACGATTCCCAACACCCCGCCCACCTGCGAGTGCCTGAGACCCCCTTCGGGTGGTGCGAGTACTTCATCCGTGAAGAAAAAAGAAAGGCCCGAAATGCCTGAAAGACCTACGGAACTCCATCGGACCACAAGGACACATCTCAGGGCACGAGCCAACGCGAAGCGCGATCTCATAGTGGTTTCGTAAATGCCAACACACCAGAAAATTGGGTCATTTTCTGGACGACCATAAAATCAGCCCCAACGGTGCGATTACCGTGACGGGAAACAGGTTGTAAATCAGGCGTCGCGGGCTTTCCCCCTTTACGAGCAGCCGCGCGCGCCGTTCGATCCGAAAGGCGGCTTTCCAAGGCAATTTTTGGTTTCTAAAAAAAATCCGTTCTTTGTATGATTCACCGACCACAACACACATCTCATGTGTATGTGGTCGGTGGTCTCGTCGGCAGCAGCTGTAAAAATAAACTTTAGTAACCTTCACATCCGCCTCTGGTTTTTCGATTGTAGCATTTTGGCTGGTTTTAGTCGGGTTTCAACTAGTCTCGATTAAGGAATTAAGCACCTCATTTGCTGCTTCTCACCACCACACAAACAAGCTACGAACAAGAACATTGGCAGGAGATACCGGCACGAAAACAACTAACCTTTACTCCGTTACGATCAATGGAACCGGTTTTAAAAGGATCGACAAGACGCATTGACGCAGCGCACACACCTTTTCCCCACCATCTTAAGGCATTATCATCTTCGCTCGCTCCAATAGCATCCCTGCTGCTCTGCGTGCACCACGGGTTCTGGAAGGTTCCCATTTTGGCTGTCACCACCAGCACTATGCAATCAGCGTGACCAACTCCTCCGCAGCCGTCGCCTGATGCAGGCAGTATATTGGCGCCGTAATAGCATTCCATATGGTCATGCCAACACACGAAAGCATAAGACACAACCCCCTACACTGCTGCGCGCCTCGCTGATTACACCGGGTTTTCTATCATTAAGTTTTCCTCCCCGAGAAGACGGGAAAGTTTCTCACCAAACACGTGCGAAAACGACAACAAAAAACAACTTGGTCCTGTGTGCAAAGTTCGTCCAATATTGGCTGCGGGACAACGACGACGACGACGAGATGGCGCATTTGCATACGCATTCCAAACAATCAACCCTAAAGCAACGGGTCCGGGAGGTTAGACGATGCATCCTGAGAGTTGGTCTAGTGCGGACGGTTGGAGAAAGTTTCTCGTAACTCGCCCTTCAGAAAAAATGCAGCTTCCATTACATTCAAAATGTCGTTGCAGCCGATCGTATCCGGACGTATAACCCCAAAAGGGGGTCAAGGAAGATCTTGTAATGGGATTAGTTTGTCGTTATCTGCGATAGAAGTTTGCTATAGCCACCTGCGTTTTTTCGTAAGCTAAAAATTGCAATATAGCCAAATGCAGAACTTAGACGTTAGACGTAAAGTTAGACAACTGTCAACCGGCCAAAACTACACAATCTCTCGAAAAGAATAAATGTTCCAATATCACCACGATCGGTAGTATCGTTTTTGGTCCATTTTCCACCTCGCTCTGCCAATTATGCTGCCGTGTTCGATGGGAGGTAAAAGAACAAATCGTCAACGAAACCCCCGATAGGCAACGCGCGCTGGAGAACAATCCAATTCTAGAATCCCAGCCCCCCGTAAACAACAGGGAAACGCGCCTTTATTAGGAGCGGTCCACCGAAACGAATTCAATCAATATGCAAATGAGATTAATTTTTCCCTGCGGGGCGACTCTCGTGTGCAGGAACCAGAGAAAACAACACGAATAAAAAAGTTACGTTGCATGTAAGCAATAGGAACAAAGAGGACATTGGGCTGGGACGAAATAAAATCATAATATCGAGAGCAACTGCCCATTGAACAGGTTCTTGTAGAACGATATCGCTAAATTCAATTGTCAACGCAATTGCGATCGACCAGCCCCCGAGCAGCCCGCCCACAACTTGGCGTCGTTTTGCATAAATCATCATTTAACGCTCACCACACCCCCTCATTATGCAACCGTGCGCGGTAAGGAGCGAATGAAAAAAGATTTACACACCGTAAAAAGGACCATTTTTATCATCACCAAAACAGGCACCCGGAAGAAGCTGTCAGATCAATGCAACGCGCGGCGCTTCGGGGCACCTCCATTGGAGGATAAGTACAAGGAATAATGAAGAAAAAGAAGACATTAACACTAAATAAATAGGCGCGCGGAATGAGATGTCCTGCCAATAAAGGAGTCCCACATTCGAAAGCGAAGGTGGTTTATTATCGGCATTATCCTCCCGGTTGGAAAACACCACGGGAGGTGCGCGATTGTCGAGGAATGCGAGAAGAATGGCACCGTACAGCACAATCGGAACACGATGATTTATTGGTGTCGTGAAAAAAGGAATTTATCCTCTTTTTTCCGTTGTACCGTGCCGCAGTATTCATTGTTTTTGTGTGTATCGGCGCATAAGATCCTGCTTTTAAAAGAGGGACTTAAATATCCTTCTCTTCTGATATGCACCCTCTACCCATTCCTGGCTTTCGAGTACAGAGCGATGAAGCGATTAAAGACCCGGTACCAAAAAAAAAAAACAGAAGAAACCAAACCCTGGATTTAAAACCCCCAATTCAACAGCAACGAGCTGGAAGGATTAAAAAACACACCGAAAAACGCATCTTTAAAAGGCAATGAACCGTAAGCGAATATCCAGATCGCCGCCACCCGCGGTGCGCGTTTCGTTGAAATAAAGAGCAAGACGTTCTTCTCTTACTCTTCCTTCCCTCGACGGATATCCTTTTCTGCCGTATGAATGGACAGAAATGAGGTCATCATCTGTTGCGGCACAGAAAAACTTGTTTGAAGGAACAAGAAGAAAGGGATCTTCAACTTCGAGCCAAATTTTTGAAAGATGCACTCCTTAAAACTTCCACATCAACAGGACAAACAATTGAAGCGTGTGCCAGGAGCAAGAGAATTTGTTCTCCCCCTCTCGCACGATAAGCGGAAACCCCTTCAACGTCTTAATTAAGAGAGCGTATGCATTTCCTGTTCCGAGTGCAACCGAGTGAATCCCATATACGGGTTTATTGTCCGAAATAGGTCCACAGCCATATCTCATCCGAACCGGACACAGTTTTTCACTAATTGCTTATCTAACGCGTAACAACGTTCGGAGCACCTTCAACCACCACTAGCAGGTGATAAATTTGATGACTTCGGAACATGGCACCACCACATATACCGGGCCCGGTGGTGCCAATTTGCACCGTTTTCTCAAATGCCCCTCTTTACTGGAAGGATTTTCCCTTTCCAAGCGCGTTTCGGTGTTGGAGGTGATGTGGTCAAGCGCGGGGTTACGATTGAAACGGTCGACCTCGCGGCGCCCGGCCCGACAGTTGACGGAAATCGTTTCGCTTCACCACCAAGACGTTTTGTTGCTGGTTAAAACTTCACCAGTAAGACCATCAGCGAACGGAATGGGCTGTGGCATGAGGGTGACTCTCTTATGGGAGGTGCGAGTTAACCGAAGCGTTAAAAATGTGCGTTTCCACGACGGTACCTGGGCTGATGGTGCTTAATTTCGGTTCGGGGGTTAGTTATGGTCGCATGCAAAACAGAATACGGTTTCGAGGTCAGTAGGTATGTAAAACATTTTTACCTTACCCGATTTTATGCCGGTTCTCCAACAGAAGAACGAGACAAAGAGTTGGTGTTGAAATTCGTTTAACCTTGAATTACAAATACTGCGATCTATTGTGAGTTAGTAACTTGGAGATATAATTCCTTCATGTTCTTCGGGCATATTTCACATTAAACTAGAATTACAATTAATAAGCATATTATTCTAGTCACGTTGAAAATACACACGGATTTAGAACTATTTCCAAAACAATTCCAGAATCAATAGAACATAAGAACATAATAATAGACCTCTCAGATAGATCTTCACGTTTGGTCCATTGTGCCGGATAGGATCCAACAAAGTCAATTAGATATCTGTAGAACATCAGTTCTCTCATAATTCTAGCATAGAGCATATTCCTTTGATATATTTATAATATTGCATAAGTATTGTATTAATTTTCTAGGTGATTTTGAGATAGCAATTGAACATTATTTTTAGCTCTACAAAAAACCGTATAACCCCATGCCGACTCAACCGCGGAAACGGTGCTCCAAATCTTCAAGGTTATCTAACATGTCCAAACCACTCTGGGTCGTCAGAACCCAGACGAAACACGGTGGTGGCGTTGGTGGTGGTGTGGCGCACACCTGCGCTTATACTTTAATGCATATTCCACGATTTTTGTTCAACCTAGTGTCAAACGCATTTTACCAACAACAACAAAAAAACACCCAGCTCATTATCATACCGACACGCTGTTTTTGGCACTTTTTAGTGGCGCGCCGTTCACAGAAGCGGGCCAATAGTGCACACAAGCACACGAGTACTTCCATTATTCACACCCCACAAAACGGTGCCTTCAACACACCCTCCACACAAAGCTTGATGTATTGGAGGTAAATTTACTTTAAAAAAAAAAGAAAAAAAAATCGAAAACAGCAGAGCACACACTGCACACCGTTGTATTGTTTTAGCATGCGAACCAACGATAGTCAAATGGACAAAAACGAATAACAACAACAAAAACCTCCCGTCGTGGGGCGACGACGACGAGCGAAGCAACCGATTCTTTTGACAAACTTAAAATTCAAGGTTAACACATCATATGGTTGAAGGTTGCAGCAGGCACAGGGCAGGCGCAGGCTAACCCGCACCACACCCCGACATCACCACAACCTGACCGAATGAATGAAGAAACAACGGCAACACTAGTGGCCGAATATTTCAAACTCGCTGCTGCGGGGCTGCTGCCCGGGCTCTCCAAAAAGGCGCACACAACAAGGTGGATGGGGTAATAATTGCGTATACACAACTCGTTCACCGTGTTTCCGCCGTCGTCCGGCACGAGTCGATGGCGGAGTCGCTTCTCTTCCGACAGCGGTTCCTGGTGGCAGAAGACACATTTTCGTACGGTCCAAAAAGCAAAAATTACCACAGAGCAGCGGCGGCATACGCGCGTAATGTAAATTAAAAATTATCACTTACAATGCGCGCGCAACGTCAACGTGCACAGCAAGCAGCCGCCGACAACCGCCGAAAATAATTGGCAGGTGCATCATTCGCGTCATTCGCTACAAGAACAACAGAGGAAAAAACAGAGCTACCAGCTGAAATAAACCAGCAGTAGGCACGCAAATAAATGGTTTGCACGATGTTTTATGGCCACAAATTCTCGCGGCATCGTCATCTGCTTGCATGGCACGCCATCGGACGCATCACATCATGCCGGGCGGAGTGCTAACGACTGCTAAATACCGTTTACACCCAAACGAAACGTCGGACGTGTTGTTTTGTGCGTGAATCTAAAACGGTTCTAACATACAATTAAATATTGCCCAGGGCTTTAACAAAAGCTTTAAGTGCAAGTTAGGCATTCTGGAAGATATATCCTCCAACACCATGCTTTCAGCAAAACAAAAACTTCGAGAGCTTGCTCTATTTTTTGGCAACAAATCAAATTAATCGAACTCTTCACCGCGAAATTCCAATCACCTTAGAATTGGCTCAATTCAATCAGACAACGAATGCGGAACAAATCGTACAGAGCAGAGCGCGCGCACACGCTCCAATCCAAGGAAACTGCTGCCCTCTCTCTCTCTCTCTCCCTGTGTGCTTGTCCACCCAACAGCTGCCCGCATAGTGGCGGAGTTTTTGCCGACTCCGTACAACACCTCTCGTGCCCGTCGGGGACGTGAAAACCGGTTTATAATTTCTAGGTCATTACCATAACCCGAACGTGATAGATGATGATTTGTCCCGCGGCCAAAATGAAACAGCCCACCGACAAGGAACCCGGCAGCCAGCGCCGGACAGCGGCCGCGTGTTAGACGGGAATAAAAAGAGGCAACACTTACACAATAATTTCATACCGGTTTTGTGTTTTGTTTTGATTTTTCTGCTTATTTTTTATGATTGCAGGCCTCTTGTTACATCGTCAATGTTGAGGGCATACCGTTTGGGTAGAAATTTGCATACAACGCATGGTGCGGTGCGATGTACAGTAGTTCTGAGATGCTCAAATCTGACGTATCTCAAACTTTAATTACTTTCATGGTTATTGGAAAATTTGAAGAGTATTTTTGATGTATGTTCAGCATAACAATAGTCAAGTCAAGAGGATGAACTGAACTCACTAGAGCACTCCCATCTTTATCACCTCATCGCTCGAAAAGTGTGAAAATGATTACTTTTCATTAGCACGAACAGATCTCTGCCCCTACTAAAACTCAAACGTTAACTCCAATGCACTCCACACAAATCAATAACGAAGCAAAAATCCTAACGAAGAATCCCTTTCGCTTCCGACACTCTTCGCGAAAGTATCCTTGTTGGTCGTAGCGCATAAAAATCACTCTGACGCAGCAGAGGAGCAAATGAATCGGAGAAAACCCAAACGCCGATGAACGGAAAAATAACAAACAGAAACGTCGGAAAATTTCTTCAGAAAATAAATATTTTCCTCGTTCCTTTAGCAACGAATCAAACTCGAAAAAACGCAGGTCCTCCACAGCGCCAGCCAGAGAGATACCAGAGAGATAGGTGGTCAATCGGCAATGAAAAAACAACGCAAAGAAACGGGCAGGAGCAAAGCTCGAGCGGCGGCGGCTCAGCAAAAGGGAAAACTTTATGTGTTTGTTTTTGTCCAACGCGCTCTTATCCATCTCCCCACGGTGGGTGGGTTCTCCTCTTCGGTTCAATCAACGCCAGGACGACCGAAAGAAGCACTCCGAGAAAAAAGGCTTTACACGGCTGCTGCTGCTGCTGCTGACTCGCGGGATGAATCGAACGAACTCCTCGCTCTCTACTCTCTACTCTCTGCTCTGCCCGGTGATCCACATCCGGGCGGGCGTGCAATCATTGCACCCACCGGGGCAATGTTTTGGCCGAACCAATGAGCCGGAGAGGCAGGAAGGCAGCGCTTGAAGGAAGAAGCGAAACCGAAGACAATTGGATTGGATTTTGTCTATTTTTGTGGAACAGCTGGTTTCTCGTCCCGGGCTCGAGGAGGATCCCGTAGTGGAAAGTTGGACCGGAGACGAAATATTGTTTGCATTTCTTTTATCCGTTCTCCGTCCGAGCGCACACACACCCGGGAAGCCGTTTGCCTTTGGCCTTTCAAACTTTGACAGGAAGGTGGCGATTATGATAAAGGATTGACGCCACAAAAGGGAGACCGTCTCTGAGCCGCGTACAATGTCTTGTTAGGATTAATAATCTTTGAAACACGATGCTACTATCGTAATTAAGATTTCTTGGAAGAGTAAGTAGGCAAATATAAAATGGAATAAATGACAAAGAACAATATGGCGCGAAACAGCGCGCCAGATCCCTGTGTAAACCAAATCGATACGGATACAACATAATTTATCGTACCGTCAGTCCTACTCCTGCCAACGCGCCTAGGGCTCTTTTAAAGTAGAAATATCGATCGGGGCGAGAAAAATGTCTGCTAGGCCGAGACGAACCGACGTGCTACACAGCACACGGATATCCTGATGACGGTTCTCTCTCCGGTCGCTTCATGACCCAGACAGAAAATCGACTAACAAGGTACAGAAGAAAAAAAACTAAATGAATACCCACGGGTTTGTCGTGTCCCTTTGTTTCATTCGATTTTGCCGGATCTCGGTGAGAGTGATAAAATTTTATTTTCTTATTCCGGCTCTTTCGTAACTGCTACCACCATCGCCACACTAAAGAACGCAGAACACAATCGCAGATTTGTTTCGCGTTCTCTTATCGCACGCCACGGACAAGCAACAGGACGAGACAGAGTCCACAACTTTTACAATCTAGCATCTCGGGCAGGAAGAAAAAAAAAGAGGAAAACCAAAGTACACAACCACCGCACACACCAAGGTCAGCGGAGACTTCCCTGCGATGGAATGGAGGCCTCTTTTTGGGGTGAAAACGTAAGTCTCCCCCCCCTTTGAGAAACGCATGTAAAAACGACCCATTTCTCCTTGACCTGCCTTTTCTTCCCGTCAATTTCCTGTACTCGCCCCTCCGTCGTCTGTACTCACCAAATCTTAGTGTGTCCTTTCGAAGGATAATGGCTGCGAAATACTCAGAGCACGGGGAGAGAACGCAAACGGAGAGCAAAACCCAGATTCCTAACACAGCGTGCCGTGTGGATGATGAGATAGAAAGGGGAAATTTTTACATCGAAATGAACACACCGGCACACACCGGCGGGTTCGGTGAGTTACTTGTCCTGCGAGAGAAGCACGTCGGTTTTGTTCGTGTTCGCACGAGACCAAAAAGGAACACCCGTAATCTATCAGCTGTTAGCCAAGGTTAGAAAAGTTAGAAAAGGCAGGGTTTGCCTGCCGACGCTGGATGGAGCAAAAGTTTTGTTATCAATCAAACATTCGCCCACGACCGGAGACGATCCTAACTTCAAATTCGTTGTTTCGAATATTTTATACAGCAATAAAAAACAATTGGATCACTTACCGGACACGTTCGGAGTACAGCTCGACCTTCGACTTGGGCGTGAGGGGCAACTTGGCAATACTCGCCGGGCTCGGTGCCAGATTGTGGATCGGTGAGACGGACTGCTCCGACCCGCCAATCGAGGAAGCCGGGGGCGTACACGACCCATTGCTGATCGACGACAGACTGTTGGCACGCAGACGTGCCGCCGCGGCCATGCCACCGGAGGACAGCGGCATGATAGCGCCAGCGCCACCCCCGTGCAGCAGATGTTGCTGCTGATGGTTGCCGCCAAGGCCAAGCCCTCCGAGACCGGGTGGGTGGCTCGGGGTGGTGCGTCTCATCGGCGTAGTGTTCGGAGCTGAAACGCGGATCTTGCTCAGGATCGACAGCAACTCGTCCGCAGCCTGGTGTTGCTGCAGCTGCTGCTGCTGCTGCTGGTGGTGGTGCTGCTGCAGCAGGAGATGCTGTGGGTGTTGCTGCAGTTGCAACTGCTGCTGGCTGCTGTTGGGGCTGCTGGTGGCGCTACTGTTGGCGCTGCTGCTAGCGCTCGTCGAAATCGCGAGCTTCTGGTTGTGTCGATTTTTCTTCTTCTTCTGCTTCTTCATGATCTCCTCATCGCCTGCTCCGATCGGGCCGAGAATGCTGCCTCCTCCGATCTGAGCATCTCCACAACCTATACCTCCACCGCCGCCGCCGCCACCACCCGTTCCAACAAGTGCCCGACCGAACAGGGATGCCGTCGTGGGCGCATTCCACTCCAGATCCTTCTTCAGATGGCCCCGGCCACACTTGCAACCGCACATCTTGTGCACCAGCTCGTAGCCCTTCTTCGTCCAGAGGTTCTGCTGGCGCTGCTTGTCCGACCAGGACCGGGCCCGGCCAGTTGACTTCAGATAGGCCAGCACGTCGTCCTCCCACCGCTCGAAGCACTCCCGGTGCATGTACTGGCCGACGGTGCAGACCTCGCTGCTGCACTGCACCCGCACGCACTCGCGCAAATCCTCCAGATTTATCATCGCACCCAGCTCCGAGAACGGGTTGGCTCCGCCGGCTGCCTTGGGCTTGACGCACTCGCCGATCGGCACGCAGCACCGCACCATGCCGGCACCCTCCGAGCCGGATCCATCGCCCGACTGGGACGACTCGAAGCCGTGGTCCGACTCACCTCCACTCATGCCCCAGCAGAACGGATCGTACACGCCGATGGTGGACGTGTTCGTTTGCTGCAGCTGGATCTGCTGCTGCTGCTGCTGCAGGGGTCCTCCCGTACGCAACGGCGCCATTGTCGCTAGTAATGGCGGCCCACCAAATAACACCTGGGTATCAATTTTCGGTCACTTTCTTCAAACGCTCCGGAGCGTTTGCAAACTGCGGCGAACTACGGAACTCTACCCACGCACAACCACAAAAATCGTTCCACAAATGTTTACTGCGATCGTCTAACCCTTTTACATGTTCTTCCAAGCGATGTACACTCGAACCGTTTCCAACTGGTTGGTTTCTATGGCGGGGAGCTCTGGCACATCAGAAGCCTCGTGCATACTCACATGCACACACAGTAGACGCGTTTTTCCGCTGAGGTATTTGTCCTATTCTTCGCACTCCGAAAAGCACAAACCGTCACCTTCTTTGGTGGTCCTGACTTGTCAGCGCACGTTAGCAAACTCGTTTTTTTTTTCGTTCTTCCACAAAACGTTGGGTGGATGAGCCTGTATAAAGGGCCTTCGCTGTGTTCGAAATTCGTCGAAAATGAAGACACACGGGCGCGCGCTACTTGCTTCTGTTTCTTCCCCACTGCCTTTCTCGGGAGCTCGCGTGGAACACACCTAGGCGGCTTCTATTTTTTGCACGCACTCACACACGCACTATTTCCGCACACTCAGAAGAGCAACCAAACAAAAGGACAGGAAAAAAACACACGCGCACAACTCGTTTTGTTCACTTTTCCAACCAAAAAAAAACAACCGATTCCGGTTCGAAGGACCAAACTGTCACCGATGTGAAGCACCCCTCTTTAGCTTTCTTTCGGCACAAACTGGGAAACACAGCGCCTGCTACTGTTGCTATGCGAAAGGCTCTTCTTCCGCGGGTGTTTTTGATTCAAGTTCGCGCGTTCGGTCGTTTTCGCAGGAAGAAAAGGATCTAGAGGTGGTGGCTTCAAGAGAAACCCACCGTTTTGTGTTCATTCGTTCAAAACTCGACCAGTTTCTGCTGCTGTTCGCTCTTCGCACACAGACACACAACACACACCAAGAGCCCAACAACGCCGGGAACTCCTGAGCTGCGACACACGTTGCTTCTCTGTGGGATGCGATTTTTCTCGCGCGCTTCACGGGGAGCCCGGCTGGCCTGCTGCCAGGGGAAAAACGGCAGCCAACATCGATTTTCGCTTTCACTCACACGAACGCTGACACGGAAAGTTCAATCGCGCGGGAAATAATGTCGTTGAACGGAGGCGCACTGCACTGCACCAAATATATATATCGCAATAGCACACCGACCGAACTGGCGAACCCTGCTCGTTGGTACGGGAACGAACTGGTACGGACAGGTTGTGGTGTTTGTTTTTTTTCTGTTCTGGGTTTCCGTTCCCGCTTGTGTGGAATTGTTCTGCTTCGCCTACTAGGATTTCGTCTTATAAAACGAGGTAGATGTGTGTGTTTGGCAGTGTGTGTGCTGAACCAAAAGCCTGTCGCTCCCTGTCGCAGAGGATGAGATTGGGGCTCACGGGGTTGACCGCTGCTGGCAACGACTTGGACACAACGGCACCGGAGGTTGTTTACCGTGCTGGTCTTCGCTCCGGCTTCTGATTGTTTTCGCACTCCACCACGGTTCCACTACGGTGCTGCTGCTGCTGCTGAGGTTAGCTTCGAGAAAGATGCTCGCAAACGTCGTCGTCGTCGTATTCTCCATTAAAACAGAATTAGTCAGTGCACATACACACACACGCACGCAACGACGCGGACACTTTTCACTTTTCACGCACACGGCCTGCTGCTGGTCGTGATGTGACACGCACAACACCACAACGGTGGGAAAAACTGTCGGTCGGAAAACTCCAGCGGTGACGTTCGAAAGTGAACGTTCGCTCGGCGGCGTCACACACTCTCTGGCTGCTTGTTTTCTCGATGGACAACACCACTCTCTCTCTGGCGGCGCCGAACACTGCTCTGCTCCGCGGCCGTTTCTCTCTATTTCGCCGACTTGCTCCGATGAAAGCGAAAACGCAACTGATGAGCGCCGGCGACCGAACGCAGCTCGAGACGCGACCACCGCCGGCGGATCGATGCCGGTGCCCACACGCTGAAGTCGACATTCACGCACACTACTGCCGCCGGAACGCTCGCTGCCGCCTGCAGCCCTTCCGACACGGCTGCGAGAATGAGACGGAGCACGGAGCTGCATGCGGTTGTCTCACGCGCTCGGCGTCGTCGAAAAGCCGAAGCAACAAACGCCGCGCACGCACACATACGAAGCTTCGTGCCGGCATGGAATGGAATGCCGGGTCCGGCGCGTGTGGAAAACACGGCGAACGACCATCGGTGAGTCTGACTATGCGAGTTGCATACATGTTTAGAGTATGATTTTACCCAGGATCCGGGTTACTTGAATCTTTATAAAGCACATAAATGTAATATGGACGTTTTTACATTTATTAAAACATGCTTGTCAAGAATATGCGAAAATAATATGGTATGGACCTTGCTGTTTTAAAATATGGATTGATTGCAGAGACCCATTTCAACCATATCAGAGTTTTGTGCTCACCATTCCTGTGAGATCTGGGCAGGTATTCAGATACTATCCGTGGCTTCCAATATTCTATGTTAGAGAAAAGTAATAGTCCTGAGACCAACACACATAGCTTAAGACGTACTTAAACTATGGGTTGCTACAACGTCAAACTCCTAGTTGATATATGCAATGTACAACATTCCTAACATTTTATTTTCTCTTTGCATTAAAATGTCTCTGAAATGTATTTATATTTCACTCATGTAGAAATAATTCTAAAAAGGTATTTTGAATTCACAAATGGTTATTAAATTGATTGATTATGATTAATACAATACAAATGGTACACATTAATAATTAAATAGCAATTTATCGCATTAATTATTCTTGAAAATTACTTTACCTTAAAATAACAATTTTGTATTTAAAGAACTCTTTTATGGACCTGAAAAATTAGTTGTAAGATTATTTTTCTAGCCCTGATGATTCTGACTCTTATACATATTGTCTTGACTACTTAATGTTCTACATTCGAACGTTATTCTAATGATTCGTATATGTTAAATGACTCAAGAAGATTACTTAAGGTTATATTACACTTCATGTTGGGAAGATATCTGGAAGCGAACGAGTTTATCGCAATTTAATGCACTCAACGTGCATCCTTGAATCTCCGGCCAAGATAAGCGCAAGGTACGGAGGCACCAAACGGAAAAGCTTGGAAAATCTCCTTTCCGAAGGCATGTTCGTGTGAGTGTGTGTGTGCTTATGCCATTAAACAGCAATTCAACATTTACGTGTCCTTCGATTGGATGAAAACGAAAGCAACAGTGCGGGACGTCACCGCACACCACCGCAACCTCGGGACCCCGTTGCGACAATGTGTCCTTCCCGCTCTGACACTTTCCCGTGAAGGTGCACACACACACAGACACGCACACGCCCAAGGACGGTTGTGGCATCGTCCATTTTCGCTTTCACTCCACGCTTTTCCAGCGCTGGGTGAAAGAAGCGGGACAACCGGTGCCGCTGACAACGACGTAGGATCCTTTTTGGGCAGGATCCTGGGCCGTTTGGGAGGTAACGTGGTGTAGGAACCCGAAGCATCCGCCTCTTTTCGCCGGGTTCCCTTTTCGTCCGGCTCGTCCGGCGTGTGGCCGAAAAGGACGAGCGCGGAGCCGGTGCCTGTGTTGGTAAGGACGGAAAGGACGTGCGGTTGAGTGTGTGTGTGTGTGTGTGCTCTGTCGTGTGCCGCACGGGTAAAAGTGAAAAGGAAAATCCCACTGGCCGTGCGCTTTTCCTGCATGACGCAGGGGTCCTGACGGGGCGGTGCTTTGTGTTGTGAGTCATTTTAAATTGTTGTTGAAGAAAATTAAATTTTCAACCCCGCGCTCCTACGTTGGCTCCCTTTGGGGATGGGAAAACCGTAACTAAAACTAACAAAACGGAGTTCGCGAGAGAACGGATGGGGGGAAAGTTGGAAAATTCCGGTAACCGAAGGCACCGCGCACCAGTTGTCGTTGTGTGCTTCCTTTATGGCGAAATGCTGCAAATTATTAGATCGTAAGGAACCCGTGTGCCTTTTTTTGCGAGCCAAACTATTTGACGTGAACGGGTGGTTCCCCCCCCCCCCCCCTGACTGTCCTTCCAGTTTGTTTGTTCGTTTGTCGCTGTTATTTCGGAACTTTCCGTCGAACGACTTCAATTATTTCTTCGCTCCACTTCACGGGGCGTTCGATCGGGAAAAAAACGCCCCGGCACCGGAACTCGCTGGAGTAGGTATAAAAATGGCCGAATGCACATAACGATTGCTAAAAACGGAACCGCAACAACCACAGCCACAGGAACCGGGAGAGGCTTCGAGCTTCGAATGAGTAAAAAAGGAACCCCCGGTAGAGCATAATGTATTCTGTCAGCACATTTGTCGAATTTGCATTTCGGATGGAACTCGGTGCAAGTGTTTAATTGTGGTAGGATGAAGTGGTGATGGTGGTGCGGCTCCGGGTGGTAGGATTGGGCGGGTTTGTGCAATAACATTTCCGGCTGGGATTTTGAGACTGACACAACAGTCAAAACTAATTAAAAGCGAAGAAGTGTGCATCCGAGATCTGTGCGGGGAATACATTGTTCGCTCCATTGGGGCCGAATTCTCAAACCATAATTCGGCAGCTCGTGGAAATTGCTTATGCAACCGAAGTTATCCAGCTTGAAAGAGGCCATGCTGGAGGACTTCTTTGCACTTGACTAGTGGAGATTTTGTGATCGAAGGTAGTAGAAGCAATACGGAAATTTAATATAGAAATATGATTATTCTATTATTACTGCAAGCCAACTACATCCTTTTTAATTGTCCATTTATTGTGAAAGTCGCATATTTTGATCAAAATATTATATTTTCTCTTGAAACAATGCGTCTTTTAAAGGTTAAAAGGTCCAATACATAACGAATGTTTATTGAATGTTTTGTAAATCTACAAAAACATCAATTAAAGTAACAAATATGTCTATTATTGAGCTGTGAACTTAAACAAAACATTTCAATCTGAGCGTTTGACATCGAAATGTTCTAAAAAATATCTCAATAGACAATACAACAATTTTAAATCAGAATATTTCCAGATTTTACTCTATGCTGACTCATTAAAACCAATCGTAATGACTAAGTGAATGAAACACTGCAAAGAACGAACAAATTATTGATCGAAAAACGTTCCACAACAGACGCCTGCAGCACACATGCATCGCATGGCAAAACCCATTACCAGCGCCGTGGCTTATCCTGCATCCAACGTGCGCCAGGATCACCTGCTCGGTCCACCGCTGCCCGGAAGGACCTCCCGGAGCCAGCAGTCCAGCCCGGGCACGCTTGCCAACCAGAGCGAAACCGAACCAGTTTACATCCACCAACTAACCTCCCACGTCGACCCACTGCGCCATATAATTATGATGATCGTCACCTGTGTGGTTTTGTTTGGAAAATTCAGTCAATGTCACGGAAAAACGGCGACGGACCTATGCCGGCATGCAAAAAGTGGAGAGTGCGAGTGAGAGTGAAAGAGAGGGAGAGAGAAAGAGGGAAAAAAGGAAGCCACACGTTTACACTCAATCACAGAGAGGGCACACAAACACGAACGTACACCAGGCACGGCGGCGTCATGCATTGACGGTGTCTGTCAGGCGAGCAGGTTGAGCCGTTGCATAATGAAGAGGAAATGCATTTACGATGCCCGGCACCGTGCCGTGTTTCCCTTTCCCCATTCATACTGGTCGTCGGTTTGAGAATTCGTTTTTACATCGTATGCCCTGCGGATCCAGGGTGGTAATGTCGGGATGAACGTGGCTGACTCATAAAATGCAATCTGTTTGAGCAATGGAAAGCGTTTTTAAAAAGATAAGCAATCAACTTTTTGTTTTAGAGTTTTTTTTTATGTTTTTAGGTACATCAGTTTATATTTATTGCACATTTTTATTATTCACATATCATTTTTAATATCCTACGAAATATTCTCAACTAAGTGAGTTTTATTGCAGTTTTAACATTTGTTATACACGCATTTCTATTTTTCCTCAATGTTTGGATAATTGAACCATCTCAATTTTCTCAAGTTCTTAAATAATTTGTCAAGTAATTCAAAAAACTTTATTGAAGTTAGATATTTGTTATGGATGATTGACATGAATCTGCTGTTTCACTATTTCGAATACTTGTTATATTACTTGTTAAATTACATCATCTTTATGTGTCGTGCTTTGTTGAAAGTTCATCAATTCGTTTTACTAATGATTTTTTTTAATTTACCTTAAATTTTAGGTAATCAAAACTTTTCTTTAACTTGACAAGCGTACGAGGAATGAACACTAAAGTAAGTTTTATAAATCTGTTTTATTAGTTTTATCTGTTTTATTAGTTTAAGCGATACATTTGATGTTTGTTGTATTTTTATAAATAGACCACATCTAATCCTTCTTGGAATCAACATATCAAAAACGTATTTTTTCTCATATAAGCTGTTTTAAATTGATATGCTTGGTAGTCTGTGTGTGTTTTGTGTGTTATTCACGCAGTTTTTATAGAACTTGAACGAATATCAAAAACCTATTTTCATGAACAATACATTTTTAAAGAACACATAAATATTGAAAAATCCCCACGGGCATCGACGCATCGGATCGATTTCCGAAACCAACCACCACCTGAGCAGTGCACCATGCAACCGGGATGCAGCAGTTTTCCGCGATGCACTTTCCCGATCCCCGGGATCACAGAACGACCCGTGCCCGAGGAAAGTGCTCCAACACGGGGCTGTGCCCATGACCGTGAGCTTGAATTATGCGGCGACCACGCACACACGGACACACTCTGCGAAAGAGAGACCCCCACGGCGCAAGGCGGGGACCGGGCCAGAAGAAAAACCCAGTTTCCACGGTGCGCCACGCCACAGTTCGCCCGGGAAACCCGGCGAACCAAACGCAAACGCAGCGCAAAAAAAAATGTGCCAAACAGTTTGCATGAGTTTGTAACACGGGCGTAACACGGCCGCCCTGTCACCACTACAATGTAAGTGCGGAATTTCACTTTCCGTTACATGCGCATCTACCCGGCAGTTGCACCCAGCGTCATTTCCGGCACCGGTTCCAGGGCAACCGGAAAATTCCCGGGGCCCTGGGAAAACGTTGCACCGGGAGTTGGACAATGGCTGCCCCGGTTGGAAACGGCGTGCATGCCGGCGTGCGGGAGCATTGCTTTGGCGTTCGGCAAACGGCTCCGTCATCAGCCACATAGGCGCGAACCCGAACAGGAAGCGTTTACCTTCCCCCGGGTCGGTGCAGTGTGATGCGCTCTTATGTACTGACGGTGGCGGGACACCAATGCACACCCGGCGGTCGATGCACATTGACTTCTGGCCGACGGCGACAACGGCCGTCGGTTGGTTCGGGCGCGCAATCGCAAAAGCTCCGGCCCGGTACGAACACGCTTCGCTCCGGAACGCCGTCCGGAAGCCAATGCCACCCGTGGGGATGCACCCGGCCGGCCCCCTCCCCCCGGGGGGCGGGATGTTGCAGCTGCCGCGGCGGGTGCCGCGACTAGTTTTCACTATCACTTTTCGGCGAGACGTCGGCGAGACGGGTTTCTTGCATTTTTCGCCTTCCCCACGCGCGTGTCGTTGGGTTCGGTTCGTGGCACGAACCGAGAAGGCCAACGGAAAGCGAAATCACGAATCTGGCCCCCCCCCCCCCCCAACGCGAGCCGCCCCGTGTGGGTGATTCATGTTCACGTTCATGGCCAGGTGAGCGGCGAACGGTCGTGCTCACGCCCGTGGGAGCGCACGCTGCTCATCACGTCTCGTCACGTGAGATGAGAGAAGGTGAGGTGAGAAGTGTTTGCTCACGCGCCGCGTTTTCACGCTCGTGTGCATTGCAAGCGGATTTATGCGGCAATGTGCAGCTCGGTTTCATAATGTTTTTTTTAAAGGATGTTGATTATGTAATGTGTCGTGATGAGGCGTGAGAAGTTTACTAAGATTGTAAAGACAACGGGCGGTATTTTAAAAATATTTTCAATTTGTTTTTGTTCAACTCTTCACATTGTAATAGCCATTTGTTTGTTTACTACTATTTAAAACGTTCTTGAAAATGTGTAGTATTATGTAAATGACATGATTTTAATCTGCCAATAGTTTTCTATCTCTTTCTGAGATGTTGTATTAGTATTTGATCACTTCTTAGGAAGCTTTATATAAAACACATTCATTCTTCAATTTTTAATTACCTAAAAATTCTAAAATTGCCGTTTATTTGTGTTATTGAAGCTGATCATAAAACGCATAACTGGCAGCACACTTCATCCCGTTTTTATCACTCTCCCAGTGAGGAGTACCTGCGGGATTCACGATTTCCCGCACAAAGGAAAACGTATCCAACCATGCAACTCACCCCCACGAATCTCACTCGCAGAGTTTTCCACACGCGCCGGACCCGGCATTCCATTCCATGCCGGCACGACGCTCCGTATGTGTGCGTGCGCGGCGTTTGTTGCTTCGGCTTTTCGACGACGCCGAGCGCGTGAGACAACCGCATGCAGCTCCGTGCTCCGTCTCACTCCCGCAGCCGTGTCGGAAGGGCTGCAGGCGGCAGCGAGCGTTCCGGCGGCAGTAGTGTGCGTGAATGTCGACTTCAGCGTGCAGGCACCGGCATCGATCCGCCGGCGGTGGTCGCGTCTCGAGCTGCGTTCGGTCGCCGGCGCTCATCAGTTGCGTTTTCGCTTTCATCGGAGCAAGTCGGCGAAATAGAGAGAAACGGCCGCTGCGCGTTAGACGTTAGATAGAGGGAGAAAGAGAGGACGCGTTCACTTTCGACGTCGCCGCTGGAGTTTTCCGGCTGCCGGCGTTTCCTCGAGCGATATGAATGGATGCTTGATTGAAAATGTGCGCAATTTTGTTCAAATGTTCATTAAATGTAGTTTTAAATGCCATTATCATGGAACAATCATTAGAAGATGTATCTAGTTTGAGTAAAAATTTGTTGTTAATCAACGCCGTCTATCGAATATTTAAGCAATAATATTATTTTTTCTACATATAAATTAAATCAAATGCAGCCTACTTTTGGTTTCAAATTTTAATTATTTTCTTACAAGTAGAAACAAAATGTCCAATGAAATGTACATCCATAAATACATTTTCATACTCTTCGTAAGATGGCATCTGTACGATATAGAGACACTAGTAAACACCTAAAAAAACATTTAAATTGTTTAACACCAAATTATATTGATATTGACACAATAGATATAGGCGTTTTGCAGAAAAAACATGCATAAATTGAAATCAATTCTTATTCCAACAACCCGGGTGAGTAAATAGTTCATGATCCAACTCAGAATATCAAAATTAGGCTCTAATTAGTGTTTAATCAGCTTGAACAATGCTTAGAATTGTTTAAACAACATTTCAAATCTGCGATCTTGGTTTTCGAACGACTCAACGCCAAAGCGTGCGGGAAGTGGCGATTTGCCATTAAAACACCTCATCAAAATTCGTGCCCGCCCCAAAAAAAACCGGCAACTTAAGTTTATGTGTGACATAAAAAAAACATCCACTCGAAAACCCGATACCACACATCCTCCAAACTGACCGGATGGACTCCATTTGCATTTGTAGTCTCCTGAGTTTAATAGACACCGAAACAGGAAGCGCGAGTATCGAAAAACAGAAAACATTCTCAAAGAGGTATCTTTTTTTCTCCTTCAAGAACATTTTTCCCCACGGAATTGTCATTGAGCAGTGGAAAATCTCTGCCGGACGCACGGTTCACGTGGAATCGATTTCGGGAAACCGGTGGCACATGTCGACATACACACACCCGGGTGTCTTCCCGGACGATAGAAGAAGTAAAGAAAATCGCATGGAATGGGAAAACTAGTTCGGTGCGGAAGTTGCGGAGCACGAACGAACGACATAAAAAGCACCTATGGACCGGAAAAGCAGTCCACCAGGACAACCACTGGACCATGTGCTGGTGGTGGGGAGGTTGGGCGAGGAGGACAGATTGCGACACTGGCGCACACACACAACATCCCCCGAAGGCAGCCCTACATTTTAGCAAATCGGTTCACCAGTTTCGATCGCTCCCTCCCGGGTGCTGCTCCCGTGCTCGCTCGATCGCTCCACGTCCCATTGGCATCTATTGCGCCGTGTCCTTGCTCCTAGAGAAGGAGCAAATGGTTCGGGATGAGAATTGTGACGCAGCAACGGCATTGCGGCGGGTCCAACAGAGTGCGAACGGGACAACAGACCGTTGATCGTGTCTCTTGCGTTCCCTCGGGCGATGAAAGGATACATGTTCGCCGCGGCACCCCACACCAGGAACCTTGACCAGCCTCTCCCAAACGCTAGTTTAGCCCCATAATCCATTTATGCTCCCCCTGTCTCCCCGAAGGCATGCATCGGGAATGGGGATGGTTGTGTGAGTTATAGTGCCTGCCTGCTTCCTTTTTCCCGTTTGCATCCCGCTCTGACACCCGGATCGGGTGAGTGTATTAGTGTATGCTCGCCTTTTGATGGCGTTGTTGGGGCGTAGCCCGGTCGCTTCCCGGTATCCAGGCCGACGTAGAAGCGGTGTGTGTCTGCCACACGTAGCTGTAGTTGAAAGGAAAAGTTTTCCAACTGTCCCAGGACAGGACTCGCGGGGCTCGGGCACTGGGGGCACATGCTTGGTGGAGCGGAGGTTCATTTATTTGCTCTCTGTCACTCAAAGGACTCCGGACCGGGAGCAGTTGAACACACGCCAAACCAGCGTCAGGAAGTGGAGATTCATTTATTTATCCAACAAATGGCGTTGCGGAAATAGTCACACTTACGGACGAACACACACACGGGCGTAGCTGCACGGATGCAACACCAACACCACTACGTCCCGGCGAGGACATTAATCAATAACAGCAAATTACATAACCGTTTCCGAATTTCTGCTGCTGCCCCAACGGCCTCGGTGGGGTCCCTAATTCCGATGCGTCATTTCTGCGCTGGGAGACGCACTGCGAGGGAGGAAATACGACCAGCGGCACGACAAGTGCAAACAAATTTGAATTTCAAGCACTCTTTTCTCGGGCCCTGGGTAAGTGCCGCGCTCTCCCGGCGTGTCCTGCTTGACCGGATGACGGTGATGATGAGGAGGAGTCGCGTGCAAACACCAGTTCGCCCACTTGGGTGACAAATTCGGGCCAGACATGCGGGCGACCCCCCCCGGTGCTGTGGCTTGTCGACGAGGGCAAACAGAAGCGACAATCGGCCGCCCCAGCGCTGTACACGACCCGCAGAGAATTCGCGAATTTAGATAGGCATCACGTGGTGGTTGGACGTTGAGATTTTTGTGGCTAATGCAGTCGCCCTTTGTGATGGTAATGATGGTCCTATGGTGCTCCCCACCCCGGCAAACACACATGCCCACGAGGGTAGTGTGAAATTTATTGTGCCGGATGGAGATGCACAAACATTGGTTTAGTAGTGTTTTGATTGCCGTGACAAGCCAAACAATTCGGGGTTGCCAAACACAATTCCGAAAGACTAACATAGGCTACGCCTAAAAGGAGTCCATTTATTGCTTTTTCAACTCTAAATGCAATTGATGTATTTACGAAGCTATCATGATGTGAACCAACTTGTTTTGGGAAAATTGACCAGAGCCGTAGCAATTCGAACATTAAATTTAAACGAATTTTAACATATCGTAACACTAATCGATCTCTTAGTCCTTGCGTGAACCTTAGTGGGAACTAAGGACCTCGATAATCCATATTCATTCCGTAGACATGGATCGTTTAGCGCTTAAGACAAGGAGGTAAATTTCAAATATTTTTATCACTCAAACTCTTCAATCTTAAAAAAACTCTTTAAGCTTGAAGCTTTTATTAAAATAAAATAATAAACTAAACTATAATAATAATAGATGAATGGCTGAGAATCACCGTGTTACACTATGCTCAATTTATGCAAGACCAATCTAATAAAAAAAGTTGTTCAAGAATGGAGTTGATAGTATGAATTTTACATATTAGGTTGAAGAATAAGTTAGTATGGTGCTTAGACATTTGATTTTTGATCGCAAGTATACATTTCAATCAGTATAGCTTGGTCTGCATTGAAACATTATTAGTTTTGAGACCTTTGCCTGTGTATGAGTTGCGTTTCGAGGGATGGAAAACTTAATATCTGGGAGGTAAAAAGGGTATGATGCATAGGAAAATGTTCAAAATGAATTCCACCACCAAAAAGGTTGACAGGTGGAATTGAAACGACTCTATTGATAAGTTCAACCCATACTCCTTGACGAAAACTCAAGACCCTATTGAGCACTTGAGCACTCAATAGTACGAGATTCTTCAATATCCGCATTATTCTCTGGACGTTCTGAATCTTGCTAGTACCATCTTTTCCACTTTGGTGTTATTAAACCTTTGAACAGGGTCTCAAAAATAGATTCAACTAATTATCTGCCAAGTCAGCATTAGAAACTTGCCATGACGTGAAACGGCTAACGATGATAAATAAAATAATTTAAAAACAATAAGTAGTTTGTACCTCAGTTCAAGGACATTTTGGAAATTCGTTGCGTAAGCATGATGAAATATATTCATAATTTAACAAAACCTTGACATAATTATAATCGAACCTAAATCGCCACAAACTCCGGCAAACACGCAGCAATTATTCAAATACAGTTGGTCTAGTCCCTTTCTAGCTCAAGGTCGTAACCATAAATTCTACCAAACCACACGAACGGGCCACACGGCCATTTTCTACCACATTTCTCAGTGCTCCTCAGTGCCAATAATACTTACCATTATTCTTAGCACGGCACGAAAAAGTCCACCAGGTTCGCTGGACTCGCTGGACTCACGGCCGTACCGTGGAATCCATCCTTCACCGCGGGCACGTGTAGAAGCGGCCATGCTGCGGCCATCTTCAAACACAGCGCGCTCTCGCCTGTATCTTGATTACATTTCACCACCCCACGGTTCGGACCCGCACCCGGCCGCACGAGCAATTTGCCAATTTAGCAGCCATCTTTAAATGCCTCTCCTCACGCACCCTGCCGCAAACCGAGCCCTATCTATCTCGGTTCGGTCGCGGTTCCCTGCGATCAAACAAGGAAAGCGGGCAGATTTGGAATGGGAAAGGGCCGAACGGGAAAGGAGGCGTATTTTGTCAAAAAACAGGAAGATCTAGCCGAAACGCACGGGAGAGCCCTTATCCCGGGCTGCTCTGTTCGTTCCGGACTTCCAGGAACGGCTTGGCTTGCTTGGTATGCTGGTTGCGTACGTTTCCCGTTTCCCTCGTGTTTATGTTGCTGCGTGTGGTTGCGTAATACCGCGACTGCTTGTCCCGTTACTCCATCCCTAGTGTCCTAGTGCAGGATAGAAGGAGAGCGATATTATTATGAGGAGCAAAAAACAAACTAAAAAACACACACTCACACACCAACCTAAGCGAGCTACGAGAAAGAGACGAACGCTTTTGGATGGCAGGCCTAGATGAATAGAGCAAAAAAGAATCCAAAAAGGAGATAAGATGCGTGCGGTGTGCGTGAATTGAAGCCGACGGTTCCGCTCGACGCACATCCGGCCCACTCGTCCAACCTACTTTTCCCGGGCGGCCTCCCCACCACCCTTAGGTCCTTCCCGAGCGGTGTGCTCGAGAGCAAGAGAAGGGAAGACCGAAACCAGCAAACCCTGGGCCGGGTTGGAGCAGGCCAGCGCGTACTTCGGTGGTGCGCACGGCCGGTGCGTACACGCACCGGGAAAAGAACGGGTGGAAAAAGAGGAAAACGGTTTTCACTCTCGCTCTCGTTCGGGCCGGCGGGCCAGCATTGCGTGCGTGTTGTTTGTGCCATAAAAGCACGCACACTGCTGCAGCTCGGTGTACGAGGCGCGCAACACCCTCCACCCCACTGCAGGAAAATTCAACCTTTTTCCACGCACATCAGTGCACATCGCTTTTACTAGTGTGTATACGTGTGTATGTGTCTGCTAGCTCTTTCGCGCCGCCGACACAATGCAGGACAGGACGATGATAGTCTGCTCGAACCCCGACCGAAACTGCTCGAATTTTCCGAGCCGCACCAGAAAAAGGGGAAAAGTTCCCTCAAGTGAAAGTGAATGCGAAGGACGAGGGGTGGTTCGGGTGGAGGTGGCGATGGAGGCATCCCATTCCATTTTCCCATGCTGCTCGTAGCTTGTTTGTTCGCAGCGTTGTCCCTTTTTCGGAACTGTACCTTCCAATCGTTCGCTGTGATTGTGTTGGTGGTATGTATTTGAAAATCTCCCCCCGAATCCTTCATCCTCGTGTAAACCCAACCCTAGCAGGCTGCTATGGCAATCGAATCTCGCGCAAAAGAAACTGCCTGCCTCGATTCGCCTGGAGAACACGCGCCGCTCGGGAGCCCCTTCGGGAACGGACGGTTTCTGCCGGGTGAGCGGGTTTCCAGTGGGCAAAACCGTACAAACCTATCCGGAATGGCATCTTGGAAATTAAAAATCAAGCCCCGACCATTGTTTTATGACCTTGGCAGACAATTAAATGCGATGCGTGTGGAGTTCTCGCTTCTTTTTTTTCGTGCCGGACGGATGATGATGGGGGTTCTCGGGTTGAAAACGACAGTGAGACGCTTCCGTGATGAAGTCTGCGGTGGAGTCTTTCGGTTTCGCTATTTCGCACGTCCGTCCGCGGGGAGGCGGATATTTTTAATCATCCGGTCCCACTGAGTCGAGCAGAATCAGCCAGAAACGCTACAAAAAAAAACCACGGCAACGTAAAATAGAAATAGAACAAGAAATCGCAACCATCCGGTGGATCCGTCCGCGGCGTTTGTTGAGATTTGCGATTTCGCGCAGGAAGCGAAATTAAACTGGAAACGGGCAGGAGTCGGTTCCCATTGAAGACGCTATTGTTGGCGGTCGGCGGCTCTATTGTACGCTGGCCGAGTACCTGCGGCGCTGGCGTCCCATGGCAATTGAAACTCCCTCCGCGGCTCATAAAAAATGTATCTCCACCGTGCTGGCGTCACTGCCAGCGTCTTGGCGTCGACCTACTGACTGCGGTGTTACACCGTCCTATTGAACAGCGGCGGAACCTCGCGGCTGCGGCTTAGAATCTCCAGCACACACAACAGTTTTCGCGCGCTGTTTGTTTAACATAAATTTGAAATTAGTTCAATAGTGCGCCCAACCGTCCCACGATGGGATCGCGGGTGTGGTTCGCCCGCGCCTCCGACTGACACCGGGCGTGCGTGGTTGCGTTGCGCGGCATGGAAGTAATGAACTGCAAACCAACAACGATAGAGAAAAAAAAACATGCATCCTTCAAACAATGCGGTTCAGCTACCGTTTAGCGGGTCACCGGTTTTGTGGTTTCCGTTTTCTAGGACGAACTATTGGACTCGTTCGCGTGCCTCGCCTCGTGGGTTTCGCGAGAGTGATTAAAATTGAAAGCCAATCTGTGTGACAATTACGTGTGGCACAGTTTTGCGCACGTTGCACCTGGTGCACCTAGCGGGTGGTCCTTGAAGTGGTTTGCGTCGATGTGCGTTTCTTTGCGTTAGCCGTTGGATGGGGAAGGTCTGCAGCGGCTAAGCAATTGGATGTTCGAAAGATTATCATATTAAATTTCTTGAAATAAGTTGAAAGTTAATAGAAAAATAGAATTCTAGCCATTTGCAATACATTTCAATACATTTCAAGACACATTAAAAAAAGAAACGAATGACAGCGTGACAAAATTGAAACATAAAATATAATATCTAAAAAAACAAAAAAAAAAACAGATCATGAATTCATGGAATTGTCCTGATTTGATAGAATTAAACAGATTTTAACAGAAGTCACTGGAAAAAGCATCTGTCACTCAAAGACGCAGTAAAAAATAATAAATCAGAGTTAACAATCCTATGAGTTATTAGTATCGCATGTGAAACATACGTACGTTGGTCAAGTTGTTCCACAAAGAACCTTTATAGCTATTCTTCTAGCTATACTTCTAGAGGAATAGCTATACTTCTAGATTAATGTTGGATATGTTCAATCCTTTCGATTTTATCGTTCATTCTCTTGGAAAACCACATTTTATATTAAGAGATATTCAGATTTTCCATGAAGAGACATATACTATATATGAAACATTATATCTTGAATGGTTCAAACTTTGCCTAAACTGTGCTAATCTCGTTGATTGCATTATGTCAGAAACAGAAAAGAATTTGCTTGATGTAGGTCCAATGCGAGCTCAATATATTAAGATGTTACAAGTTGATAACGTTTGTTTTGTCCGGTAACTGTGACTAAACAATCGCGTTTCCATCATTATAATAAAAAAGGTCCATAAAAACCCCATAAAGACCCAAGGTATCTAGAGGAACCTTCACGAAATTGCCGTTGATGATAGCGGTCGAGATGTACAGTTCATTTTGCTAACTTTATATCTCCTTCAAAACCCCCTGCACAAAAACCACTGCAAAATTCACTCTCGAAACACCGATTGATGCCGATCAAACAATCGCGATCGCCGACCTTGTACCATCAATCATCCTAATTCCGCGGCCAGCTTAACGAACTTCCTCGTGCGTTCCGAAAGGCTAAGGCACCAGCCTCATTGCCTGCCTTCGCTTATTACTCACTTAATTGCCGTACGGTCGCGTTTCGCTAACCAGCATCGCTAGCTTGAGTACCACCTAACTTCTCTCCTCTCTCTCTCGCTCGCTCCATACCAACCCACTCGAATAATGGCCACGGCTGCGGCTAAGCCGATGGCGTTGATTTTGTGAGTTAGCCGGGTCTGGCGTTTGGTGCGCTCTTGTTTTATTTGTTTCGCAGCGATTTATGCTCCGAGGCGCTTATGTAACGTGATACGCACGATTCCGAATTAAGTCCCTCTCCGGGGGCTTAGCCGAGCGCCCCATGCGCCCCTGCCAGCAGGCATATCCTCTCGTAGTTCTGTTCTGCTTTTCATTCCCGCGCACGGTTGAGTGCTCGCCGGTACGATCGGCGCACCGAAATTGATATGCGAAATGTGCCAGACATGGGTTTTTGGGATACTGAAATGGGGCGATATAATTATAGCTCGTTAAACCGTTGCCAGAGAGCAGCATGATCGCATGATCGCTCGCGCGGATAGCGAACATTAGGCTAATCGTGGAAATCCGACCAAGCAACCACGCTTTCGACACGCGGAACCAGGAAGATGGTACCAACAACAAACAGCTCCTGCTGACCTTCTAACACAGATTCCAAAACTTCTCTTCAAAACACACACACACACCCATCGAGAACTCCCTCTTGAAAATTTGGGTTCCTTCTTATTGCGGCTCCTGACTCTTCCTGCTCGCTATTACGACATCCGGCTTCCATCCGATGATTAGCATGCAGCGGGAAGGGGCGACAGAAAGAGGAAACCCATTCCTGCCATTTTGCTCCGTATGCATATGTGTGCCAATCGTGTTACAGCATCAAAGGCGTACGATGCACACGGGGATGGAACAAAAAGCAAACAAAAAAACGCAAAGCAACCCACCAGGAAGGCAGAACAAGTGGTTCTCCAGCCGGATTGCAGCAGGCGCTGCAACTACTGACATCGCCGAACAAAAGGGTTACCAGAGGGAGCAAAAGAAGAAGAAGAAGAGAAAAACAAAACAAAACAACGAAAAAGTTGCACGAGAAAATAATCGGGCTATGTAGGGAATAAAGGAAACTAGAACAAAACCCTGGAGTGTTCTTGGTGGACGCGTGTGTTCGACGTTGTTTTGTTTCGTCTTACTCTTCACCTTGCCGTGTGTTTGGAGGTAAAATTTGAGAATGCGCTTAACAAACTTGTTTTCTGCCGGTGATATGTTTCTCATTTGAAGCTGGCAGGATAAGGGATGCGATATTTTGAGGGCAGAGATTATGGTTTTTGTTTTATAAATTCGACATGCCGCGCTTGTAATGTAAACTTGTAATATTAGCTAAGGCATACACCTCAATAGAGGAGTTATGTTCACAAAACGTATAAATTGACAATGGAAAAGGCTAGAAAAATAGAAAAAATAAAGAAGAAAAAAACCTTATTTCAATATTCTAAGTTCACGTATCAAGAACTTAAGCTTTGTAAACGTTGGATCTCCACTTCATTTTTTTGAAACTAAAAAGAAACAATGAGTTATACTCTTTCAAACAGAGTAGTAATGCTCTATTTATACATTCTTTTGGTTAGTTATTGGCTACAACGTCTTCTTAATTGATATTTAGTTTAATTTTGTAATCAGAGTTATATATTTTATACACTACAAATATTTTAACTATTTTTTATATTGTCCTTTATTGGCTTACAAATGTACTTAGTTTAGATAGAATAATTTAGTATACAAATAAACCAAATGCAATTTCTGCTCCATTTAAAAAAAATAATTGAAAATATTCATTCAGAAAAGCCACTCCTCTAGGTGTACAACGACAATCAAGCGTCTGGGAGGCGACATGTACGCAAATGCGGTCTAATTAGCCCGGGGCCACAAAGACGACGACGACGACGACGACTGAGGATCTCCCCAATCACTCCCCACCGAACGTGCAATCAACCGTACGACCTGCTGGCATGCTGGCCAAGATATCGCGTCCCCTCCCCCTCATTCCCGTGCGCCTTTCCCACCCACCCCGCACTGTTCTGGACATCCTTAGGCTTACATTCGATCCGACACCGACTTCCCGTCCAGCCCCACGCCGCCCTGTGCGACGTGCTTCCAAATTCTTTTGTCAGTTGTCAAGTGGGTGCCAGTGAAGCGAACCAGTCCTCGGTCCCGGGGCCAGTCGGAGATTACTTTTGCATGGAAGCCACCCGGCCGAACACGAGATTCACCAGATTCGGCCGGCGATACGACGTTGGGGGAACGGCCAGGAACGGTGCACCCTCGCGACCTAATCCGTCCGATCTTGAGTGGAACGAAGGTGCCGCCGTGCCGGGTGCCGGTGCGTGCTTTTGGACCGTTTTGCAGAGTTCTCTTCCACATGATCTCACCCGAGCGAACACACACACGCATTGGGATGAATGCCGCGTTCATGCCGCGGCGACGAACTTCTGCCCTGCTGGCCTCTATATGCCACCCAATTCAGAAAGAGAGTCCCAGTGCCGCTCCACCCCAAAACATCTGCCCCATTGAAGCATGTCTTCCGAGCGCTGTGGCGGTCTTTTATTCTGTCTCATTTAAAATTAATAACATCTGCACGCAGGTCCCCCCCTCTCCTGTTCGAGCGTTTCGAGGCACGAACATTGGACGAAACGTCGTTTGTTTTTTTTTGTCCGTCTTCTAACAGCTTGAGTGTTCCTTTCTCCGCGCGCACTTCTTCCGGTGGCACACGGGAACGCCGGAATTAGAACGCAATACACGAGCGCGTGCTGGGTGCGACCGATCTACACGGCGTTTTCGTACCAAAGGAGGACCCTGGGGCTGACGTCGTCAATGTCCCAGTCCCAGGCCCGGTGGACAAAGGAAGACCGATAAAAAACCACCACCAGCGTCACCAGAAGGGTGCCTTTGGGTATTGCGTCGTCCGAATCGGAGTGGGTTATGTAATTCGAACAATCTGCCGGAATTCGGTCCACTGCAGTCACAACAGTCGGTGCATTCTTCGCAAAACGCAATTAGGTTATGACACAGTAGCCTGGAAAGAACCCGAACGAACTGGACAACACGTCCCTGACGGGGTAGCCAAACTCAAGAACGTCATCTTGGTGCACTCGCAGGAAGAGATTCTTATGATTGGCGGCAACATCTGGAAGAACGTTGGCTGGCCTGTCGTGTGCGGTTTGTCCGAGACTAATAAAAGGGCATCGAGGTGGTTAAGAATGAAGTCGAAATCATGTGGAAGGTGCTGTTCAGCACGGTGCACCTGCTGCGGTTTGGCGTGCTGGTGTTTTTCATAACCACTCATACAAACGTGCTGCCAATCGAAACCGGAAATGAGAAAATTGCGAAACGAAGCGGATGTGCAATGCAGTGGTGTAGTTTAGCGGTCATATTCACCGTCTCTTGTGCATTTATTTGCGGTATTAAAAATTTCACTCCTGTGTTTTCAACAGTCAACCGATTTTGGAAGAACAAATATTACTTGGACATCTGACATAATTATTTCTACCCCACCGGATCAGAGATATTATAAATAGACAACGTGTTCTTCAATTTGGGCTTGGCATAGCTGTAGGAATCATTCTAGTAAGCAATATTTATCAGCTGCACTCTGTGAACACCTATCGACTCGTAAAGCATATGTGGCAAATAATTGAATTTTATTATAATTTAACCATAATTATTTTGGAACATCCTCCAGTTTTCCACTTTGTTCCTTATTATAACATACTGATGAGGTTACTATACTGTGCATGAGGTTCACAGCGAGTTCTCCAAAAGATCCAAAGGATCTCTGAAGAGTAAAAAAAGTTCTAGTAGAGTAGTCAACTAGCTCTAAAGTCAAACGGAGTACGCACGGAACGCGGTTCTACTTAATTCAAGTTTTACAACCTTTTTGGAATCTTATTCTAACCCTCAAACATTTCTAATTTCATTTCACAGAAGTAAAAGTCAAAGTGGACAGACCATTAATTAATTGTGGAGGCATAATGTTGATGAAGCTGATAAAGTTTCTGATTGTAAATCTTTTAATTGCTGACCTACGGTTTCAACCTCTATTTCTCTGTAGCCATCATACAATAACTCAAAAATCATCTAATGGAATCATTGGTTTGGTTCTAGTGATCAAGTACTATTGACGTATTAAAAAATTGGAAATGTTGGTAGAAATGATTAGTACGAAAAATAATAAATTGAAACAGTGTATATGCTTATGCTTGTTATGGATTCTGTTAACATAAAAGTATCCAGCTGATTCTTCGGTAAAACTCTGATCTCAACCCAGTATTGTTCGAGGCATTCACCTTCCGATCGTTTGCTATTGTATGCGAGCGGTATCTGACTGTACAACACAATATTCTTGTTAGTGGAGGGTTCCACCAGATGATAAACTAGATAGTCACTTACGGAACTGTCTTTCTTAGGTTAAGTTTATTCATTGTGTGTCTCTCTAAAGCTTTGTAACAGTACGTAGTAATAAACGTCATAAAAGGGAACAAAATAACTTAAAAGATGAGAGAGTTGAATCGTGATGGAGTCTCTGAAGTCGGTTTGAATCTTTGTGCTTACCCATCATATGTGACCACCGAACACTGTCTCACGGCAATAAAAGAGAAGAAGTATACTATCTTGCTTAAGAAGCTCTCAGCGATCGTTAAACAAGCGACATTACATCATAGAACGGAATGTAAACATACCGCAACGTACGCAGCTATATACGAGACGGTAAATAGAATATGTTAACAAAACCATAAGTCACCGTCACCGCGAACGCACTGGAATCGGTGACCTTTGAGGCATTCTAATCGCGACCCGGACCGACCGTGGCCACAAATCATCTCCGTGTGACAGCCTGCACCGCCGCCGATCGGCACGGAGCGAAGTTCCTGCGGTTTTCCCTTTCTGGGCAGCGAGCCCGCACGCTATGGACGATCTCGGAAACCGTTGGGACCGATCGCTTTTGTCTGCACACACCACTCGGTTGGAGTGTGTACACACGAGCGGTGCGCGGTCACCTTTTAGCACCGCTTTTAGCACCCAGCAGCAGCACTGAGATGCGCACACTACGGTCGCGGTTGCCGGCTGGTTTGCACTGCTGGCACGACCATAAAAATCCACCCCGTTCACGTTCTGGACGACACGCACCGTACATCCGGTCCGGTTGACGATCGTTCGCCCTGACCTGATTCCGTGACAACCCATTACGACACGGTTTGCCCGTATGTGTGTGTGTGAAGCGAGCTGCAGATGTTTGCAGTAGGACGCTTCCACGGCCGCTGCCGGATCCTCCGGAACTTCTGGCCCCCACCCTGGCGTTGGCGAAGGGTCTGGGAAGGCGAGAACAAAGAAATTCAAACACATGTTCGCAAGCGGCATCTTCGCGCTAGATTGAGACCCTCGGTCCGGGCCCACGGGAAGCCACTGTTGGCGGAGAGGGCGTTATATTTTTGGGATGGTTTTCATTAAAGAACGAATTCCGTTGATTCACACGATCCCTCGCAGCGTTACGCACTCTTCGGTTTGGGAGCGATAGCGCGGATCGGGCGCGGCGCAGCACGATCATAAATTATGCGGTCCGATACGGCGAACACATGTGGCGGCCGCCGGGTGATGATTTCATTGAGGGAAAATCACATCATTTGCGAGCGCCGTTTGCGAAGGGAATCAACGAATTGAGGTTTTTGGGTTCTGCCTCTGAGCCGAACGACTGCGCTCGAAGTAGAGCATAGATTTGGTCCGATCGCGTTGGTCCGATTCGTAACTCCGATCGCGGCATCGAACTCGTCTAGTGGATAGTAGATCACGCTTTCCGTGGGGTCTTTCAAGAACAAACAGATTTTGAGGCTGGCACCAATCCGTTAAAAAACTTCAAAAAGACACCTCGAACAACTGGATTCATGACTCCAGTTGACGTTACGGTCGATTATTTGTTAACTTTAATTGCGGATGTATATATCACCGAGTAAAACTCTTACGTATGTGACCGTTTTCCAGATCGAAAGTAAATTTTGAGTTTGAGGAGGTTTAGAGATCCCTGGGTCTTCGTAGGATTTAATTAGAATTTTATGGTCTTATTTAGTCGATTTAGTTTACGAGTTTCGACAAGTGTTTTTTTTCCTGAAGATTCGGAATAAGTGTCTTTAAACAACCCCATTGTTACATCTTCGTCCTCAGGAAGACTATTTCAAAAACACGATCCAACGTCCAACACAATCGATGGCATTGTTGAAGTGTTGTTTTAAAGATGATTCTTGCCTTATTTTTTACAATTTTCCAACGTCCTTTCCGACGTCTTTTCTGATGTCGTGAGTTTAATTGCGGATGCATAATTCTTCCAGTAATGTTCAAACGCATGTTCTAGACCAAAACTGTTCAAGAACACTAACCTAAACGTGAACATGATCCTGGACACAATCAGTCGTTGTTCGGATTGAACGTGGTGGTCTTTTTACGATCATCCTCGATCATAACTCAACTTGTGTTTGTTCTTCGAAGGTCTCCCAAATAGAGCATCCCTTCATGAGCCACGTCTATGCAGCTTCCGTGCTGGAGGCCGGACCCTGACGATAGTTTACGTTTACGCAATAAACCAGCGACGTCGCCTAACGCGCGGACGGTAATCGGATTTATGAAGCGACGCGAATTCCGACACTCTTCGGCGACCCTTGCGCTCTTTCTTGCCGCGTTCTATCCCTTCACATTCGCACCCGTAAAACCCCGAAACGAAGAGCCTTGCTCCGCACGCAGTACGCATAGTTTTATGACCGCAGCAAACCGCTGCCATCTGGAGCCATGCTCAAATGGTGTCAACTGAGCACGGTCGTTAAAGACTACAACACGATATAAAAAGCAGGATAAAAAAAAACTCATCTTCTCGTGATACTTCGCTCAGAAATAACATTCCCGCACACACAATCAGTTCCATCACTATCGCTGGTGGGACAGTACGCGGCGTTTTTCGAAATTACAGACGCGGCCCTCCGGTCACGTTTTCCGGTGCAACGTGGATGGTTTTAATTGAAATGCCTGCCGAAAACTGAACGACCCCATAATTAAGCAGTTAGCGCGTACGCCATTTGAATATTGAGATAAAAAGAGTTGGTGGGGAGGGACATTTGTGGGTTTGATCGTCGTTCGTTGCGCAAGCTGCGGGCGGAAACGCGATATGATGAGGTATATCGCTTTCGTTGAAATTGAAGAAGAATCTTGGTACACGAAACAAAAAGTGATATCATCATCCTGGTCAGAGAAACAAAACAAAACATCAGACGAACTCAACCCGGTGGTGTCCAGGGTTGACACCCGTAGCTAATTATCAGCTATCAACTATGAAACTGACACGGTTTCCTTCTCAGAAAAAAAAACTCTTCTTCATCAAATTAGAACGCTCGAGGGCGATAAAAGTCCGCAGCGGAAGATTTTCCCCCACACTGGTGGGGAGAAGACTTCATTTTCACTGCAGTAAAAAGGGTTTTTCTTTTCGAGGAAGCGAACTATTGATCGTTTTCCCGCTTTCCCCCAGTGTGAGAAGGAGTGCGGCCAGTGCAGGAGACCGTAAACTGGCGCATAGTTTTATGGGATAGTTTTCCGGGAGATGGGAAGCATATTTTCGCTTTCACTTTCACCATCGGCAGCGCCCTTCGGACGAGGCAAACGGATGCGCCATTTTCATGGTCATGGGTAAGCGTGTGTGGCGTCGCCAGCGTCGTGTCGACTCCTCGACGAAGCAGGTCAAGAGGAGAGCACTCCATGTGGGTCTGTGTGTGTGATTCGCTATTCAACGCTTTTCCAGAGAAGAACCATTATGAAATGGGTTATAGTACATATTGCCAAAGTGTGTTGCAAGCGCAGAGAAGACAGGCGAACAAAAAAACGGTTACCAGCACGAGAAAAACAAGCAGCAATCCTTCCTTCCAGAAAACGCCGCCGAAGGCTTTCCCCGTGAGGATGAAAGTGGTTGAGAGTGGCATAAAACAAACAAAACCCCCTGCATACCGAAGCGGTCCGGTGTGGGTGGATGTATGCGCTGCAGCATAAACACACGCACACGGGCGCGTTCGAGCGTTACTGCAGTGCAGTATTTTCCAATCCGTTGTGGTGTGCGTGTCGGCGCAGGTCCTGCCGCCAGGAGTCTGCGATCACGGGTACAAAGTCAAGGTTAAGCGATTGAAAAGCGCATGATTGCGCGACGGCGTGCCGAAAAACCCCCTCGCGGACGGTGAGGTCCTGCCCGGGAGCCTTCCGCAGCAAGGGGTGGGGGGGACGCCTACCCAGCGGAAGGCGCCGCCGCCGCCATACGACCGCTTGGCCCGTGGCCCGTGCTGGGCGCATATTTTGTGCTCGGCCCGGGGGCCCGTACGAACCCGTGGCATGGCAACGAGCATAATAATGTCGCCGCCTGGTAGGGCGTAGCTAGAGTTTGGTCCGTTCGTTCGTTCTTCTTCTTGTTGGTGTTTGGCACAAAATTTGCACAACGTTCCGGGCACAACTCGTGTGCGCGCGTGTGTGTGTGTGTGTGTGCGAAGGAGTGCGAACGGGGATGAAGTGAGCATAAACGCTTCGCACAGTCCGTACGCCATAATGGTGGCCCGTTTTGCTACTTACCATAAGCGAGCGATAACAAATTGCACTGCAATTTTATCGAGTCGCTCCCATCGATGCAGGATTCGGTCGGGAAGGGTTTTGGCTTGCTTTTTTTGTTACTTTGAGCATCGTTTGCTCTAGTGTTATTGGGTGATTTTTACATCATCGTTGAAAGTCGGAAGTAAATGAGCCGGAAAACAGCACCCGACAAAGTTTGTGCTGAAGAATGTGGTAGAACGATGACTAATGGGAACAAGTTCATTGAATAGTGTTTTTTGTTTTTTATTACTGTGTGTTAAGTTCGCCCTTACTATTTCATTCAGAAACCATTCGCACTTCTTAATTATGTCTAGCAGATATGCTTGACACGCTTTTAGTAGTTATATTCCTGGCCTTTATCTCATGATAAACTCTGTTTGATAATATCCTTTAGCCTCAGCTATCGAAAGGGAGTGTTCAGTGATCTTACAATGGCCATTCTACGTAAAAAAAACTACATGATGCAAATGAAATGATGCACCATTATGCTATTTCATACCAATTCCTTGGACAAGATTGAACCAAAACGACTTCCAACAGAGTTACCAAATGATTCAAAACTAATGTATGGAAATTTGTAATAGAAAATGTATTTTTTCTTATTTATTATTGTTATAGAGTTTGTACTTTTAAAACATTTAAAAGTAAAATAAGTTTTACGAGACATCCCAATGCAATCCTGAAATAGCCAATTTTAAAATTTGTCCTCTAGGCTTTGAAATATTTCACAAATTTTCTCCATTTTTATTATTATTAAACATTTATTGTTCATTAAATAATAGAGTAGTATTAATGCTCGAACTTAAATATTAAATATTAGCTAATTCAAAAAATATTTGTACTAGACACGAATATTTTTGCAGGACTACGATGGGATAGTCTTTCAAATAGCTGGTTTGTTGGTGAATATTCTATATTTATATGAACAAAAGAGTATGAAAGACAACACACAATCACGAAAAGCAAACACAATCACGAAAGACAAATACACTCGCGAAACTTGCCTGGAATCCCTTCGCAAAACATTATATCGCCAACAACGCGACTATATTTTTATACTCCTAATCGATTCCGGATCCCGAAATAAGAAAACAAATGCCAAAAATAGATCGCTGGAGAGAGAGAGAGAACATAAAAACCTATCGTCCGCAGCATCGGGAGCAGCTGCAACGCCAAACCCGATGCTGCAAGCTGCGCATTATCTTCCGGAACACGCATCCATCGTCCACCCAAGTCCATTAGCGGCCTGCACCTGCACCATTCGGGCCCCCACGGTCAGGACCGGCCGGTGCAAAAAGCAAACAGAACCCGAAAAGTACCAAAAACTCGACACACGAACTCATTCTTGTGCGTGCGGGCACGAAAACTATCGCGCGAAAAGTTTCGCACAGGACGACAGTCTGTTACTGTTTTGTCGATAGGCTCCTGTGGTCCTGTTGTTTTGGAGTTAAAATTAAAAAAAAAACACACCCAAGTCTAACTGTGTGTGGCAACGCGCACCAGCAAGATGGGGGTCGGGTCGCGTCTTTTTTTTCCTATCGCAGCGCCCTTTCAGCCCCGGTTTGGCAAACAAAACCCGTCAACGCGCGACGATAAACGCCGTCGGCCGTGTTTCGGTGGTGTTTGATGGCGCAACC
>KB672868.1:14196440-14307075 GCA_000349145.1 Anopheles dirus | reverse complement strand
ACCCTGATAGAATCCCACAGGAACTGCGACGAGTGCCGGTGCTCCTTCGCCCACTAATCCTTCCACCAACCGCAAGTTGAACCACACACACACACACACGCCTCGCGAACCTGTTCGGGAGTCTGTGTGTGCGCTCGCGTGTGTGTGTGTGTGGGGTTGAGTTTGTGTAGATGAGTTCCAGAACGCGACTCCTTCCCGCGACCCATTTCAGGGCGGGCGATTTTGACGTTGTTCGCGAATTTCGCCGTCCTACAGCAAATTTGCCACTTTGCTGGTAGCGCAAAATTAATTTCCACGCACTTGCGATCGAGCTGGGGAGGGGATGAGATTTTAATGAATTCGCAAGGATTTGCACACCGGTCGTGGAACGAGGAGACACGCTTTTAATGGCGGACTAAACAGGGGGGGGCGAAAAGAGCTCTAAAACTCGGAGGGATGTTGGCGAGAAAAACCGCCTCCACCGACTCGGCAGGAGTGAAAATGACAGTCCAATTTTCACTTCCAGCTCACTGCGGGCTCGAGTTTCCTGGTTACATGTTTAGATTTGTTTTTTTCTTTCTTCCCGTTCGTTGGTTGTTCTGTGTGTAACTGTGTCTGCGTGAGAGTGAAGTATCGATCGATGGACGCACTCCGCACATTCGGTTCGATTGAATGGTGCAGGTATTTATGCGTATCGTATTCGCTCCCGTGCACCGAAAGTGCACCGTGGTCCGCCATGTAGACGATGCTACTAACATACATTCCATCCGAACAACTACATCCACCAGGGCAGGGGTGGGTGAGTTTGTATGTACAGTGAGTGTTTCGTTTTTTATGTTTTAATTATCGATATTAAAAACGATTTTATATAAAATTTAAAGTATCACTCTTTTACTATAATAACAAGAACTTGGTTTTCTTTTTGATGCAGGTTCACTTACTTTTTTTGTTCAAATGGGGCATAGTTTTGTGTAAAAAAAAACCTGTCACCAACTGTAGCTGCCGTCGGCTGACGGGGCGCTGGTTTCCGAATTTACATGAACGTGGAGTCCAGGGCTCCAGGGTCAGAACGGCGCGCCTCTGAAATGCATCGCAAAACCTCCCCTTCGTTCCGAAAGCGAGCGAAAGCGAGATGGGTACTGGAATGAAACGCAGCGGGCTTGAGGAACTGCAGCCCCACTTGCATGCTTTGACTTTCAGGCGACATTCAAGTTATTGCATTTTCGGGGCTGCAGCAGTTGCAGCATGGATGCTTTGCCGGGCGGGCAAACGAAGCGAGAGAGAGATAGAGAGAAAAATAAACAGGAAAGACAAAGAATGTACAGCCTAACACAGCTTATGGTAGTGTAAGTCTTTAATACGGTTGCGGCGTACGAAATGGTTGTGCGAAACAAAACCGTTCGCACCACTGTAACGTGAGTACGGCTTAGTGAAAAAATATTGATTTGTTAGTGATAAGGAACGGAACAACCATCTAATTTGTTTGAGAAGTTTTTTTCTGCTTATTCTAAAGCTGAATAGAATATTTATGTTAATATTACCTTACAAGTAATCATCTGGAGATTTTATTACATTCGGCTGTGGTATTTTGAATGATACATTACATACTTACTTTGTTAAAATAAATTGTCTTTGCCTGTAGCTTTATTTTTTTTGGTTTTGTTCTGTTTTCACAATATGTTCATGTTTCAAAATTTCTAATTGTAATATTGTATGTAATTATGGTTTGAATTGAATACTTGAGTTATATATAATTATTGAAAAGTATTGCGTATAAGATTGAAACAGTGTTTGGAAATTCATTTGTAGGTTTGTTACATTTTGTAGAAAACGTAACTTTGTAACTTGGAGTAAGTAGCTCCCTCTATTGGTCAGTAACATAAACAATATTTCGGTATCTCCAAAGTTACATGCTTTATACGTCTATTTAATTAGACATTTACGTCATTTAATCCATCTTGGATCTAATATAAACGAGTCGTAAAAAGAAACTCCATAACATATCGAACTGATTTTCAAATTATTTTAGACGAATTTCAAATGATTTTGCTTTCTTTATATAGAGATATTCCTCAATGTTCATCAAAAACTAATAAAATCAAATAATCATTAGAGTTTTAATGCAATATTGTACATTTTTGAGGAAAAAAATGATTATAAGCGGATACACTATTTTGAGTCATATGACAAATCGTCTGCAAAATTGCACTAAAAGATAATACGAATAGAAAAAAAAGTATTGAATCCTTCAAAAGAATATGAATTGGTTGATACCATGCATATTTTAAAGAACTAAAATTCTTGAAAAATAGCAAAGTTATTCTTATCGCATCAAGAACTACAGAATTGTAGTATGCTCTCTACTAAGACCCCTATGAACCATTCCAAAGGACAAAAGAACCCAAAAATTCCGGACATTAATAGTCGTCGTAAAACGGCACGATTAAATGTGATTTGATGCACAGCATTTAACATTTCCATCCCGCAACTGACTGACTGACTGACTGACAAACATTGTTGCATCGAGGCAGCCCCATGCCCGCTCGCTCCATTCCCCCGGTCTAACGTATTCGCACCGGTTTCGCCCATTCTTTTTTGCCTCTGCGTTGGATTCGCCCCGGTCGCGTTTGGTTGGATGCATTTTCCCAAACCTTCCGCCGTCGCATCGTCGCACCAGACGGAGACGGAACGCCCGTGACCATGGCTCGGTGCCGGTTGCACTGCTAACACACTTCACTGCAGCGCACGAGCGACTGGATTCGACATCCGGTGCCGTGGGGCGAGCGAGGAGCGACGTCAAACAGCACAAAAAAAAGAGTACGAACTGCACCATCCAACCCATCCGAGTCCGCCGCAGTGAAACTGAAAACTCTAACACACGAACAAACACGAACGGTTCGGGGGGCGGGTGTTGCAGGCGGTCGTGGGGAGTTTCTGCATGTTGTGGGTCTGGGTCGGGGGCTGCACTTGATGCATTTGTGCAGCCGTGTGTCTGTGCTTCCTTCGTACCATGTAGGGCAGGAGTGGAGTCGCCCGGCGCGAAACGAGCCCGAAGCGAATTACATGCTCGGCCCGAGACGTCTCGGCTATGACGCCGCCGACGACGACGACGATGATGATGGGACGTTTTGGGGCCAGTTTTGGCCATGCTAAAATTAGATCATCGCCAAAGCCGTTTTGGCGTGCACAATCGCTACGCTTTCTTTCGCAACTACCCGGCTGAAGTGGGCCCGAATTGTTGACATAAGTTTGGTCGATGGCGTACATCTTTTGCGACCGACACGAAAGAAGCGCATTAATTAAATTAAATGACTGCTGAAGTAGCGGCTGCTTTCGCACGAAATGTGCGCCGTGGGACTGGGCTGGAAAGTGGTCTAATTGTCTAATTAAAAATTTATCCGCTCCTCCTCCGTCTGGCGGTATATTTTTAGGCCGGCCCCGTGGCCCGTCTGATCGGTTTGGCGTACGGGAAGGTTTTGGGCACTTTGCCAAATGGCCACAGAATGGGGCGAAGGTTAGGAGTCTTGCAAAGGCCGGGATGGGTCATGAGGAGAGAAGGGGGGGGGGGGGACCTATAGAGTTGAAGGAATGACACCGTGAATTCACGCAACGATGAGGAGTTACGTCACGTTTTGGATGTCAATGAGAACTTCTCGATTGTGATATAATTTCCAATAGCCATTTTTCGGAAAGGGTTTTTGTAGTCAAAAACAGAATCGATTCTTTGAATGTCATAAAATGTCGAAAACGGCAATATGGTCAAGCCGTTGTAGTGTCTAATATCGTTTTGAATTGATTGTGATTCTCAAATTCTTCAAAATGCATGTTAAATACGTTGATTTTGTAAGAATTAGTCTAATGTAAGGGCAACAATAACTGCATATAAATATTGAATAATCTTTCCGAACACTTCTGGAACTAACTTGAAATTCAAATATATACTACCAGAATCAATCATGTAAATAACTTCAAGAAGAAATGAAAAAGAAAATATAAGAAATATATAAATAACAATAAATTCATTAGTTAATAATTGATTAATAAATAAATAATGATAACACAAAAAATAATCATAATAAATGATTTCAATAAAAAAATATAATGCAAGATTGAATCAATCAATGAAAAATTTACACATTACATGAGATAAACTAACACATGACAAAAAATTTGACCAGAAAATTGATGAAGCAAATGAATATTTCAACACAATACAAACACAAACAAGAAACAAAATAACAACATTAAAGTGAAAAAAGATACATAAGAAAAAAAATAGATAAAAACGAACCTGTACAAATAATTCTATTTGAATGTTATGAAAATGGCCGCTTGTATAAGTTCGAATGCTCTAAATTAATGTTAGATTGTTAGATAAACAAAAATTGAAATAAGTTTTATAATAGATACAAAGTGTAATTTCTGTTATGATATAATATATTAACAGTTTCAAGATCATACTGAAACATAAACATGATGGGCTGAAGAAAAATAAGAGAGCGACGGATTGCTTTACATACATCGTTTCCATCGTCCATGCGATCTCTCTGAAGCAGTTCTGCGTGAATCAAAGCACTGCTGTTGGAGCTTTCAATACGTCCATTTTAATGCAACCATTTGCATTCTTTCGCACGGCTTTAAAGGTCGATAGATAATGCCGAAACCCATTGTACTTTGCGCCTCAGAGGAGCCGAGCGATGAAGTTAAAGTGCATCCCCACAAACAATAGCCCCTCCAACAGCCCCTGGTGGGGTGGGACATCAATGGCGGGGAGGTGTTCAAGCACTTGGCCGGTACAACTTAGGTCAGCAGGGCAGCAAGGACTCACCCGGCCCGGCTGCAGCAGGATGCGGCTGCCGAATGCGAAATGAACGAACGTGCGGATAAATGTGTTAGAAAGCATAAAATATGAGGAGCGAAAATAGAGAACCAAAAACTGCAAAACTCACGCCGCCATTTTTCCCGCCGCCGTGCGAAAGTGAATTTGAAACAGTTGCGCCCGGTTTGCAAACACTTGACAGAGCTGCTGGAACTGGGAGAAAACCCTTTCGGCTGCAGCCTGGTAACTTACTGACTGAAAGAAGCGCCTGCCGAAGTGAGGAGGGAAAAAGCGGAATTAAAAAACCCGACTGCGCAAACACCAAGAATCTGGTCCATCTCGCTCCGTTCCCTTTGGGCGCGTGTAGATCCAAGTAGGCGTAAATGGCCGTGTGGCGTCACCGTCTTCTGCGATGATATAACCGGTTCCCGGTTTCGTCCCGCGCAGCAACGGAAAGTGACGGGCTGGAAGCGCTTCTCTGGCACAATGGAGCACGGCACGGCGTCGCGGAAAGTGGCCCACGGGGACAGCGCATCCGGATTATTGTGATGCGCTCTCGACGCGCTTCTTCCCGGTGAAGGCCAAGGGCAGAACAATCCAAAAGGGGAGACACTACTTCAGTTTTTTTTTGTTGCCTGCTTGCTATAATTTGCTGGAGCGAGTTACGTTCTTATGTGAGAACGAAAGAGAAAGGCCGGTCGGTGGTGGGACACTCCACCAGGCCCGGGCATTATACCACGAATGCATTCAACAAACGCTCCGTACCCTCATTAACTCCCCATCCATCATCTTCACCGTGATGAGCAGCATTTTCTTTGCAATTTCCGAGCTGTTCTGCACCGAGTGATGGATGCTGTTCTGATTGCGGAGAAAGGCCGGCCGTCGGCAAACATCGAAGCCTATATACCTGCGGCTCGCAGTACATAAGCGCGCAGCAACAGCACACGAAAACAAACCTCCGCTCGGAGGGCCGCCATCATGGATTTTTTGGAAAAAGGCCCATCAGAGGAGTAGCCGAGAAGAGCGCCCGGAGAGATAAAGGTACGGGCCCCCGGTACCTTTCGGGTTTTGTTCTTCTGGCCCGTTCGTCGGTGTGTGTGTGTGTGTGCTGTGTGTTGGTAGAATGAAGTGTTCTGGCCGGGTTCTGGCCGGTGGAAAGCAAAAGCACCAACCCAGCAACAACATCACACCCCTGGAAGGAAAGTGTGCGAAAAATGCGGTGGGAAAGGGACGAAGAAAAATGGCGCCTCTGCTACCCTCCGGACTCCGGTTCCTCGACGGTTGCTTGGATTTAAAAATAAACTAATGAAACGATTCTCGCCGCTTCCAGCAGGGTGTAGGGAGCCGGCCAGCAGGGAAAAGAAGGAAGATGGAATGTGAGTGTGTGAGTGTGTGTGTGTGTATCTCTCGTTGCTCCTCTGCAGAGGTTCTTTGTAGGTCAGACCCGGGTGGTGGAAGCGGCCCGTGTTCCATGTTCCGCGAAAGTAATCCTGTCCTCATCGGGCTGTCACCGAATCGTGCGTGGGACTCCGCGCGCTTCCGCCGCAGTGCTGTTCCGGGCGGGGGTTCCGTTCTTCACCGACGTTCAGTTCTCTTCTCCCGTTGGCGCTTTGCGGTGGACGTACGTATCGTGTATCACAAAGCGGGCGAACGCGCCACACATGCTCCGAAGTCGAGACGCGGTTGATACAGTTCCTCGTACGGTTTGTCCGACGACGGGAGGCTAGAAATAGATCAGATTAAAAAATCGGAACCAGAGCAAGAACCATCCGTAAGGGGCGGATTAGTAAGAGACGAATCTGCGGTGAGAGTGTTTCAAGTTGGTTTTTGAGTCGTGTTGGTACAGTGGTGACTATGACTGTAAGAAAGCGTTGGATTGAAAATCAACACTACACGAAACATTAGCAAACGTTTCTATACATTTTAAAATTATAGGGTAAATGAACCAAAATAGTTCAAAGAGCGACATTTTTTACACGGTTTACCAGGGTAAAGTTGTGCTAAAATGGGTTGTATAGACTTTGTTCACAATTCAAGATTTTCACTAAAAATAATATTAATAACAGTGCCATGTTAGTTCATTGAATTTTAATTTCAAATTTATCTATAATGATTTTAAAGTTGTTCTTCTACATAGTTGACATCAATTGCAAAAAGTTGGCAGCGGAATTAGGCCACTTTGGCTATGTTGTTTCAATTTCATACTATTATACGGTCTCTATTTCTGTCTGCGGTTATTTAGTGATATTTACACACATTTGGTAAATCTTACAAAATATGACAATTGATGTAAATCTTAGGACCTACAACGAATCATTTAGGTGCACATTTGGGTTTTAAGATTTCATGCCTTTAATGTTTTTTATATGTTATATTAATTGTCCCAAATATATATATGTATATAATTTAAAAAAAATAAAACAAGTAAGAGTAAGCAGCACATAAGACTCTTTTCTTCAAAAGTCTTTATCCAGACTTAACAAAAAAAAACTTGGACTTGGTAATTCAAATAGGAATTGCATATCCAAACCGAGCTGGCTGGTGAGTTTGTGCTGTTAAATAATCGAAAAGAGTTTCAAATATTGTTTTCCATCATAGTGATTACAAGTGGCTATCAGAACATTTTTTCAACACCCTTTCCCGATTGTTGTTGTTTGTAAACTAAAATTCATTATCGATACATTCGTTGCTGCTGAACGAACTCACACAAAAACTTCGATAAAAAGCGCCGTGGGCACACCGTTTGCGCGAAAGTGTGTACGCGCCAACTTCGCAAATAGAAAACCCCCCGGCCGAATTCGGAAGCCGAAAACCGGATGACGGAATCGGATCGGACAGGGACAGGGCACGGGCCGGGGGTATGGTTCGGTGCAAAACTAAACGAGTTTGCAAAAACCCGCACGCCGGTGCCGAAACACGCGCAGGGAACCATAGAGACACGCGGACGCGCTGTAGAATGTAGAATGGCGCGCAGAACGGAGAGGACCCATAGAATGGACGTACTTGAAGCACATCGGCGGTGAAAAAAAAGGTAAAATAAATTGGCAAATGCGGCAACCGTGGTGGTGGTGCTGCTGCTGCTGCTGTTCGGTCGTTCTAGCTGTGTTGGTGAGAGAACGCGCTTTTTATTAAGCGCAAAAAATTGGCAAACCAAACGTAGAACTCTTTCCCGGGCGCACGCTAGTCCACGAGTCATCTCTGTCTGCTCGCTGGATCAAAGAGAACGGGCGTCCGGAGGAAAATCGGGAAAGGTGCTGCCTATCGGATGGGGCCGGGTGTGCGGTACGGAGGGTTGGAGGGAGAGATAAACATGAAACGCTACTTTGCCATTTTTGGCATCGTGAAACGCATAAATGAATCTACAACATAAGGGTATAGCATAGCAGGCACGGCAAACGGAGCGCCATCCAAAGTTATAAAAGGTTGTGAGCTGAGTAGCTCTTTGTAAAGAAATGCTAAAATGGATGGTAGAACATATTATACACTGAACGATTTGAAGAACATGAAAAAAAGAAATAAAAACACACAAAGCAGATATAAATAAACCTCTAAAAACATTGGAAAAAGATACATATTAACATCGAAGTAAAATTAAAAGCAAACGAAACACAAACTAGTTAAACTAGAATGTAAAGAATGCATAGATTTGCAAAGAATGAATAAGAACCAACGAAAAAAGAGCGCTTCGTTAAACCTCAATACAGCCGAATAAAAACTAATCAAAAGTTTGGGAGAGTCTTCAGTAAACCAAAAATAAATGCATACAACACCAAAAACCGAACGCTGAGAGCTGACACTGAAGATGAAACTGAAAGAAAATATTAAATAACGAGCTGCAGGCTACTATTAAATTATGAAACGGAAGAAAGCGAAACGAAGGCGAACGAAGAGTGAAAACCATCCAACCTGACAGGAAGCGCACTGGACCACAGAGAACCGAGAACGGTACTTTTTATTTTGCACAACGAGAACGTGCAAACGAGAACAGAGTGTGGTGCGCTCGAAAGGGGCAGAGAGAGAGACAGCATAATACGAGCCGAACAAACAGGAACAAACAAAAAAAGAAACAGAAAAAAACGAGGCAGATGAAAACGCGAAACACGTACACCGAAAGACCACTCTTTCCGCAAGAGCGGTGCAGAGAAGCAAAACCGGTTGGTGAAAAGAGAAGATAATGAGATCGAACGCCGGACCGGGGAAGGGAAGAAGATGCGAGCGCCGTTCGTTGCCGGACGGGGAACAGGGCCGCGCGATGTTGCGGGGAGGTTGATTTTCAAGGACAAAATGTTATTCTGCAACGCATCAACAAATCCCGAATGCGTTCGAATGCCCGAACCGTACGCGCGTACCGCTTGGAGTATTATTGTGCTCTTGCGTTCTTCGGCATGTGTGCGTGCGCGAGTGCGTATGAGTGTGTGTGTGTGCAAAATTAAATGCGAATGCGCAACTAGCGCCCCCCTCTGCCGAAGGGTGAAGAATGGAACGCACGCACCGAGACGACGGCTGGGCAGAGGTTTTGGTGTGAGCGAATTTCGCGAACAGCAAATTTGCGTACCGTTTTAGGCAGACGATTTTAAACCGATTATGTCATATTATTACGGCGAGGCTTTTAAAACACGGGTGTACTGTGGGCGTGAGACGGCGAAGTGCACTCGAGAGAAGGAGAGAATTGCTTCAATTGGGGCGAGGTTCTAATTATCAATTTTACTGTCGGACGAACGAATTTGAAGTTTGCGCAGGTTGAAGTTTACTTGAGTGTGTCGAAAGGAAGGTTTGGTTGAGTTGAAAATGGGTAGATAATTAGTAGAGAACAGCCTCTTTCGATTATACCGAATGGAATAGCGAGAGTAATAAGGATAATATTTATCTGTTAGGTGGTATTGCTCCATCAAGTATCAATATTGTATTCTCATGGTATTATTCTCACCAAACTTATCATAAAAAGAGTTGCTCTTCAATTAAATAATGTTATTGTAAGCTAAAGCTCTAAACTAAACTAAACTAAACTTACACGATCAATGAGATTTTCTCATAAGAAAGTAAAGGGATATCTCTAAAGGTGAAAAATGCACAGCAAAATATTTTACAAATAAATTTTAAAAACAGTTCATATCATTAACAACATCTTCTACATAAAATACTATCTAGAAGACAAATAAAGAGTATGAAGTATTTTATGCTAAACAACTCTATTTATCCTGCCAAAACCATTCTTTATTCTTGAATTCGAATTTTATGAAGTTTTGAGTATTGATCCGATTGTGAGATGCATAATTTGAGTTCTCGTATTTATAAATCATCCGTTTAAGATAAAAAAGATTCTTTATTTATTTATCTAATAGAAAGTCTTGCGATGTTTTTCAATAGATTACCCAATTTCCCAATCCCACTTTTCAATACTTTTTTATATAATTAAAAAATGTACTCATTTATATAAAATTGTACAGTTTTGATAATAAATTATATGTTTTGAAATTAAATTAGGCTGAATTTATATTGTTAATTAATCTCATCTTAAAGACTAGTAAGCAATGGCAAGAAAGAGAAACATGCAAGGGACGACTTACAAATGCTTAATATGGAAGATTGTCTATGCTATTTGTCTTAGCTTTATGCTTAGTTTATATATTAGTAACATATAATTGAATGCAATAACGAAAATGTGTAACATTGTTAAGATAATCCGACGACTCCTTATCTCCTTATGCACTCATAAAATATATTCTAATGAGCCTTTTCCACAGAACATTGCATGTGGCAGTAAAACGCTTCAGCCATAATTGCCACCGGCAATCTCCACGTGCGACGGGTGGTTTTGTGCTATCCGAAGGAAATATTTAATGCGATTCGTGGTCTCATGTGAATCTGAGTGCCATTTTATGTGTGTGTGTGTGTGCGCGCAACCTTCGGGCTAGGATTTGCTCGGCCGCCTGGCAACAACAGCACCGGGCGAACGAGTGGGCCAAACGAAATCAATGGATGCAATTCCCACATGCACGGCACGGGGATGACTTTCACCCAAACCCCACCGTGCACCAGAAAACCCACCAGCGCACGCAATGCGCTGCAAATTGAATGCATTTACACAATACCCATCGTTATCGAGCGCTGGGGCCTGGAGGGAGCACTGCAATCACACCCACACATGCGGGCTTCTTTGCACAATGCAAATAACGCACACAGGGATGCATCCACGCAAAAAAAGCCCACACCGGCACGCACATAATCGCATGCACACACGGACACTGGAGGCTCCTCCGGCCCGGGGGCGACGGCGGGCCTCATCAGAATCTCATCAACGGGACCCGCCGTTCTGGTCGCCCGAAACGGCACACATGCACAGCGCGCATGCAGGCGATGCAGCCAGGGTTCTGGGGCGGCGGTGCGGTCGGCGATTAACACGTGCGTGACGATGATGGCATTCTCGGGCGCTGGGCCGGCTGGCAGGACGTGGGAAGAGGAATCGTTCGTTTGCATGCAGCAGAAACGCATCGCTGGAGAACCGGACCGCAAATTGCGCTTTCGCATGATGCGATTTTCAGTTTCGTTTTCCATAAAATTAGGGAACAGTTGCAGGCTGGCTCCTGCGTGGGGGGAAGGGAGAGATGAGAGAGAGAGAGAGAGGGGGGGGGGGGAAAGCAGGGAATGCGTGTCAGTGTGAGCGCATCGCTGCACTCACCGCGTTTTGGGACGATAGGTTTTCGGGGTTTGGAATACTGCAGCGCAAATTGCATTCACCGCACAGTGGACGCAAACCATCGCTAGTGGTGGACTACAAGTTCGGTGTATATTTAGGAGATTCGAAATATTGAAATTAGTTTAAATGATCCTGATCCCTTTACAACCTCTCGTACTATTTTGAGCCATTAACATACATGTAACACACCTAGCTTGATGCTTCTAAATCTGAGGTATTACAAATAGTTATGTTGACATTAAATATACTACTGCCTTTGAGGCTATCGAGTAAAGTCTGCTTCAAAACGAGTTTCAACTCTCTAGAACTCTCTAGATTGAACTGAAGAATCGAACGGATTCGAATAGTGCACAGTGCGAATGGTTCAACTCGTTTCGTTAAGATTTTACGACGCGGTTTTGGATTGATATGCGCATATTTGTTTCAACTGTGAGCATTTTTGTCGTATTGCGGAATGAAATATCCAATATTTGACCTTTTCAGAACTTGCTGTTGGCTCTTTTTTCATTGTCTTCAGAATCTCTTAATTTTTTAGTTCAATTTTTTGCTTGAATCAGAGAAGGCCTTCCGATATTTGTAGCTATTTCTACAAACTGGCTTACTAGCATCCATTTATAGACATTTAGTGTTACTTTCATTTGATTTTGAGTATATTTATGTTGTTTATTCTTTCTCTTGAGCAGATACTTTCATTGTAATTTAAAATTCTTGCACAACTGTACGCACTGAAGTCGGAAACAATTCCAGCTAGCTCCGAGTCCATAGTGCTCCATTGACCATTATTGAGAAGAAAAAAAAAACAAACAAAATTCGTATGCAACAACGATGCACTCGACATAAAATCCCAACATCCCCGAGTGGTGCCGGCTCAGTGGTGTGAATCGAGCCACGGGAGAACCGGGAAACATTATTAACACCATCACCCGGCCCTGCGTAGAGTGGCTGTGAAGAAGATATCGGTTATTATATCATTAGGTAGCGATCGAGCATACGAGCTTCGTTACATAATTTGAGCACGATGCATCCCAATGCACTCACACACACACGCACACACATCCGTCCACACAGAACACGCCGGCAACATTCGGTGCATGTGGATGACGAATTATTCTCGTTTCCAGCCCTGCCGTCCGCACACGAATCCGCACCCGGCCGGCAAGGGGTAGTTTTGTTGGTTTTGGCCAAACAAGTGGCCGGCTTTCGACGGCCAAACTCGGACGCGTTACGCTTTCACGATTTCCGCTCGCTCCGTGCTCCGTTCTCGACGGCGTGAAGACGTTCCACGATGCGAATTCGCTCAGTTCCACAGTTATTGAATTTCAGCAAGACACAAAAATGGTGTTCTGTTCCTTTTTTTCTCTCCCGCTGCAGTCTTCTCATGTTCACGTCGCCCCGTCATGCGACGGACGGTGGGCTAACAATGGCCGATCGGGGCGGGTTGCAATGCAAATGACACTGGAATGGAGGAGGCTTCTCCGCCGCTGAAAGAAGACTTCGTTTCGGTGCATTAAGCGGTGGTGAGAATTCGATTGCTCTGGTTCGAACAAAACGTTTCACAGGGTAGCAAATCATAATAGGAAGCCTGTGGTCGAATCAATTCTTTAGATTTTTCTCATTGCTTGCACCATTTTTGAGAGGCCACAATCTTGGGGTCTGCTCCCAAAAGCAAGTTAGAAGAATAGGAGGTTAAATTAAAGGGTTGTCAAGCAATAGCTGGTACGTCTCATCCGTTTTAGTGAGAAATCGTTCAGCAAAACCATTCAACAGCATTGGTTTTTAGCACTTCTAATTATTATCGTTATTTATTGATGAAGTTAATTAGCCTATTACGATCAAATAATCAAATCATTGGCTAATAGGCAATGTTTTTATTGTGTAATAGTCTGTGTTATGTTGTGACTCAAAAAATAGCACCACAAGTCCAAAAATAGTTCAAAATCAATTGTTGAAATAACCTTATTTGCCACGTTAAACGACTCAAAGTACTCAATTCTGCTTGATCATTTCATCATCACACAAACAAGGGGAGCGTACGGTATCGGATTGGCGACCGGTTCCATAAGCTCTTATATAGCATATGGTCGAGCATTACATATGGCAACACGACTAGACCGGATACCCTGATGACAGGTGATGAGACACTGAAGATACTGCTTGCATGATAACTTGGCTACAACCACCCCAATCGAGCCCATCCGGTATATGATGTTTAAATAGTGTTTCAACACATATCGTAGGAGGATATTTCAATAAAATACACCATTGTTGTTACCAATAAAGTATAAATCTACAAAAAAATAAAAAAGAATGAAATTTATCATATTTCAATCTCATCGGATCCGAATTTGTACTGAATTTAAGTGTTTTGATAACTATACGGATTTGAAACGATTTGAAACATATTGATTTTGAGAACATATTGATATTGAGATATATTGATTTTGGGTACAAATAAAATAACAGGTATTAAACAAACTAATATAAATATGACAACATAATTCAAATCACAAACTGGCTAAACGAACATATTTTTTGTATTCAATTGACTGATACAGATAAAATGATGTGAATGGTCTTTATAGAACATGCGATAGCATCTGTTGATAATATATGTTTCTTTATTCTCATTTTTACTGTATAACGTATAGCTCAATTCTATGTCAGTGCGGTTTTGAAAGATCTAGAAATGAAAGACACATTTTAAGAGATCGCCCTATCACCAGACACAGGATCAAAACCCAAACGAGCCATGTGCTAGATTTTATGCATCTTTTATTTCTTTCAGAATAAAAAAAACCTAAATAATGATTCCCTCACTATACACACACACACACACACACACACACACATAAGCAAGGGTGCGCAAAAAAAACGTTGATAAATCTCGCTCGGTGGTATAATTTGCATATTTTAATCTCGGCTCGTAGCTGTAAATCCATCATACCGGCCCATTTGGCGACGTCAAACAGTTCCCCCGTCTGGGGACTTTGCTTTTCACCGAACCTCACAGCACACACACACACACATGTTCGGTTGTATGTTTCGCTCGTCTGTCGGCATAAACCATTCAAGCTCACCGAGCGCTCGGCATTACTCATCACCGGACTGACAGACCGGTCCCGGAACGTCCGGACGGGCATCGAAAGTAAAAACATAAAAATCACATTTTAAAAATATGCATAAATCGCTCCTCAACCTCCCGCTGCCGCTGCTCCCGTATCCTGTTGATACGTACAAATCGGATGAAATACGGGCACACACACGCACACACACAGCCAGACACGTGCACACCTGGAGCAGTTCCTTTAGGGAAATCGGATTGTATTTTAACGTTTCCAGGCGCTGCCAAAAAATGGCCCGTGCCCACACGGTTTGCCCCAGTGTGTGTTTTTTTCGGAAGAGTATCGGCTTAATATGTTTTAAATGAAAAATATCACCAAGGAACGGAAAGGCCGACTGCCACGGAAATGTAGACAGAGGAAAAGAGAAGGACAAGAAAAAAAGCGAAATAAAAGTTTGACAAGTTGAAAAATGGCACAACCCTTTATTTGGCGGGACCCGCTCGATCGGCCCCAACAGCCCGATGGGTGGCGATGTGATTTAAAACGCACATCCTCGCCGAGCCTCCTCGCATCCTTAGCAAAGGGCAGGGCCGCTTTCGCTAATGCGTGGGTAATGAACGAATGGACGTAATATGCTATATATAGAGAGAGAGAGAGAGAGAGAGAGAAAAAAAAGAAGCCGCCTCCAGAGCTGGCCCAATGTGACAGGATTCACGTTGCGCCAGGACCTGTAGGCGTTTTCATACATTTTTGTCTTCTTTGTAATGAAAAGGGCACTTCGCAAGCTGATAAAAGAGCGGATGTGCGCCGGCTGCTCGAGTGGGGTGGGATGGGGAGGCGGTCCTTGGAGCGGGCCAGCGAAGGGTAACGTTGTTGGCAAAAATCGATTTTTGCACTTGAAAACTGGTTTTCACCGTTTCCACCCGTCCGGCCACCTGCCACGGACGCCTTCCGAAACTCCGGACTCGGAGTTGAAACCATTCCAGGATTCGCACACACACACACATGTACAGAAACGCCGCAAGTTCTTTCTGTGGGCCACCCGCTCGCTCCCGGCCCTAACGTCGTTCTCGCTTCACTTGGCGAAAAGTTGCGCAAAAAAGGGGTCCATCCTGGCGAGTTCGCAAATGGGAACGAGGGGGGCAAGTGGGACAAGTGCCAGAGGGAACGGTGAGGGACGATTATGTAATACATAAACTGCTTCTGGCCCCGTGCAGCTTCTGCCCTCTAAAAACGCCGCTAACGGTAGGCCACCATAAACGAGAGATAGAGAGAGAGCAAGAGCGAACGAGACAGATGGAAAGATAGATGGAAAACGAACGACGCGAACGATTCAGGCCGGGATGGGTTGGGTTTTTGCGAAAAATATGGTCCTCTTCACGTCCTACGAGACCGCACCGCACCGTGGCCACCCAGGACCTTCCTCACGAGCCGGCACCGTGTCCTGTACGAATGCGAACTAACGCGCGCGCGCTCTCTCTCTCTCTCGCTCGCTCGCTCGCACGGAGGCTGACGGTGGCGGGCGGAAAATTCTGCTGGCAACTGGAAGCAAACAACAAACAACTCCGTCCTGGCGAGGTCCTGGCTGCCGGGCGGAAGTTGATCTCTGGCGGCACACGGATGTGCGTGCGGCTCGATGTGCGTACGCTAGTGTGGGTAAGTGCGGCCGTACAAGGATGAATCTGCCCCGGTGCTACGAATTGGGGGGGCGTCATACGAGCACGGGGACACATTTCCCATGATCGATTCGTCGTTCGCTGTGTTGTGCGTTTTATGGACGCTACAAGGATTCCCCTTGGCTAATTCTGCCAAGGGGAGATTTTCACTACAGTGCTTAAACAGTGTTGCCAGTTTTGAGTTTTTTAAATTATATTTTTATATTTTTCATTAATATAAAGTTTCTATGGTAGGCTTTTTACAATGAATGAGTGAGATGATGAATAAAATATATTTAAAAAAAACTCATAAGAGTAATTGATTTTGAAATGTTTTGTTGGGTACTGATGAAAATATTGTCGATCTTACTTGTTATCTTGATGTCCTGACGCGTTGGTTTTCCAGAAAGAAGAGAAAGTTTATTTTACAAATTATCTTATATTTATAATGCTCATATCACTCACGCATTGAGTGGCATGAGCTCACATGAGTTCTTGTTTGCCATAATTCTAGTCCCTCTACACAACCTGACATAACTTATCTAGAGCACTTAAATTTAAATTTCATCAGGTACATTTTTAATATTCTCAAGAAATTTAGAATTCTCATTCAAATCTCTGAAATGGTGTAAACGCTCTGCTTTGAAGTGATCGATTTGAATGTTTGAAACATAAATTTGGAAACCATTTGCTACATAAACATGACCTAGAAAGCATTCCCAGAACTAGATAACTTAACTCAGTTTCAAACTTTCTTCCAAATTCACATCGACAGTACTCAGAATACTTCGAGTCTTAGTATTTTTGCAAAAATATCTTGAAGGACGAGGATTATTGAGTATGAAGAGGATATCATTTATGGAATAAAAACATATTTACAATAGTTATTACATATGCTAATACATATGTTTAAATATTCATGTTCCTCATAATGTTATAAAAATCATGTTAAAACTCATTACATTACTTATTCTAACTATTTTAAATTTGAAATATTTCAGGTAAGATCAGGAAACTCATCAATGGATTAGTTTTAACTCACCTGGTTTATAATGCTCTTTTTTTTAATGTTCCCATATAGTTCATTCCTGTGTGTGACTTAGAACATACAGAACATTGGCATTAAGTATCGATAGCTTTCAGTTTGGCAGCACGGACTTGAACCAAACCCAATCCGTTTCAATGTAATTCCTCCTAGTAATGCCACCATTCAAACAACAGTCAGTCCCACCATTCTGGCGGCCTCAAATCATGTTCTTATCGCCATGTGTCATCCGCTCCAACGAAGACAGCCATCGAAAAACGCTGGCATATTTTCGCCCCGGTCCCGGCAGCGGCAAAGAACGCAATTCCGACCAGCGAGTGGAGCAAACAGCGCCAACAGGAGAAAAAGAAACGCGACCGGGCGAAATTGTAATGCTGCTGCTGCTGCTGCGTAAATATGTTCCCGCAGTAAACAAACTGGCACCAACCCACCAGCGGAACCCTCCTCAACGAGATTTTTCCGCCGTCAGGTCAGGCGGAGGCTGAGTGTGCCATTAAATTCCGCACCATTCCCGACCCCCGGGCCCGGGTGGGTTGGCAACTACGACGACGCCATTCGCCGGTACGGCCGACGCCAGACCGACCGGAAGTTGGGATGGCTTTTTTCGTCTTTTCTTTGTTTTCTGTGGGGAGCAGTTCCATGTGGAGGAGTCGTGTGCTCCTGCAGCGTAGAAGCGAAGCGTCTTGTGTGACGCGAAGATGCGGGTCGAAGTCGAGTTGCTCTCCATCGGAAGTGCGTAAGGGCAGGTGCGTATGAGTTGACTCTTCCGGCTGGAATCTATCCCTTCATCGCTCGGTTTGGGGCGGAAGTCGTCCATGCGGTACGATAGCGGTGTCCTATCGGAAAGGAATCGGACGGTCTATGGTGCTCGCAACCTGCGTGAGCTTGCGGTTGCTAGGGATATTAATTTCGATGAAAGGTTTCATTCATTTACCACCGTGCGTTCCAAAGACCTATCGCGGGTTGTTTTGTGCGTGGGGGGCGATAAATTTATAGTGTCTTCTGCGGCAGACTTCCGATAGAGCGTCGCTAGAGGAGAAAGGGCCATCGTTGCTCGCGTACAAATAGGCGTACAACGATGGACTGCCCCTTTCCGTGTGGTTGAATACCCGGGACGGTACATACAGTTTTTCTTCCCCATCGCCAGGTCCTTGTGAACTGCGGGAACGCGTTCTGCGACGTGTGGGACTTTCGCCAGAAAACCGCAATGTGAAGCCTCGGAGAACCCGAAGAGCGACATGAAAAACGACTCCACGCACCGAAAAATTGCACAACTCAGCGGAGCAGAACGGCCGGACCAATTTTCTTCACCAAGCTCCCGGGCGAGCTCGGGCCTGATGAAGATCAACCTGGCGCGGCAGCGAAGGCAAAGATGATTTTGTTTTACCACCCAACGGAAGGTGCTGGGAGCCACCAAGGGGGAGCGCGCGAAGTTTTCGGTTCAGTTTTTCGGTTGGCCTTTTCTGCTTCGTTTGCTTTCGGCTTCGTGCTTCGGTTGGGTGTGCGTGCGGTTGTGCGCCTCTGGGAGATGCACGCGTAAGATTCACACGAAACTAGACAGCGTTCTTGCACAGGATGAACATGCGAATAGCATTCCATGAGTAATTTTTCGAGACTCATTTTGTTTTTGTTCTGAAAACGTTTGCCTGTGACGATTATCCAGACGTTGAGTGTGCATGTGTTATAACTAGACGACCGATCTGCCAGAGAGTTGAAGTGATTCATTTGGAAGTTAACAATCTTACGACATCCTGAGTTGTTGAAAACCATAGATTGAAGAGTGATTTTCTATACAGTTGTAAAAAACAGGATAAGAAACGAACCAAACTTCAAAATCCGATCTCTTGCTGTTCGCTAGATGTTAAATGATGCTTAAGATAGTGTTTGGAGGCAGGTTCGTAATTTCAAGAATGTGATTTGGAATGAATCTTTATAGTTGTTAAACAATTTATTCTCTGAGGAATGATGTAAAAGTATTGCTGTAAAAGAAAACATATATTCACATAATCTGATGTATGCCTAATGCTTTCTGTGAACAGACATAGCAGCTTGCATTAGAAATATTAGTATTCCAAACATATCAACGCATAATAGTACTTTATTATTACTATTACTTCTAATAAAACTTACCATTTGCCCTGATGCTAACAAGAACGACGAACGAGTTGCTAGAAGTTTACTGCAATTTTGGCAATGTATTTGCGTTTTACTCGATCGCCCCACATTGTGCACCTTACCATCGCTTCATTCCGTACACAATTCTTCACGGTTTCTATAGCACACGCAGCAACGTCGCCGTGAATGTCTGCCTTCGAGAACGAACCCCGTACCATCTCGGGTGTTCGTCTTCTTCGTACCACTGGCGATTCTCTTCACCGCTGGAATGATGTAAGAAAAAGTGCTTAGTACGGGCCGGTTCTACATGACCGACGGCTACTGCCTGCATTTCTTTGATTTCCTCTTTCACTCTCGATCGGGCTGTTTCTTCGCGGTTTTTCTTTTGCGTTGCGTGTTTCTTCTGGCCATTATTATCGCCCGTCTGCTTCGTATTCGTTCCACGCGGCATTACTTGTTTATTGCACAAGCGTTCTTACGAATTCTTGGACTCTTCCCCCATTTCGCGTGTGTATGAGTAAGTCCGCCGCCGTTTCGCGAAACCGGCGCAGCCGTCGCTCACGTCGAATCCAAAACAAAGTTGGCCTTGGAAACGGCGGAACGGGACGGCGATAGGCTGACGCTGGCCAGCCAGCTGTCAAAGCGGCAAGACATTAGATTGAGTATATCAGATTGTGGATCACACTCGGGTGGGAAAATTTGCAGCGGGAAAGGAACGTACACCGGGCGGATCGTGTGTTCGGAGATGCGAAAAGAGAGAGAGAGAATAAAAAGCTACCCCGCCAGTCTTTTTGTTGCGTCACGAGGCGCATTTGCGAGGAAAACCGGTACGGAATTTGTGGCGTTGTGGCGTTGTTGCGTTCTTCCTCGTTCTTGCGTTCCTTCGGTCGGTTCTTACTGCCGGGACCATGTTGCCGATGTGATCTTCCCCGCACGCCAGGCCGGACCGGCCCAACACTTGGCCCTGTTGCTTTCGCACGGTTTTCTTATAAGAAAACTGCTCGGGCAGATCTTGAACTTGAAGTTTCTTCCCTGTGGTGCGTTTGTTGTGCTGTTCGTTCATTTCATTCGCCATTCTTGCCAGCGTTTTTTGTGTGAGTGTGTGTTTCTTTTTTGTGTTCTCCTCCGCGCTTCTCGTATATGGAAGATTCTCTTTTTCTTTTCTTCATCTTGCGCGTGTTCTACCCTCCGTTGCTGTATTTATTCTCTCCAGTTTCGTTTTCATCTTTCTGTTCGGTGCAAATGTGTTCTGTGTGTGTGTTTTTTTTGCATTCTCTTTTATTTCTATTATTTACCTCCTTCGCTTTCACGGTTTCTTCTTCACGCCCCGTTCGCTTTGGTTGTTCTTGTTCGTTGATATACTCCACTAACTTCGTTTTCCATTTTTCCCAGATTCGATGTGTTGTGTGCGTGTTGTTTCTTTTTTATTTTATTTTCTTCCACTGGCTGCAAATTGTGCAATCGAGTTTCAGTTTCTTCGTTTTCTGCTGTTTCGCCTTTGCACCATTTCGCTCACCATCATCACCGTCATCATTATCATCATCATCTGCTTGTTTTGCTGCAGTATTGGTGAGGTTTTTTTTTTCTAACAGGCAATATGCTCAGTACAATTGCCATTTGGTTTACTATTTCGATTAAAAGTAACAAAAAATTGGTTACATAACTGTGGTAAAATTGAAATACTTGAAATATTTAATAATTTCTTAACATAAATATGAAAACATGTTAGAATTGGTGAAAACTATGGAGCAACAATTTCATAAAAGCTATTTTCAAAGGATTGAAATCAAGCATAGAACCTTCACGTACACATTGCTAAAACTAACATACACAACATGGCTAAAATTCTTTCGAGAAATAAGAAACGAAAGGGTACCGTTAATGATCTGTAGGATGCGCAGATGCAAGAATCTGTTGATTGATAGTTTACGTAATCAATCAGGCGCAGATTCGCGCAAAAGAATTCTTCACCTAAACAAGACAAGCACCAAGAAGACAGAGCAGTGAAACTTAACCAAAAACAAAAAAACGACGTACACGAACATGTAGCGTGCAATTTGCGAATGGAACAAGAACGAAGCGCACGATAAGAAGAAAACAGGGAGCCAACGCGTTGAGAACCGCTCGAGCGTGACTCTAGATCGTATCGCGAGGTGATCTCTGCCGTGATGTTGGCCAAAGTGTGTTGGCGTGAGTTGGCGAATCTCTCTTTTTTCCACGCGCGCGAAATAAAAGGGCTTGTAGGTGTAGGTAACGAAGGTAAAACTCACTGCCCGGCCCGGTTTTCTAGATCAGTAGAACCATTTCCGGCATTCCTACATTCAGCGTGCACGCGAGAACTGAAATGAAAGGAAAACCAAGCGAATGTTTGAATTGACATGCGGGAACTAGCGCGTCTTTCAAGCGGGCTCACCACGCCGAAGTTCTATGCGGCGAGAATGTGGTGTTTTCATTTTTCGAAAGTCGCCACCTAATGTTCTGGGTGCGTTCCGTAGGCCCTCCTTTCGATCCTACGCTAACCTACAATTAGCGACCATTCCTCACCGGATCCGGCGCATTGTGCGCGAGCGTTTTCGGGGGTTCGGTTTTCTGTTTGTTTGCTGCCTGTTATTAAGCGCTGTCCACGCGTGTAGATCCACACACGAGCAGGGACAGGCAGGGACACATGATGGGATAGGCAACCCCGTGGCCCACCGGTGCCCTTTCCCGTTAGCATACGGTAGGAATTGATGCGCTAAATTACGAAATCTTGCCTCGGATAATTATACACCTAGCGCTGGGTTCGTCGCGCGCCTCTCCGGGACGTGCCAGGATCGGATCGGGTCGTTTTGAAGGTGAAATGACGGTTTCGTAATATGGGTTTATTTTAGCTGTTTTTTTTTTGTTTGGTACCTTCTATCGTACCGCCCACCCCAATCCAAAGGGGGCCATTCAAGGGTGAGGCATCGGGCCAGCTCTCATTTTCCGCATAATGTGGCTCAATTATGCTTCGTCCTGCGGGGCTGAATGCAGTTCGAACGTTCGTGGTGACGTGATCGATTGCCGTTAGTTTTCGGGTCGGTTTTGGGTCGGTTTTAGCAAATGAAAATGGCTTTCAAATCAACAAACGCGAGAAACCCGGGAAACTGGGTGTGAAAATTTATTACTCATATTCCAATTAGTCCATTGCCATTATGACGGATGGCTGGCGACGCAAAACAGGCGCACGAAATCGACCAATAAAACTTCCGATCCAATTAGAAGCACGGTTGAAAGGGAAATGCACGCGAGTGTTTTGCAGAGCATTTTACGATATACCGAAGAGTTCTGTACTAAAGAGTTGATTTAATGTGCACATCAAACCACATGCGTGTCGGTTTGTTTATCTTTCCTTTGCAGTTGCGGATTATTTTAGTGTTTTCGAATGTGTTTTCTACTGATACGTTTGCTACTGCGTATATCATTACCAATCCCTACGGTCCCAGCCAGAATATGAGGGGGACGAATACTAATATAGTAAGAATTTTAGTACTTGTTTGAATAACTTGTTGTATGAGATAAGTTGTGATGGAAAACGATCTACATTGCCGTTGTATAAAATGGAATTGGCGTTATTTTCAACTACTCTTTAATAATAAAATGAGTAATTGCCTATGAAAGAAACACCGATTGTCTTTTATTTAAAGGTTATTTTTGAAGGATTTAAGGCTAAGGATAACAATTGGCTGACAATTTGGCCTGTTTTAGGCTACTCTTCCAGCAGAATACGGAAGGCCAGCAGACTAATTTTTGGTCATTTTCTCTACGAGGTTTCATTCGAAGACATTCACATAGTAATTAGTAATAAAAAGATAAAAAGACGGAAAATATGTTAAATTATTTGTTAAAACTTTTATAATTTGATTGACTAGCGTGGTTATTGATTTGATTTTATAATTTATTAAACATGTTTGCATATACCTGCTCATTTAGAGCTCTGCAACGGCCTGAGTTTCAGAATTGTCTTGACACAACAATTTCTAACTCATTAAGTAACAAATAAAAAGGAACAAATTAGAATAAAAAAGACATTAATAATTTTCTAAAGACAGTGTTTGAGTATCCTTTATTGATGCTTATCGTGCTAAAAATTTCGAGCTTTTTTATTACAGGTACAAAAAAGCCTACGATCATTCATCAACATATTTGAGTTTGAAGGCATGTGGACCTTTATATCTTTGATACTTATGCTAATTTAGAAGGTTCGAGGCTGCAAATAATTTAATTGTTCTACCCAAATTCCAAACAAATTAAAAAAGGTCTAGGATATCTAAAGCGGTCTTAGCCCGTTCCCATGATATGAGCTAAGATCAAAAACCGACCTTCGCCAGTCGCGCCACCAGGTACGCGAGCCACCGCGCGTTCGATTTCAATGCCAGACCGGACGACAAACCCAGTCGGAACCCAATTACGCGTGTGTTTAGTAGCAGGCCTCTACCGAGCGAGTTTAGCGAACGCTCTACGGAACCAATTTGGCGCACAGAAACCCCACGTGAGGCGCGCGCGCGATCGCTCTTAACCGCGGGATTGAGGCCTAGACAGCGCGCGAGCGAGCGAGCGAGCGGTTTGATACGATTTGAAAACCCTCGCGCATTCGCGCCACCACCGAATTACAGGAAACAAACGGCATAAAAGATCCAAGGTCTTTGCGAGAAGTGGGCTTTCGAAGCGACGATTTACGGCGTTGTGTGCCGGCGCTTCTTCATCCCGTCCCGGTGCTGATCTTCTTCGGCCATATCTTCCAACGCGCCGGTGTGTGTGTGTGCGCGCGGTAGCGATGTGGTGTAGTTTATGCTCAGCTCGTCCCATTAGACGCACCGGAGCGCGTTTTAAGAAACCGAACGGGATGGATTAGCCGTAGGAAAGAGGCGTACCGACAGAGCGAAAACATAAACAGCATACACCCCGCGTCGAGGCACACATTGCGAACCGAACCGAAGCGTTTCAGCTGCCTGCCTGCTGGCCAGCCCCGGGAGAGGGGGCGCGCGGAGGCTTTTTTGGGGCTTCCCGAAACAGAACCCTCTTCCCCCCACCCACCGAAAACAGCCCAGCGCCCGCACCACATCCCATCCAGAACGTTACGTTTCGTTACATCGTACATCATCGTACGTTATGCTGGCCCCCCCGAACCGAACCGATGCTGGCCGGGCCCCGTGAAGGACAAGGAAGGGCAAACTTTATGTTCGCCGCCACGTTCGGGGCACGTTTTTCTGGTTCCAACCTTTGGTCGCCGCAAATGCCCCGTTGCTATGGGGCACCCTTTTCCGCATGATGTGCTTTGTTGGGTGCCCGTGTTTTTTTTTTCGTTTTCGGACACCGGTTTCATTTTTGCCAGCCTGATGAATATATTAAATTACTGGCCCGGGCTGGAGCTGCCACTGGACGCACGCACGCTCGTCGGAGGCGAAACCCGGTCAAGCCGGGTGCGGTGGGCTCTTTTAAGGGTTAATATCTTAAGGCAGCGCATGTCGCAGGTTGTTCGGTGGTGTTTGCCGCTTCGGATGCCACTTCGTTCCCATTCCCGTCACGTTGACGATGCTCGATGCTCGAGCATATGGATTGATTCGGCAAACTGTTGGCTGCTAGGGCCGAGAGGGTTTAGAATGGATGGGTGGAATTGGGTAGCATACGAGTGAATACGAAAGGTGGTGGAGGAGCGTTAAGGTGTCCTATGGGGGAGATTAGTTTGTTTTTAAAATCATGTTCATACGTGATTAACATGCTTTGTTGTATGCCGTATAATTTGCAGTGAGGCAACAACTATTTATGAAGTGCCATTTGTTACCTTTTTTTAATACCACAATCCATTATGCTTTATGTTTTTCACAATATGCTTTTGTTAGTGATAATTTCTACGTGTTGTAAATATTACGTAAGCGCTTTTAAAGGATTAAGATTTTCTAGTATTTATACTTCGATGTTTGTTGTATGCCATACATTACTAATGCAATAGAACAAAAAATAAAAAAAATAGGAAAAGAGCAACATTTTCAGAAAATGTGATAAAAAACATTTTATTGTTTATCTTGTCACATTGTTTAATAAATTTAAATAAATTAACTTATGCAGATATCATTTAGTTGTGCACACACAAGCTCCAGGTGTACTGATCTTATATGTAGGATATTTTTTACTAATTGTAAATTGTAATATTTGTAAACAAAGTAAAAAGCTGAAGTGAAAATGAAACAAAAAACCAAAATTATTCAATACTATAATTGTTGCAATGTTGTACACCCAAACTAATTTGTTTGAACTACATCCAATCATCAAACGTGATGGAGCTGAATGAAGTTATAAACAAAACAATGTGTTCGGACAATTAAACGAGATCGGAAAGGTGCATTTGTGTTAGAATACATTTTGTTTCTTGCGGAATCTACAAATACTTCTGTGTTTTTGTAGGATTGAAAGTGAAAGCATTAAAATCTCTACAAAACTACAACTAAATGATCTTAACAGAACCGTAGTTAACTGGGTTGGGTAGTAATAAGATAAAGTTTGTATGCACAATGGATGTTATGCTAAAGGCAAATAGACATAGAACTTTAGTACAAGCAAATATCGTATGAATTTATTAAACATTAGAGCAGAGAAGAGCAGAGAACTGGAAAAGTTCGAAGCGATAGACCGTTATCCAATTATAGCAATTCGTAAAACAATAAAGATAGATAACTTTACGGAAATAAAAGCCACGCCAGGCCACACACACACATGTCATGTCACACAACTGCTCTTCATTATGTTTCGGCAACACGCTGCTCCTAAGCAGGCGTTTATCGCAACCGCTCCCTAGGGACCACCTTCGAAAACAAACCCTTACCGTCCGACCGTGCCCGTGCATGTACCGAAGAGGGCGGAGGCGATGAATCACCCACTTTGGCAGCAATCACACATAGGGCGAGTCCGAGGGCACATCCGTGTTTCAATTTGATTAAAAACACCAATTTCTTACTGCCTGTATCGTTTCGATCGCGAGCATTCTTGAAGTAAGTTTCAAAAAATGAATAATTACTTTTTAATAAAATCGAGCATTAGAGAGAGAGAGAGAGAGAGAGAAAAACATCAATCCTATTTTAATGAACGCAACAATCGCGAAACTGTTTTCATGTGTTTCCCGCGCTGCCTGCAGGCAAGTGTGAGCCTGTTTGATCGCGTGCATATTTATCTTCCAGGAGAGCGGAAAATCAAAACTCTTCACAAAACCATCTCGGTTTAGTGCCCTTTTTCTGAGCCGGAGTGCTCTTCTGGAAAGTAATTACAAATTAATTACAAATCTTCAAGTTTCCTTCCCTGCTCGGGAACACCAGTGCATGACATGAGCCTTTTGACATGTTAATATCAAATAAACAAATATTGACGAACTTGCGTGTGACGTGCGTGTACGCCCGGAAGGCATACGTACAAACACACGCGCGGTGGTGAAAATTCGCGCTTCTACTCGCGTATGTTGTTTAACGCGAAAAATCGAAAAATAACAGCCGCTTCGCATCGAAAACATGCGCTCAAATCGCTGATGCTCATTTCGTGGAAAATCTTAACTGCGTTTTGTTTGCTTAGCGAAAAGATTCGTCCTGCAAGCCAGTGGGGGGCGGTGAAATGTGCTTCGTTTGGGGTGTAACCGAACGGTAGTGGTAGGGCGAGCTCGGCACTAATCACGCGGCAAACCGATGCGAAAGGCAGACCGAAGGCGTTCATAATTCATGGTCGGGACGGCCGGTCGCCGATAGTAAGAAATCTAATCCTTTTTTTTTCGCTCACTCTCTACTCCCGCCTCCGCCTGGTGGGAAAGGAAGATTTATAGAAGACGGTGTCCTTCCTCCTTGTCGGCTGGTCAGTTCCGGTGTTCAACGGGTGCCGGGTACCATTAGCCGTGTGCCGACTCCCTCCCGGCGATCCCGGCGGAACATTTTAATGGCGTTTGCAGTGCAGTAAAAGTGATTTACATCTATCGATGTTTAGCGCTCGGCACAGCTCGGTCGCTAAGCAAATGGACACTTAATTTAACTGGTTACACAGGGACTTTCGGCCGGTCATTATCTAAATGGTTACTAATGGGCTTCTTGCCGAGGGCCGGGGGACGAGGGAATTAGCGAATCCTGCCAGCCAGGGTTTGGCGGCTGGCGAAGGGTTATCGGGCCAAGATGGGCTCGAAAGTGTGTTGTTTATTAGAGTTCGGATGGCGATCTCACCAGCTTTCGGTGAGTTATTAGCTTTCAACACGCCCGATTTATATGACTGCAAACCGAAGTAGAACACAGCGCGTGGGATGAAAGTTATGCTAGATCGAGGGTTGCCAAACTTTGGCCTCGGAAAAGGGACAGATTTGAAGGAAAAATGAATTTGTAGGTTAAACACATTAAAGGGGGCACTAATACAATTCATTTGATGCTCGAGCAATATTTTGAATAGTTGAAAATATAAAATTTTCTTACGAAAACTCTTTAGTACCTTTAGTTTCAGAGAAAAACACGTTTTTGGGCATCAAAATACACATCGTTTGTATTTTTTTATTTTCTTTTTCAGTTTTTCCGATTTTTTAGGTTTTCTATCAAATATTTTTTAAAGATTTTTGTGTTTGTCTCGAGATCGGAAGGATTTTTGTATAATATAATTTCGAAAGAGGCCTTTGAGGCTCATCGTGAGACTTAGTTTAGTTAGTTCTTTTTATTTTGTTAGTATTGGTAGTTTGGGGTTTAGACTCTGGCATAATGCAAGAAATACAAATATAACGAGATCATCAATCAATATATTCCGTCATACTAAGAAGCCGTAAAACATCGCGAAAAGGAAGTTAAGTAGTGCAAATTTCGTCCGTCCTAGAAACATAAAATTCTTAAGATTTACGGTAATGCAAAAATTCGGTCGATTCGACACAGATCAAAGGCTTAAAGGGGATTTACAAAAACACAGACAAAAAACCATTCATATAAAAATCGGTTTAACGGTCAGCCAAACCTTTACGATCTTGACTCATACTCGAGGCCTCTCGGGGACGATAAAAATGAAAACTCGACTCCAATGCCAAACAAGCGTGTGTCAAAAACGTAATTTACGAGTTTCGCGATTCATTTGTGTTCGTCTTTACGATTGGGTCAATTTCGGCAGAAATAAGTTTTGCGATGGCTTTAAGGTAGCTGCGCAAAATGAGCGTGTACGAAGGAGGCCAAGCAGATGCTTAAAATTCGTGTGATTCATCAAGCGTGTGACCGTTTAAAGTCTATATTGGAGATATTAGGCCTAAAGTCTCCGTTTCTAATATCGTCCAGGGAGGAGCAACGTAATTTAGTTAGAAATTTAGTTGTGAAACTATAGCCCCGTTCTAACGCAGCAATTTCCTATTCCTTGTGGGGCTTCAGCCCTGTGTTCATTATGCAATCGCAAAGAATTTCATACGCATTTTGTTTAGTTTTGTTGGGTTGCATAAAAAAAACGTTTCTCATCGTTTTTTTTCGGCGAAACAGTGGGGAAATACCCAACACACGATAATGATTGCGATCAAAACAAAACTGCGCATAAAGCAGCATTGGAAGCACAGCATAGCAAAATGACAAACAACAAATGGTCGACCAAAACAACAACAAAAAAACAACAGGGAAAGGAAAGAAAGCCACGCATGCACAAGGATCCTACCGAACGCGAAGGAAACGATCGGGTTACCGGGTCGGTGCAGCGATCGAGGAAGCGGGCAGGTTCACCCGGTTCCCCCTTCGCTCCGGTGCGGTTCTAACACACAGACCTACTTTTGCGTGCCAGGCTCCCTTCCATGAACGTATTACGCCGCAGCAGAGAGGGCGGGCCGAAACTAAGCCATATCTAAAACATGCCCCGCGTGTGTGTGTGCTAATAGTTTGCGAAAAAAACAACACAGGAAAAATGAAAATTTTTGGAAGCCTTTCGGGTCTGTTTAGGCGCCTCTTAAGTGCCAGGTCCTTGGGCAAGAGGAAAAAAACTAACACACTTGGCTTGGCTCGGCTTGGCTTAAGGGCTGCGGCCGGAAAGGCATGTGTTATGTAATTGGAGTGTTGGCATGGAGTTCTCGATGCTGTTCTTTTATGTTTTCGCCTCACCTGGAATGGAAGGGGTGAGCGAAAACATCGTGCACCGCATTATGATTGCTTTCTTTGGGTATTTCGTTTAAGAGTTTGGTAATAGCCTGCGGTTGTTGGTTAGCATGCTCACCTGGTTCGAATAATACAATTTTACTCAGAATGGGATTAGTTAATTCGGTTATTTATGGGATTAATTGTTGGACATAATATCAAGTTCGCATCCTGCACTAGTTGAGTGTTTCTATAAATTCTCTCATTTTCTTCGCTACTACAAGAAAAAACACATTCTATTTAAAGGATTTCTTGTTGTTGAATAGTAAATTATTAATCGTTTATAATTACTATAAATTTATAAACCTTTTACTTGTGTACTTGTGATTGGAGATCCAAAATAACAACACATACGAAATCTCTATAGTAATCAAGATGGCGAAAACACGACTTATCAAAGGACAACAATTTGCTAACCTCTTCGAACAACTCTCGTCCCTCTCTGTCATGAAAATTCAACCGAAATCATACCAATCGCGCACGCAATTCACATTGGCGAAAATCACACCCACACCCTGATCGGACTGATTGATGGTGTCGATATCCATCTATAACTTCATCGGTGATGGACAAACCAGCTCTACCTACCCCGTCTGTGGCCGGTGACCTAATTCTGACCCCAATTTCTTTCTGTGTTTTCCACGGATCGGAGCGAACACCGTACCGGAGGTTCGCCATTATGCCACATGCGACAACGGAAATTCGGTGCAGCTTCCGTTCTTTTATCTTCCCCATCGAAAGAGCTACCCTTCCTGCTTCAAGTCGAACGATCCAGTGATTCTTGTGTACGCGAGCGGAGCGGAATATTTTTATGATTTATTTCAAATGCAAACGGGAAATGGACAAAGTTTCCGGCGGCAGACAACCGTCCCGGAAGTCCAGCTGGCCAGCGCGGGTCGGGGTGGTATTGGGCTGGCGAAAATTAATGTTCTGTTTCTCCGCAAAATCGACCGGACAGTTGGCGCCTGGATCACACCCGGCTGCTTGGGCCCGTACACGCAACACGATTGTGGCGATTACGCTAGTTTTATGTTTCTTTTTATGTGCCTGTCGATGCCATCGATGATGACGAGGATGATGATGATGATAGTGGTGGTGTTGAAGGGAGAACATCTTCAACGAACAGCCTCAAGTGTAATGGTGTCGTCCACAAAAACAGAAGCCTGAAAATTGCAGAAAAATCAACAGTCACATCGATTTCACCGAGGAAGAATCTTCGCCGAGAAAACTGCCCCCGGAGAGCCACCGACCTACCGGGAATGACCCTGGAGTGTCGTAATTTATTCAAAGTTCACCATAAATAAACCAACCTCGGGAGGATGAAGTTGTTCCTGTTGCTGTGTTTTCTTATCGCAGCCGCCCTGGAGACTATTTAGCCATAAATGCGCCAGGCCAGCAGGGCCTACCGGCGACAATTTTCCTCCTCCTGCAACGCGCGTCCACGGTTGGAAAACTCCTTCGTGCTACGAAACTCCTTTTATCGCTTTTTTATGCGCCGTATGTAGATTAAGGACGTGTTGCGTAAATTTTCCGAAACCCGTTTTCGTTCCCCCTCGCTATGAAGACACTTACGAGACGCCTAAGGATTGATTCTAGCGCGTAAGGACCGTGCCCGTGCACCGGTGGGATGATGTTGGAATGTGCTTTTTTTGCTGTTGGGTTTTTGTCTTACCGCTGCTGGAAGCTAAGGGACACGTTTGTGTGTGTGTGTGTGCCGTACGGCGAGTGCTGAAATGATTGCATGGGTTTAGAGGCCTATCTGAGGAAACGGTGCCCGATGGTCAAAGGATACGGCACACCTTGCCCTTAGGTGTGCTTACTTAATCGGCCTTTTGAGGGTGCCGAAATGAGTGTCGTGAGATTGCCGGCTGGAGGGAACGGAGGGCAGCGGCAATCTCATCTCGGGAGCATCGGGAAGGAAATGACCGGATAGACCGCTTTGGAAGCAATTTCGAGTTATTGAGGTTAGTGGGATTATGAGGCAGAAGGGTGGAGGGAATATGGGCCTGTATCGAGCGGTATCCTGCAGTTAACAAACGGATAATAAAATTTGCTCCTTATCTTTGTTTCGAGATCGAAGTGTCTCGAATTTTTCATGAATGTTAAGCACAACACGGAAAGCGTTTGTTTGTTTGCATCTTACAATTGGTAGAAATATATCGGTTTATGAGAGAAACAACAGTTTTAGCGAATATTGAATATTCTTATTCGTTTATGTGTTTGCTCATTGTTTTGTTGGTTGTTATATATTAAAATCTATTCGAAAAACAAAATCATTTTACAAGAAAATACAATCTGTCATGTCGTTTCTGGCGTACATCTGCTTTCCGCCTGAAGTTATGCAATTCAATGCTTTTATTCGTTAAGCTACAGTAGAGTCCACGACCAGCTCTTTCTGACACGGTTCGCTGTTTACAAGTTTTTATACAGTCAGGGCTGATTACTATACTATCTCATAAATACTCATGCTAATGTTATTTCAATTCGAATAACAATTAGTTCAAGTTTTTATTCTACAGTATTTGACAACGTTTGTTAATATTAGGTTTTTAATTTACATTTACGTAATTATGTATCCTCCAGATAATTTTCTGTATAGTTTTCTCTATTTTGAATTAGAACTGATGCAGCCTATGACAACTTTTGATATTAATAATAACTAGTTAAGAAATCTCGGGAACATTCATAATGTTTCCATGAATTGAGAGTTAAGCGCTGAAATGGAATACTGAAATGGTTACCAAAATTTTTATTGCTAATTTTTGGTAACCATGAGGCCTGAATCAGTTTTATGGCAAAGTTAAGCTCACATCAGGGTTCTTGCAAACGAATAAATTATAGTTCAGATTTAAACCTATTGTTCGGTAGGATCGTTTCCAATTTAACGATCCTGAAAAAGGAAGAAACTTTAGAGATTTACTTGTACGCCAAGTTTCTCCAGTTAAGTAAAACAAGCTCAAGAATTCGGGAATGGATCAGAAATTTAAATGATCACATTTTAAAATTCATAATCCTCCAAATTTGCGTTGTAAAGTTGTGACGCACCTTTCTGCCGGAACTACTGACCATCTCATTCCGTACGTACGCACACCATCGGCTCCCAAACGGCCAAATCCTATCAGCGGGGCTGGTTTTATCACTCAACACCATCGGCTACCGCTCGGGGAACGCCAAATTCTAATCACCATCCCTCCATCCTAACCGCGCTGCCCCGACGCATCCCCGCTGTTCGGGTTTATATCTCCTTCTGGTTATGCTACATTTGTAGTAAATCTCATAAAATCTACCCCACGCGCTCGCCATGACTCCGTTAACCGCAACCTCAGCCGGGGCGGTCCGTGATTTTCATGTAAAGTTTCCCCCAGCGGCCGGCGGCTTCCAGCCGAACGGGAAACGCCGCCCTGCTGGGTTCTGCTCCCTCGAGCAAGTACACTTTTGGCAGTATGGGATTTTTTTTTTTCTATTGGGTTGTTTTTCGTTTGCCGGAAATGGCCGGAAGGATCCACTGTCGGACAACCGCATCGAGCCTATCCGGCAAGGGACGCGATGGATGGTCCGTTCGAAGATGCTCGTTGGTATAAACAAAAAAAGGAAAAAAAGAAAGAAGGAATACAACACACTCCCGAAAAACCGGTACGCCTGTTATATTTATTTATTGTTATTGCTGGTCTCGAAGTGCGGCGTTCGTTCTTTTCCGTTCGCACAGGTCACCCCACTGGGAGGGGTTCGGCACCGCTACTGCCCACTGACTCTCGCGCCGGGGTCCGGGGTTCTGATTTCTTACACTCTGAGGTTAGTGTCAATCCTTTAACAATAACTCAGGAAAAGAACTCGTCCGCCGACCGCCCACCGGCTGGAGGAAGACGCACGGACGAGAAAAGGATCTGTCGGAAGGAAATCGAAATGCATAAAGATTTGTGATCGGCTCGGGGACCGTGTCGGTCGAATGCTTGCATACACCGTGAGCCTCTCCCGGGACATTATCTGTTTCGTTTGCCTTTGCTTGGTCCCGATCGATATAAGTGGATTAAAAATATTTCTCCACCGAACATGTGACCATGTTCTGGCGACGACGCCAGAACATAAGACACCCGCGAGGCAAACGGTTTCCCACCGGGTTGGGGAACGGCTTCACCATAACTTTAATTATTTTTCCAATTACACCTAAATATTTAACGAGTCAATTCATGTCGACCGTACCAGAGAATCCTTTTTTTTCTCGCTCCTCGTTTTATGCATCGGTCACACACCGGGCGGCCTAGCCGGGAGCGAACGCGCAGTAAAAACGTTATGGAAACGCGACAAGATTTCCTAATTTGTGATTTTCCGCGTCCGAGTCGTGTTTTTCTTCGTTGGTTTGCTGTTGTATCCTGTCGGAGGCGTGTTCCACGGTCTCCCATTGTGTTCCACGCCCTTGTCGTGGACAGCGGCTGTTTAGCTGCGAGCGAAATGAAGCCAAATGCAAGTCGCCTACTAATGAATGATACATTGTTTTCCGCATCACGCCAACATCGGCGTTCCGGTGCCGTTCCTCGAATCTTCCGAAAAGGGTTGTGGATGCACGGGGAATTAGGGATGAACAAGAAGGAAATGTACGGGAACAAAAAAATGGAAGCAAAACGCTTCATTTCACAGGTTTGTACAGTGGTTGGTGTATGTTTAACGGCAGCTTGCTAAATATTACTGTTCAAAACGTTACCAGCTGCTATGTCGTTGTGCAGTATGTCTTATATTCGCTTATATTATGGTTGTATAGACAACAATAACAATTTTCAAATATTAATTTATTTTTATAATACAGTATAAATTTAAATTATATTTATTAGTTCCATACTCGTATTCTGTCCTCCTTCTCAAGCATCGTTTTTTTATCTTTTGTTTGGTTCTAGCATGTAAATTCTGAATTTTGTATGTTAGTTTGTAAGCTACTCGTGAGTTATTTTACTGATTTGGCTAAGCCTTAGGCAGGTCAATAGTGGGAGGCGAAATTAGTAAATAAAATAAATAGATAGAAAAATATATAATTCTACAACTATGTGATGTGCTATATCACCTTCCTCATTTGCAAGAATGTGTACTTGTGAATGAATGTTTTAAATGACAGTATTGCATACTGATGTATAACAATTCAACTGAAATATCTTCACAAATTCAACTGAACCTATGCAAATAACTGTAGCTGCAGCACAAAAAAGGTAACATGAAAAAATCTTTTTTCACCGCCAACTTTATTTTTTCAAATTTTATTTATTGCCCTCGGCGGACGGGTGGTGCAAACGAGTCATAAAAAAAACTTTTTTCCATCTTCTGCAGCCTTGAACGAGACACACGTTCAACCCTTTCGGCCTTGAACGTAAACGGTACGGTACGAAAAAAACCGTATCGTCAAAATTGCATGGTGGGACGGAAGGCGCGCGTGCAGAAATTATGATAGAATCCCAACCACCCGGGGCGCCGAAATATTTTCAAGCACAACTATTAGGAAGCGCTAAGAAAGACTGCTAGCAGAAGAGGACGAAACGAACAGAAAGAAGAAAAAAAAACACATTTTAATTATCCCCGTGCAATGAGAGTAACGAAACGGGCGCGTAATTGTCACGCAGCACGCGATCCGGACGGAGTGAAAGTGACAGGATTTGTTCTATCGCACCGATCGGCGATAATGATATGGCCACGCCGCGGGTTATTATATCGCCACCTCGTGGGACAACTCTTTTCCGCCGTAAGCCGTGTGGGAGAGTTTTGAGAAATCACTAAGCCGAAAACTTCATTTCAGGCCCGCTAATCGGCCATTAATACCTACCTAAAAGACGTCGTTTTGGGAGTTTGGAAAGCGGGAGTACGGTAAGTGTCACTTCAAATTGTGGCCGAAAACAAAACAACTCGGCGACTGGAATGGGCAGGACAGCCTCACAGTCGACAAGTGCGCTTTCACTTTGTGCACAACCCACTCCGCTAGCTTATATTAAGTGGATCTTGATTAATCTTTCTTCCGATAAACCCCTTCAAGTGTGCGCACTTCTAGCCTCCTGGATGCATGCTCTCACCCTTCGCACGAGCACCAAGGCATCCCAAAACGGTAATATGTTACAAAACATCGCAACCCTAACGCTGCTCTTGCTCGTACAGCAAAACCATACACAACCGCACATGTGAGTCGCACGCATCCCTTTGCCCCGGTTTCTCACGATCACGAGCGTGGCACATCAGTGCCGGAGGAAATTTGTTTTCCACCGTTCCGGCGCGCGAACATGCGACAAGTGTACGCATTCCTTTTTCCTGCGTGGGAGAGTGGCGGCGGATAAAAATCGTATCAGCATAAATCACAATTAAAATTGGGGAAAAACGATGGATGGGCGTACTTGCGCCGTGCGAATGATACCCGCGATACCCTTTCGTTCAGAAAGGGAACAGGACGAGGGATGTAGCTAGTTCCTCCGGGAATATGTTGAGCCACACTGCACAGCCTTCGATGGGTGATTATTTATCAAGGTAAAACACAAAAAAAAACTGGTGCCCTAATCAGTTTCTCATTATGTTGCCTTCTCCGGCACTCTAGGAAGGTTTGAATGGATCGGAGATGAGATTGATATAAATTGGGGAATATTTTCGGGATATTTCAGAGTAACGTGTGACGTGAAACGAGTTCAAATATCCATTAAGGCGAGCAACACTTAAAATAATTATTGTTTGCTTTCTTCGGTCATAGATTCCTGCAACACTTGCGATGAAGAGAGAAGAGTTAGAAATAGGAACACACTGTGATGTGGCTGATCGGTATGATAAGAAGATTAATTAATTGCGTTTTTATAATCCATTCGTTTCCAATGCTGGTTGGAATTCTTTGTACGCATAAACTGCTTTGGGTTATGTGTCGTTGAGATGGATGTTGTAATACAGATGAAGTTGTGAATAGACTTAAAATGCACGAAATTTATTAAAAGAAACTTTGCCCATGTTTTGTAATACATTAAACCGGTTTCGGTGTGATTGTTTGCTCAAGCAGGTAACAATTACTCTCTTTTGTTGGGAAGGATATCCTTTTTTATTTATTTAAGTGGTCGTATTGGTTGGGAAAGACATTCTGAGACAAATAAATCGACTTTATTCGTACAGACCGCCAATTCGATGGTGAAAAACCTCTTGCTGAGCAAAATTCTACAATACAATTTAAAACATAAACATACAATACAGAAAAGAAGACTGCTCCAGGAAATATGACGTGCCTTTTTTCAATCCTTAATTTGAATAACATGTATACTAAGCATACTTCTCACTGAAATATGAGAGATCATTCTAGAACACACTGATTTTTCGTTTCTGCTTTAAACATTACGATAGGGGCTCATCAGCTTTGCATAACGACACACCACAACCGGTCTTGTGGAATGCTTCACAGGACTCTTTTGTAGTATTCGCACACCCGCCTACATAAGCAGCTGAGTGTGTTGTTTTTTTTTAATCTCAGATGGATCTCGAATCCGGTGAATCCCGAAATGTAACAGATCGAATCAGTAACACGGTGTTTTTTTTTGTTTGTTAGTTCGATGCCTGATTATTGGTTCAGTGTTTGGTGATATAATTATTTATAAGCCGTTTTATGGGATGAATGTGTGTGTATATGTGAGTGATACAAACCGGTTGGTGTGGTTTAGCATTGTCATTTCGCTGCTTTGTGAGGGGTTGTACAGTATCGTTGCTGGCATTATCGGTCAGTCGTGCGACGACTTCGTTCGTTACCGGTTACGGGTCGTGAAAGAGTTAAATTTCAGTTCTACAGTGCGATGAACGCAGCGCAGCATTTGGTTTTGTTTTCCGTGCTGGCGATAGCCGGAGCGTTCCATTTTCCTGAACAAGCGACAGAACAGGCCGGAAAACGCTTCGGCTATCACCACCCGAGACAGTACGGGCATCCGGAAATCGTCGACAATAGGATTCAGAATGGTACGTGGGAACGTAAAAGAAAAAAAGTATCGGAGAAAATCGTAATATGAGCTAAGTAGATTAGGTGGAGTTACATAAATCACTGGTTTCGGTGTTAATACAAATCTATGGTGCTATTTCCGAAATGAAGTGCGTGGCGAGGAGCGTAAAGACGAAGTGAAAAAAACATAATTACAATAATTTTTTTTTCGCACAAAAAAGTGTTAACATTTTCATTAGCCCCTACGCAAATCGGTCTAAAACAGTAGCTCATAAATCATGAACTAGGGTACTGTCGCTAGCGCAAGTTTCGTTTTTTCCCCCTAAATTCTCTCCCGCTACGTTTCCCATGCGCCCTTGCAAATAAATTAGCAGCCAAGGGTGTATAACGTGGAACAAGCAACCAAGATTTCGTGATAGGAAAAGCCCAAACTTTACAAAATTTTGTTTATTAGGCAAAAAAGATTATTTAAGAGCTGATGCCAGCTTTGTTGATAGATGCTGCAGTAAAAAAGTTTAATATTGTGAGCACAATCATAAATGAAAATTTTGGAGTTGCAACACAAAACTAGAAGAAACTAAAGTCCATAATGTGTGTGGCTTTCTCCTGAAATCCTCTACGTATTTGATTTTTTGTAGATAAAATAACATAAAATATAAAAGATCAAAACACTAAACTATTCATACCTAGTGAATCTACCCGTGAGATGTGAATAGAACAAAAAGAAGGACGAATTAAACTAGAAATAAATAAGCAAACTTTGGAAAGATGCAAGACGATGTGAGTGAAAAAGACGAAAGGGAACTTGTGAAATAAAAAGGATTAGAAACAAGAAGAGAATAGTTCTTGAAATACTTGTGACGTCATATACATACCGATCTATTCTTCATTATTATAATAAATTTACACGTGTCGTCGTACATGCTCACGAAACGATTTGAATAAATACTTCAAACGCACCAGCGAAGTTCTCCACCTAAACCCAACAGAACACGCGTTGAGTCATGCTGCATTAATCGTGCGAAGCGGTTTGTTATACGCCGTGTTTACCTTGCACTTGTCTGGTTAATGCTCTGTGGTACTATTCGCACGGAGGCAGGTTTTTTCGAGCAGCAGAAAACAAACAATACATGTGCGAGTCGGTGTGTGTAAACCGATCGTCTTCTTTCATGAATATGCATCGTTTGCTGATCGACGTTAAGTAAAGATCGATGTGCTCATCAGTTGACAGTAATTTCCTGTACTGACAACATATGAGTGTGGACAAGAGGTGAACATAGTTGAAATGATTTATTCCTTTTCATTCCATGAACTTCACAATCCGGCCAGAATCGTATCTAGGTATCGCGTGAGAATCGTATCTAGGTACATCCCCGAATGAGTAACTATGAGATCGTGAAGTTGTTGGGGCTTCCCTCCGTGTGTTAAGACGGCTGGATATCATTCAATCAAGGAGTTGCTAAAGGAACACACTACCTACACAGCGATAACCTATTGACACCGTACCACCACATCGCCAAGGAAGAGCGTAATGTGCGTTATAATCCTATCGCCGCAAGTCGTTAGTAGCGGATCGGTGCTCGATCGAGTCGGTTGCGTGGATTTCACGGCAGGCACCGCACGTTGGAGCCGTTTGCAAAGATCGTATCATTCGCCCGCTTTGCGCTTTTTGCGGTCCGCTGAGCACGTTGCGAGGTAGCCACACTTGAGCTGCGGTGTCAAAAGGGTTTTGAACTTCCACCCGGTGCAGACGAAGGACAACCTGCAGACGGTGTACCGGAAGCCGGAAGCGCAATGCTCGGTTTCGTTCGAGCCGTGCTGGCCACGGTGTGTCTAGTGCTTGCGCTACACGTCGGAGGTTCTCAGCAGCAGTCACAGCGTAAGTCAATCGGGTGATCGTGAGAGCCATTGTGGTGCGCGTGCGTTACCCGTGCCCAACAAACCGGTCTTTCCGGTATGCCCAAACAGACTTTTGGCAAATATTGACCCAGCTGTTTCGCTGGCTGTGCTCATAGCATAGATATACGCCGATAAGTTTGCAAGGCCAGTGATGCAAACGCATCTGAGTGACCCAATACTGACACCGTAGCAGTGTCGCTTTAGCATAGCGAATCGGTTCGGCGTGTGCGTGTGTTTTGGGGACACGGAATCGGAGCTCAGAGACGGATCAAGGACGCGGGGCCAACGAGTGATAACAAACAACTGTTAGAAATCACATTCGAGCTCAAATCAAATTCGTGCTATGTGTGTTTGTCTGTGCGTTTTATACTCATCGCTTCAGATTACTTTCAATGTTTGCTCGTTCCACCCAAACGTTGCAGAGTGCACCACGCCAACGAGGTTACGGGGACGCTGCATCTCGATCTACGAGTGTGAGAACCTGCTGAGCTACTTCAAGCAGCGCATCCTCACCTGGGAGGACCGTGAGTATCTGCGCAAATCGCAATGCACCGGTGCGACGAGTGGCCGCCAGCCGTATGTCTGCTGTCCCGGGAACGGTTCCAAACCGGTAGTGACGGCTCCGCCGGTTGCCCCCACCGGCCAGGCCGGGACCACCACGCCGCCCGTACCGACGAGCGATGGCGTACTGGAGCAGCTGGTCGGTGGACTGTTGCCGAACCCGAAGAAGAACGAATGCGGCGTCAGCATCGGGATGCGCATCTATGGCGGCGAGAATGCGGACATCGACGAGTTCCCGTGGCTGGCGATGATGCAGTACGAGAATCGGAAGAACGAGCGGAAGTTTAGCTGTGGCGGGTCGTTGATCAATAAGCGTTACGTTCTAACTGCTGCTCACTGTGTGGTCGGTGAGGTCGAGCGCAAGGAGGGTACACTGTGAGTATCACTGTATATATGTCTGTCAATTTTATCTCCCTAAGCCTACTTGATAGAATGGAGACGAAGTTGGTCGAGATCATCAGTCATAATTTGTGAAGGCACTTTTTGTGAGATTACGTAACTATTTGGACTTGTCTTGATTTGAACGAACTATCTTGAACACTTTATGAACACTTAATTGATCATGTCAAAATATTGGAATGGAGGACTTTCAAGGTATGGAGGATTGTACTTCTGGGATATACTTGGGTTAGACACACAGGGGCATAATATAACGGCAGTGTCACTTATCTTTTCTAAAACCTACCTGACCTACTATTTGCAGCGTCGGTGTGCGGTTGGGTGAGTACAACACCAGTAGCGAGATCGACTGCGTGATGGAGGATCATGAACAGATCTGTGCTGATCCCCCGATCGATGTGGCCGTCGAATCGCGCACCGTTCATCCCGAGTACGATGAGCCGTCCCACGCACACGACATCGCGCTCGTGCGACTAGCAAGCACCATCGAATATACCGATTTCGTACAACCGGTTTGCCTGCCAATGACCGACTTCCGGGCGTCAAAAGCGGGCGAAGTGAACTTCGTAACCGGCTTCGGACGCACGCTGAAAGGTAACGCTACCGATGCGATTCACTCCGCTGACGTCAGCTATAATGTTTCCGATGAATCTCGTACGTGCAGGTAGTCGCAGTGTGATCAAGCAGAAGCTCGGCATCAAGGTGTACGAGCACGATCGCTGCCGGGAGAAGTACGCGACCAAGAACGCGCTGATCACGGCGAAGCAGATCTGCGCCGGGGGTGAGTTCGCGAAGGACTCGTGCCACGGCGATTCGGGCGGTCCGCTCATGAAGCTGCAGAAGGTGTGGTACCTGGAGGGAGTCGTCTCGTACGGCAATCGGTGCGGTTTGGAAGATTGGCCCGGCGTCTACACGCACGTGCCGGCGTACATGGAGTGGATACGGAGTCACATCCAGGCGTGAGAGTGAGCTCGTTCGCGTCACACACATGACACACACACCCGAGCGAACTAGAACAAATGACATTTTAAGAACACTGTTGTAGCTTTTAAGGTAGAAAATGGACTCACGGGTGTGAATGGACTTTCTACGCATAATTCCGAATTAAATACGCATAACAAACTCGAACGCCAATTGTGTAGCTATTTGCGTGATGACGTATTTGCTGAATAACTTACTATTGATATCCAACACACTCTCTGATCAACTGATGCGCGTTTGATCTTTAAGTGAAATGGAATAAATTTCCACCATCCGTTTATTGCTTCTGGGAACCTGCTCATTGTAACGCTTTCGACTCGCATATTCAATCTGGGCCAGCTTTAAGTGATAACGATTTTTCTTGATGATTATGCGCGTTGGACTTAATAGAATGTGCATTGAGATTGAAACGTTGTTCAATCACTTATTTCTAGGTAGCTATTTGTATAGTAGTGAGCGTTGAAGCTGTGTTGATGTGATGCTACTATTTTCTATCAGGGTGACTTGAAAGTGTCTTACACTTTTTTTTCTTTTACGATCTATGAGTTTTTCTAGATTTTTTTTTTACGATTATTCGTAACCCATATAACAATCTTTCTTGTGTGTCTCTTTGATCCAGCCCGCATCCTTTATCACAGTTTTAGGCCATGCGTTTTATATATTTTTGGAAAAATCAATGGAGCTTACGTCTGATACAAATGTATTCAATTGTTAACATCGTTGTCTGCTTTGAAAAACTATTTAAAAAAACAGACTTTTCATAACTGTTATGACGGCGACGGACAGTTATGGTAAGTTTCGCGAGTAGTTCAGGAGCGTCAATGATAAGAATCTTTGTTACGAACATGCATTGAGAAGCTTTGTTACGATAGTTTGAAATAAAACTCCAGGTAAATGAGTTTCATCAGTGTTTTTGTACCAAATCAATTCAGCCTTCTGCCGAATCCGGCCTCTTCAAGAATATGATCTCATCTCTTATTTGAGCGTTGCTTCAACGACACGTTTAGTTGAATGTGTATTGTGGAGTATAATTCTTCGCAAAGACTTAAGGCAAAGTGAAAAGAGACTGTGATGATAGATAATGCGAACAATGTGAGCAAATTTCTTTCCCTCGTGACAACACTTTCGCGTACACCTACTATATTGCCCATATAGACGCATTGTTGTGGCGTGCTGCCAATCAAACTACGATCGAGCAGCGTGTGTATGGGTGGGCGCCACCAGGGAAGTACGTACACGGATGGCAATCCCTACCATCGGTGCGATGGTCCGCAGCTTCACCACTACCAAAAGATAATGCTGCAACCTGTTTTGACGACGCCACCTTGAGCCAATCGAACCCTGGCTGGAGGCTACTGCGGACGCTCGGTGACGCAGCTATCAGTCGATCGTGGTGCAGCTTGTCGTTACGATCTTTATCACCATGGCGCGCACGGTCGTGTCGTTCTTGGTGCTCGTCGCCGTCAGTGTCCTTGGCCAGGAGACCTGCCGCACGCCGGATCATCGCGATGGCTCCTGCCAGCCCGTGCAACAGTGTCCCAGCATCCGGGACGAGTACTTCAACACCGACCGGGTGCTGAGCGAGGACGAGGTCGACTATCTGCGGCAGCTGCAGTGCCGGACGAAGGACGTGACGATCTGCTGTCCGGACGGTATTGCAACCGACACCCGCAATCCGGTGCCGGTGCCGATTGGTTTGCCCAACCCGAAAGCGTTCGAGTGCGGGCTCGACACACTCTCGAATCGGATCGTCGGTGGCAACTTCACCGCGATCGACGAGTTCCCGTGGTACGCACTGCTGGAGTACGAATCGAAGAAGGGCGTGCGGGCGTTCAAGTGCGGCGGATCGCTCATCAACGGCCGGTACGTGCTGACGGCGGCCCACTGTCTGGCCAACAAGAAGCTGGATGAAGGTGAACGACTGTAAGTGAATGTGTTTGGGAGGATCGAGTGGAAGGTGACGACTTCAACCTCGCGATCGTTGTTCCATTGTTCTGACAATAGGGTCAACGTTCGGCTCGGAGATTACAACACCGCGACCGAGGTGGACTGCGAGGATGACAGCAACACCGACTGTGCCGATCCACCGCAGAACTTCGGCATCGAGCAGCAAATCGTACACTCCGGCTACGACAAGAACGGACCCTTCCAGCATCACGACATCGCGCTGATCCGGCTCGATCGGGACGTCACGATGAACAACTTCGTATCGCCGGTTTGTCTGCCCCCGGACAGCTTTACACCGACCACCCCGAACGTCAACGTGACGGCCGTCGGGTTTGGGCACACGGGACAGCAGCGTAAGTTGCGAAGGATGCTTGTACGCCGACTAGGTACACTTATCTCATTTGCGCTCTTCTCTTCACCAACACACACAAACACACGCACACACAGGACACAGCGGCATCAAGAAGAAGGCACAGTTCCCGGTGTTCGCCCAGGAGGAGTGCGATAAAAAGTGGCGTAACGTCGAGATCATCCAGCAGCAGCTTTGTGCCGGTGGCGTGTTCGGGATCGATTCGTGCAGTGGAGACTCCGGTGGACCGCTGATGGTGAAGCGGGTCTACTGGATACAGGAGGGGGTGATCTCGTTCGGAAACCAGTGCGCGCTCGAAGGATGGCCCGGCGTGTACACCCGGGTTTCGGCCTACCTTGACTGGATTCGGCAAAACATTCGCGGTTGAGCCGGGGCATTGTGTGGTCTGTTGACAGACAACGTGCCGTTGACACACGCAACGGCACGGAACAGGTTTTGTAATTAGTGTAAGCACTTTCAACACGATGAGCGAAAATAAACAAACCTCTGAAATCGGCACAAATACGTACTGGAGTTTTTCTTCGACAAATCACGATCGACGTGCGATCCCGTGTAGAGTGACAGCTGCGCTAAACACACACTTTGACGTTAGCCGTGTGGTAGTAAGATCAGACAAAACATGCTGCGTATATAATCGAACGCCAACATCGGAACTTGTTTGTTAAACACTGTCGCATGGTTTTGACCTAGAGGCTTCAGCAGATTTTCAAATAACCCATTCGGTTTTGTAGAAATAACTAAAACGGGCTAAAGCTATGCTTACTCTGAGATTGCCCGGGTTATTGTTTATTATCACTGTTATATGCAAGGATTTTCCAAACCAGCGTGATATGTCCGCGGACATTCCAAAAAGCGTAGATTTTGCGCATAAATCAACAATATTCTAACCAAAAACCTTTCGCCAATCCAAGGTCAAGCCAGGGGTTACGCGAAATTCCCAAGCACACGCGGGTTTCTGCCAGCCCGAACTAATCACACCGCACATCCTTCTCTCACCGAGGCGGTGCATGGAATGAGCAATGAGGAAGAAAAAAAATCCGCTAACAGTACTTTCGAACCTAGCAAACATATCGCTGTTTACGCTATCACACGCTCGGTATGCTATCCACCCGTGGGCCGGCCGATCGTGCCTGGGGATTTCCCTCCGTTCCAGAAAGGTAATACCCGGGCTGGGGACAGTGATCCGGCCGCACACCTAGGAGCACGCTGGGCGTATGAAAAGTGGGAGCAAAAACCACCAAACCGGTAACGAACCCCCGAGGGGGGAACACACGCTCCGGCGGCGCTAAAAGTGCTTTTTATCCACGGGGAAGACTCTTCACTACGTCTCGCGAGGCGCACGAATGGATACGATCAAGATCAACCACCCCCACCTGTCTAGTGGGGAACTCATCACCGCGCGCGCGCTTGTGGTGGTGTGATTGTTCGCGCGTTCAAAAACACCTGATTTTTTGCAGCGTGGCCGTTGAATGTTGTTAGAGCTGCCAATAGAGAGACAACGACGTTGGGAAGAATTCGAAGATTCTCGGTGGAGCTCGCTCACGAATACGCCGCCTGTTGGGCACTCACGGTTGAGGGGAACGTTCCGCAGGGTTGTCAAAGTAGTAAATGAGTAGAAACATGTAATCTAGAAGCGATGTGGCATGAAACACGCGTTTACATATTATGGGATCAATGGTGATTTTGAAGTGGCCTAATTTACATTGTGATCAAGTGTGATTTTGAAGTGGCCTACTTTACATTATGATTACATTGTGGTTTTCCTAAATTTTGATTACATTGCGGTTTGTTCTGTAAAATTGTTAGCAGACAAGGTATTCTGCTACAATATTGACCTATGATCGCATATGTTGGTCTCAAGTTGGTCAATGACTTAGCTACTTTTAAAAGCATAATGTTTTTTTTTACTGTATGAATGATACTACACACGTTTTCACCATTTTTTCTTATTCCGATTGACAAATACGATCATGATTTAGCGTTTTTATTGACTAAAAACAAACAAAAAATCCAAATAAAAGAGTGGAACGATCAGATGTTGTAGTTCGTCTTCGATGAATTCAATTACGGGCGGGAACTGGCTGGTGAGAACAGCTTTAAACTGTAACAACTGTGGCCTATACATCCCCTAACGCCTAAACGCACGCTTTTTGGGATTCACGCGTCCGATCTAACCCATCTGATAATGCTGAGCTACCGACCGAAAACGGAGCGGCAAGCTTTTATCAGCTACTCGGACGCGATTGTCGTTCTATTCGTGAACTGAAAGTGAGTCGGTTAAGATCATCATGCTGCGCGTGCCACTGTTGTTGGTGGTTTGCGTCTGTTCGTTCGTATTGCCGGTGTTTTCCGCCACGCTAGAATTCGGTGAGCCAGAAATAAATGGTGTTTCGTGTTTAGTACTTTACTGGATTTGTTGTACATTTATCACGTGGTTGATACTATACGTGGTGTCGTTTTCAATTTGTTGTTGTTTCTTTCCTATTCCAAAGAGGATCGTCCCGTGTGGGATTCGGTGCAGCTGTGCGACATTCCGAATGAGGCCAACCCGGGCGAGTGCAAACTGTCTACCGAATGTGCCGCCTTCGGCAAGATCAACGACGTAGAAAGCCTGGGCTCGGTGGAGCGCCTCAGCTTCATCAAGCAGGTCCAGTGCAATGTGTCGGACGTGGAGCCGTACGTGTGCTGTCCCCGGAGCAGTGACGCCTATCTGTAAGTGGCCTGCAGTTTCAATCGTTTACTATCATTGTTTTGCTTTGCGTTTTGCTATGACCTGTTCCGTTTCACTGCTCATCGTACTTCTCTCTCTCTCTCTCTCTCTCTCTTTTGTTTTGTTTCTTTCTCCTTATGAGTACAGTGCTCCATATATAAATGATACGATGGAAGAAAACGTTCGCTTGTCAGGCCGCACTGATGACGATACCTGTGGAATTCAGGCCTTTGGGGGAAGGATCCATGGCGGTCAGCTGGCTGAAATCAATGAGTTTCCTTGGACGGCAATGTTGCTGTACCAGCACGGTAAGAAACTACGTGTATGACACATGGAAACGCAAATGATGTTATGCAACCGTACAATCACATTCCGTTCACAGGCAGGGGAGCACCGGAGCAGGGCTGCGGAGGTGCTCTAATAAGCCGGACTTTCGTAATCACCGCTGCTCATTGCATTACTGGGAAGTACTTGGCACACGACAGAGGACGATTGTAAGTGCCCAATTTGCAGAGCCGTTTTGCCAAACTTACGCTTAAGCCAAACCTGCCTACTCCACAGGACGTATGTTCGGCTGCAGGAGTACAACATTTATTCCGATCCGGATTGTATCATCGAGCTGGACGGAAAAAACTGCGCGGATAAAAAGATTGATTTCCCACCGCAGGCCATCATTCTGCACCCAGAATATCAGCCAGAATCGTTGCACCAACAGCACGACGTAGCTCTAATCCGGATCGAACGGACGCCTCCATTCAACGACTATATTCGCGCGATCTGTCTGCCGGAGCACTGCGAAAGTAGTGAGACCAGAGGCAGAAAATTCAGCGTGTCCGGTTGGGGCAGAACGGACCAGTGTATGTTGGTTTGGAAGAAAATCGCGACAGAGACCTGCTATTTCATTTGTTTCATTGTTGTTTTTTCTACATTATTCCAGTTATCAACAACCTGGGTCCCGATGTTCCGAGTCCGATCAAATTGAAAATCAAGCTACCGTACGTCGAACAGGATAGGTGCAGCAAAGCATTCCAGCCATGGCTAATTTCGCTCGGTCCAGGTCAGATGTGTGCGGGTGGTGAACAGGGTAAGGATACCTGTGGTGGAGACAGTGGTTCACCACTGATGGACTTCGACACGACACGCGGTGCCTGGTACATCAAGGGCATCGTCAGTTTCGGCGTGCATACGTGCGGCAGGAAGGGTATCCCTGGGGTTTACACAAACGTGCATCACTACATGCCGTGGATCAAAAAGTACACCGCGGTGTAGGTGGAATCCCATCACTGTCGACTACGTTTGACCTTAACCTAGGCGCAGCCTAAAAATAGAATCGTAAGAATCGTATCTAAAGAATAATCGTATACGTGGCATCCGTTTTGTGTGGGGCAGTATGTAACTTCCGGAGTGACTGTACCAACAATGAAGTAATAGCCCTAAGACTTTCATAGTTTCTGTAACAGGAAGAACATTACAATGAATAGAGAAAGAGAACAAGAGAGAGAGAGAGAGAGAGAGAGAGAGAGAGAGAAAGAGAAAGTGTTGTCGAATTTGTACAATTAGTTATAATGAGCATCCACGATGCCTTCACACAATGTCGAAAAATAGGATTACTACTGCAATTCGCATAAAGCATACAATAAAAATAAATTTACTGTAAAGATTTTCACAGTAGAGCAAAAAAAAAGCAATTTTATATCGTCACTAACTATCGTAACTTCATTTGTTTACAATCCATCATGTGGTCGAACTCTAACGCTCACACCGTGCCGGGCGCCGTGTAAATCGAGTTGGACACCCCTGGCAGCATCTGATCAGAGAGCGGCACTCACCCCAGATCCCCAGTCACTCGGGCGCGTTTCAACCGCTGGCGCTGCGCGAGGGGGATCCGATTTGATTATGCTGAGCTCCCCGTCCCCGAGAGCGCCCGGCGGCGGTGCGGTGAAGCTTTTATCAGCTGTGCTCGGACGCGATCGTCGTTCTATTCGTCAACGGAAAGTGTCTCGGTCAAGATCATCATGCTGCTCGTGCCGCTGCTGCTGGTGGTTTGCGGCTGTTCGTTCGCGCTTGGAGCGGGCGCCGACTCGGGTAAGCGAAAACTGGCCGTGCTGGGGGACGTGCTAAACGCTGAAAAGTATGCTCACCATTTCCGGTCCGGCAGACACGGATCGCCCCCGGAGGGGAGGGTGCGTGTGATGCGCGAAGTGGATGCGGTGTTTGGATGTTGGTTTCTGTTTCATCCGTACCCTCAATACCGGCTGCATTCCACCACTTGCGGGGACTTTGGTGGCATTTCGGGCGGTCTCAGTGTGATCGGTGTGATATGCCGTGCTGCGTTCCACTTCAACGAGATGATTTATCCTGGAGCTTCTATATGTGTGTGTGACTTTTTTTCTTCTTCATCTCACAACTCCAGAGGAAGATCGTCCGATCTGGGATTCGGTGCGGCTGTGCGACATTCCAAACGAGGCCAACCCGGGCGAGTGCAAACTGCCTTCGGAATGTGCCGCCTACAGCAAGATCAACGACGTGGCCAGCCTGGGCTCGGTGGAGCGCTTCAGCTTCATCAAGCAGGTCCAGTGCAACGCGTCGGATGTGGAGCCGTACGTGTGCTGTCCCCGGAACAGTGACGCCTATCTGTAAGTACCCGTACCAGTTGCACAGATGCACGAACCAGTACGCGAAGGAGGCTAAGCACAATTTAGGCATCGAGTGACGCAAACCGGGGAATGTCGGCAGGTGTTCGTGCCTTAAGATGCCTATAATTAGCCGATGGCACGTTGGGGGGAGTTTTTCTTTGCCGTGCGCTTTTTTTGTGAGGGATTTTTGCGCTTCCCGGGAGAAGAAGACACTGGCGCGATGAATAGCTAGAGGCTTGGTTGATGATCGCACAAAACGTTCGATTGATCGATAGCATTACGGTGAGAAGTGTGTGTGTGTGTGTGTGTGTGTGTGTATGTATTCCACTGTGTGAACCACTTTCCGAATGATCGAATGATTCATCCAGCATCAAGTGTGTTTAACACCCCTATTTATGACCCTTATACGGCTCCCGAAGCACGTCTTATTATTTCTTTTACACTGTTAAATCCTTATAATAAGAAACTCAAACGCTGTTACTCATACCGACGCTGCACGTCAACGTTGCAGACATTCTGGAGCCGTCGATCCGTGTGTGTGTGTGTGTGTGTGTGTGTGTGTGTGTGTGTGTGTGTGTGCAACGTACTTCACGTCTTCTAAACCGGCCTGCCTGCAAGACTAATCAGTGCTCGGCCGCTCTGCAAGTGAAGTAATCTTTACATGACGCGAATGTAGTTCCGTTCCAACGTTAGCGAGACATGCGTACGATTGGCTTCCGCGAAGCTTGTCACATGGAAAGCCAGCTGCACCCGCTAATAGCTGCAGCAAACATCAGCGCCTCGACGCAACAATTGGATAAGGTGGCTGCCGGGATCAGGCACCGGACGCGTCCGAACGAGCTTGATTGAGCCCTGGCGGGTGTTTATTATTTCACTTCACTGGGGCACACTGATAAGCCGCACACCGATCAACGTTCATCGAAGTTTGTTTGGGAAGCGGTTTGTTTTGGGTTTTTGGTTCAATTTCCCCTCCGATTACGAAATGACCGTAACCCTCCGGTGACCCCAGGGTACGGGTGCGGCACTTTCACCCTCTATCGCTGTGCGCTCTGTTGTTGGGTTTGCTCTTCATCGCTCTCACTCTCCTTCCAGTGAACCGTACGTGAACGAGACGGTGGTTCCGAAGAATCGCATCGCGAGCCGCATCGCGTTCGATGCCGATTCCTGCGGCATCCAGACGTACGTGGCGAAGATCCGGGGCGGCCAGCTGGCCGAGATCGATGAGTTCCCGTGGATGGCAATGCTGTTGTACCAGCGTGGTAAGTTTGGATGCTGCGTGTGGGTCTCGAAACCCGAGAACAATTCCAGGAATATGGAACAGACGCATGTCGGCTTGTTCCGAGAATAGTGAATAGATCTACAGCGGTGGCTAAGTTGATTAGACGTATTCAGAAAACATAGGATTATTTAAATTAAGTTGTCTCTTAAAGGCGAAAAAATGGAACACCACCTTGTGGTCTAACGTAATTAATGCGAATTTGGAGGAATTTGACGCAAGTCGGAGGATCATTAACCTTACACGTTATCAAAGCTGGGATTAAAAACAAAATTCATAATCATTCTAACTCTCAGTGTTGTTTCAAATAAACCTAGATGTGCAGAATGATGTAGTAAACGTTAAAAGAGATCCTACAACAACTACACATTCATTCATATGAAAACTTTAACATAAATAGTAGATTAGTTATACTTGATTGGATCAACTATTATCCTTTAACATATAACACTGACAAATGGATTAAATTGAATGAAGTAAATGAAGTTATACGAAGAAATACTAAAAGAGAAGCTTCTGGAGTTGAAAGATGCAGCAATATTGGATAATCAAGAACAATTAAAGTATTCTTCTTTTAAGGAAAAGATACTAGAGCAACAAACTTTCACATCTCTTCCGCAGGTAACAGTGTCCCGGCGCAAGGTTGTGGAGGAGCACTGATTAGCCACACGTACGTGATCACGGCGGCCCACTGCGTTACCGGGAGGAACTTCCAGCAGATGAAGGGAACGCTGTAGGTGTCGCATGCACTCCGTACGCCCGCCAGACCTACTTACCGTGTGCATTTCTCTCGTTCCACGCAGGAAGTACGTCCGGTTGCGGGAGTACAACATCCATACGAACCCCGACTGCGTGTACGAGAACAACCTGAAGGACTGCTCGGAGGATATGATCGATCTGCCGCCGAAGGCGTTAATACCGCACCCACAGTACGACGCGGAGGCCAGTCACCAGCAGAACGACATCGCGCTGATCCGGATCGAGCACACGCCCCCGTACACCGACTTCCTGCGCTCGATCTGCCTGCCGGAGCAGAACTTCGAGAGTGGCGCGACGGCGGGCAAGAAGCTGAGCGTTTCGGGCTGGGGCAAAACGGACATTTGTAAGTGGTTGGAGCGGTTGGTGGGAAAAGCGGCAAACTACAGCCTCGATTATACACTTCCAGTTAAGGACAATCTCGGGCCGGATGTGCTGAGCCCGATCAAGCTGAAGCTCAGCCTGCCGTACGTGGAACGGGAACGGTGCAACAAGACGTTCCGGCCGTGGCAGTTCTCGCTCGGCCCGGGCCAGATGTGTGCGGGAGGCGAACGTGCCAAGGACACGTGCGCCGGCGACAGTGGATCGCCGCTCATGAGCTACGACATGCAGCGTGGCATCTGGTACATCACGGGCATCGTCAGTCTGGGTGTGCGAGCGTGCGGTGTCGAGGGCCTGCCCGGGGTCTACACCAACGTGCATCACTATCTGCCGTGGATTCGAATGTACACCGAGGGAATGTAGGGGCGAGTGAGCGCCACCGTCGGTCCTCAGTTGCAGTAACTTAGCTCTAGTGTAATAAACTGTTAGCTCTCAACGTGCAGTGCGCGCTGCGTGGGCTTCTCCTGTCCGGAACGAAACCATATTCCGTTGACCTTCATAGTGCTCTTGGGTGAGAGCACGAGCGGAGGAACACTTTCCCCGTTGCGTTCCGTACCCCGGGCATCCATTAGCGAACGAGCTTTGGCTCCTGCCGAGTCACGGCGTGCTTGACCTTTAGCGCGCCTTTCTTCACACGAAGGACCTCAACTGGAACAAGGTCACGGTGTCGTTCGTGTGACTTCTAATGATGTTTCCCGTTTGGCTTCTGTAACACGCCACTGAACGGTTGTGTTGCTGCTGTTTTCCTCTGTGTTACCAGCATGACCCAGGCGAGGTTTCGTGCTGCGTGTCCTTTAACCATGTGTGTTGTCGTACATGGTTAAATGGTGCGAATCTTTCCATTTCTTGCAGCTCACATCGATTTTGGTTCGCTTCGAGTGCGTCACGGGAAAGTAGGTTAAATCTTCACAGGCACCGTTTCTTTGCCACAGGCAAACAGCTGGCGTGGAACAGAAGGCGATTTGAAGATATGAATTTGTTGCTTGAAGGCTTGTTTTAGAGAAATGTTTAGTTTCTATTTCCTTAGAAAAGAAAAGGTTACAGAAAAAGGATTTATAAAAGAGTGTAAACAACTAATAATGAATTAAAAATTGATTGAATAATTCATAAATTATGCATATTAAAATATTAAGCATCATTCACACTTTCTTTGGACTAAACACGGAAATTCATACAAGAATTGTGAATGCTAATTCCATTGCAACGTTTACACGCTTTGAGCCATTAGATTCAATTAAATAGATTGAAAATGTTAGTCTCCTTCTCAGCACCGTCGATAAACGGTGCCATTAAATAGTTTATGCCTGAATCTCGTAACGGACACAACACAAAAAAAAACAACAAAACACACCACAGACAGTCAGACCAGCGCTTCCCTCTTCCACTTCTCCATATCCCCCTCGATCACATCCCATACACCGAACGAGGGAAAAGTCAAACCTGTCGAAACTAACGTCAACATCTCGCCGAGCTACTTTCCCAACCGAGCTGTAAACAATTTTCTCCGAACCCTTAGAATGTCTATTTTTCAATTTCAATCAAAACCTTGTCACAACAATATCACCCCCGCGTGCGCTCGCTGCCCCCCGGTGGCGATCCTCACTGGGGCGTTTCTTAACGGTTTCGTTGGATTCTCTCCTCCATCAGCTCGTTCGGTGGGTTAACGATTGCGTAAAATCGAGCAGCCGTCTTGCGATGGAAGGAAGCGATTTGGGATTCCGCTCCCGGCCGGTCGTCAGCATCTTCATCAGCGCGATTACTCGCACACGGCAGCTGCGGGAGAGGAAAATGAAGTTGACCACAGTGGAACGGGGCAAACGTTGACCAACGCGTTGGGATGCAACCGGTAGCGCTCGAGGGCACCACGCTCGACTGGCGTTTATCGATTCTCGTTTGACGAGGCTCATTCATTGAATCGGCTTCGATTTCGGGATCACTTGCCTTCCCAACATCCGGCTCAGCTACAGATAGACGAAACAGGACGAAAAAAACGCCATAGATGGACACACGCACGGGCGCCGAGCCGAACCCTTGAAGGAGTGTTCATGCGCGCAGCACGGTGCGTGGTGCGAAGGGAAAGTAAATTAATCTAGCAAAAAGGACCGTCGACCGTTGCCCTTACCGACCAGCGGAGTCCTTTCCGTTGCTATAAAACACAGCCGAACTGGACTCGACCGTGGGGGGGGAATCTCGGGTCCGGCTTGTCATCGGGTTGCGCTGTAATTATGGTACGTCCCGATTTGAAAGGCTGACCGTCCTCTGTAGCACACACCTGAGGGTTGAGATGGAACCATAGTAAAAAGAGAGATAGGGAGTATGAAAAAAACACTTACCTAGCTATGTTGCGTTTCGAGTATCCTCGAGAGAAAATGTCACCACCACCGTTTTTCCAATCAATTTCTCACGATTTGCGACGGCTCGGGACGTGTTTTGTGAATCAGAATGTATTTTGTTTACCACCAGGGTCTCCCTGCTCTACGTCCGGTGTGTGTCTTTCCAATCCCCCTTGTGCAGAACGGTCGCTACATCATTATGTTTCATTTGCTGGAAATTGGTAATGAATTAGATGAAGTCTTCAGGCGAGTTCGGGCGACGGTGGGTGATTGGAGATGGTCACGTGCCGTTTGGAATGGGCGTCGGAAGGTATATCACTGCTTGACCGGACACTCAGTAGAGGCTAGAGACTAGCAACGTGCACCGTGTCGTTTGTGTCGCTCAAGTACAGCACAGCGGCGCCCGGCACAGCCTATCCAATTTATTAGTATCGAAAAAAGAAAGACAAATCAAAAACGGAATTGTTTCGCTTTCGAGAGTCCTCCACGCAACGACGGCCCCCGTGAGCATCCTTCACCGTACGAAGCGCAAAGAAAGCGCAACAGTTCGCTCCGAGCTGCGTTTCTTCCCAAGCGAAACTGGCTCTCAAACGGTCGTCGAAAAAGCGAAATCCTTACGCGAAGCAGCCCGGATTAAACAGTTGGCTAACTAAGTTACGAAACTAGTTCGAAACGATACGCAAGAACGATACAAGAACAGCATCCCAATTAGCATTCATTCGTTGAGCAACTTTCACCGCGGCGAGCGGCGTGAGAAAGTGCTGGCAGCGTGGCTCGAAAACGCCTCGTGACCCACCAGTGACCGGTGACCGGCTTCGGCGGAGCGTTTTGATAAATTTAATTACGCCAATAATCCTCTCAAGTTTCACAACAGCTCCCTCTTGGGCCAGCTTTCCGGTCCAGCAGCTTCCCGGCCATTGTTCCGAAGTTGCGGTGGAAGAAAAGATCAAATTTCGGGCTAACGAGCTTGCGGGTAGGACAAGATGTCGGAGAGGCCGCGGTCATTTTTTGATGCTCAAGGGTTACCGGAGCCATCCGGATCCGTTTCGCGTGGTGTGGTGAGTGGGGGCACGGAAAAAATCCTTAGGGAGTCGTCGGTCGGATGGGTTTTGTTTGCATTTTAAACTAAACTCACGTCCCTGCTGATCAAACCCGCTGCCATAGATACGGACAGCGGGCCGAGGTCGGGAAACTGATAACACACATCCTCGTCGTTACGGTAACGTTCCCCTTTAAAGCATGAAAGACGGACATGCGTTGACCGTAAATTGAAAAATATTATTATGATCGAATTTGAGCCGTTTGGTTGTGTTTGTCTCTGTATAAAATGGTATGCATTATTGAATTCGGGATAAGCGTCATAGCGTGCGAGCGCGTCCACGAAAGTACGCAAAACTCTCAAGGGACGCTCCGGTTCTGACGTATGTGTCCGTTCCTTCTCGCCGAATAAACCGCGTTACGTTCTACGGATTATCACGCATGGCGCCGTGAATATTGGCATTCCGGCTCCGATAGGATGTCGTCACGCTCGCCAAACGAAAGGATCCTAACGGGAAAGCAAAAATGGTCAAACCCGGAGGTAGCATAGTAACACTGAGAAGAACCACTATCACACACATGCCGAAGGTGTAGATTAGCAGGGAAAAGAATCGAACAAAAAAAAAAAGCGATCATCTCACTGATATGAACAGGATATGGGAGATGAACGAACGTAGCGTTTCAAAAATGCCGAACCGGTTCCGAAGCAAATCGACATCGCACACCGCGAAGAGTGAGGTTTCCGCGTTCTAATCAGCGTGAATGGTTTTAAGCGGCCTCAAACTCGTTTGATGCCTGCTTTACGAATCACATTACAATTTATGGGAGCCACGGGTTTTCAAGAATTGTGTAGTGAGAAAAAAAAGAAGCAAAAAGAACGCTGAAATTAGCGTGATAATATCTACTCCGATAGTGAAACGAACATCTAGCGCATCCAGCCGCTTTTACACTGGAAGCAATTTAACTAAGCATGCTTTGAATTATTTTGGTAAAATTTCAAGATTTGACTTGGAGAAATTACTGTGGGCTAGTTTAAATTACATACCCTCTTCATACTAATCTCATAAGTAAACAAGTTATTTATGGCGGATCATTTAGATACTCGGCATGATCATTTATAGAGATCAATACAACTTCTGACGATTTTATTATGCTTTCTATGAATTACACACGATAATAAGGGTTAAAACCGAGTTGATGAATAGAACAAGTTGAATGGATTTGGATCGGATCTAGTTATTTCGGATAGTTTTTGTCAGTATAGTAGTAAAACTTTAAATATTTGGTACATTTTCAGAAGTCTAATTGACTCGTGTGCAGCCCCAGTTAGTGTTATTTTGCTAAAATCGAACCCAGAAATGATTTTTCCATACGAATATCGCATTAGATTAAGCATTCTTCACAGTCTACACTCTTTACTCTTACCTTCACGCACTCAAGTCCCGAAAGAAAACACAATATACATCGTGATTTAGTTGTTGTATAAAAACTTCACTGCTAAACACTGCTGAAGAGTTATAGCACAAAACAAAAATTCACTTTTTTAATTTGCTTAAAAACAAAACTCGCCCTTACACATATGCCCACCGCTGTACGCAACCGCTTCGCTGCTCGGTCCATCGGTTCGAGTTCAATTCGTGCAGGCATTATTTGTACAGATGGAGGGAAGCGCTCGCAAGCGTTTGGTGTGTGGCAGCATCGATCGGCAGGGTTGGGTTGGGTTCCGGCCACGATCTGTGTATTTAATTAACAATGCCGCTGGATGTGATTCGGGCTGGATGGGGTGGGCCGCCCTCATGCTGCAACTGCTCCCGGACGGACGCATGCACACGCACGCGGTGTCTCCAACACGCCCGCCCGACGGTAATGTCTAATTTTAGCAGACCGCCACGTCACTCCCTGCCTGCCACGATCTTGTTTATTTTCGCCCGGCCGCCTATATCGAGTCGCGAAAATCTCGCCGCTTCCTTCCGCCACTCCGGGAGGGGCGGTCCTGTGCCGGGGCGTTGTCAAAGCGGCCACCGGATCGCAGTGCAGTATCGTTCGCGACGCGATCACGTACGGCAGGACTGTCGTTTCGCGGCGTGTGATGGAGCCCCGAAGTTTTGCGGAGTTCGCCAAGTGCTACGTCTGCGGTGAACTGTTCCCTTCCGACCAGGAGCTGGATCAGCATTTGGAGTGTCGGCACGCGGCCGATCTTGTGCCGTATCGGTGTGCGAGCTGCGCCCACGATCGATGCCTGCCGATCCGTTCGATGCGCGCTATTAATAAACATTTCGCGCTGCACGATGTGCATGAGCGGCAGCATAAGTGTGGCTATTGTGCGCTCCGCTTCCGGACCGTGCGTAACCTGCAGTCGCACGTGCGCCTTTACCACCGCGGCGGGGTGCGTAACGTGCGGGATGGTTGTGAGAAGCCGCCGGATACCCTCTCGACACATCAACCCGCTTCGGAAACGGCAGGCGAGAGCGGAAGATCGCGCTTCCAGTGTTGTCACTGTGGCGCCACCTACACCACCGGCAATGCGCTCAAACGGCACGAGAACACACACACGCTGCGGGTCCGATACGCATGCCAGCAGTGCGGCAAGGAGTTCGCCAAGCTGGACTGTCTCACGCAGCACGTCCGCATCCACACGCAGTCCCGTCCGTACGGCTGCGATCAGTGCCCGAAGACGTTCATTCAGCTGGCGCACCTACGCCTGCACCACCGTGCGCGGCACAGTGGCGAACGGTCGCACTGGTGTGCAGTATGCAACCGGGGGTTCCGCTGCCGGACGGCACTGACCGTGCACGGACGCATCCACACCGGGGAGAAACCGTTCCGGTGCGCGGTTTGCGCGGTGCGGTTTAGTGATGCCGGCACGCTCAGGAAGCATGGAGCGGTACATCGGCAGAAGGATCCCACGGCCACTGTGGGAAGAGGGCGTGATGGAGCTACGAAAGGGTAGGGCAGTCGGTAACACGTGTTGTGATAAATACACCCAAAGTGAGACGATGGCTGAAGCAAGTTTCTGTTTTCATTCCCTCGCTGGAACGATTCCCGCACAGGTAGGTTCGTCTTCCAACGAAGCGAAAGAAATCGTGCATAATGACGGTATCGCGACCCAGAACCGGTCGGTTTGGAATGAATTCATTCATAATCAACGCTCGGCATCGCAGGTGCATTCGATCGCGCACATCAAACGCCAATTTGCTAATTCCACGCTGCGACCTTGGCTCGGGTTCGTGGTTGGACGCGTGCCATCGGATGCCGTACATAGGTAAAAGAGACGTTGATGGATGGTGTCTCCGAATCACCGTGCAGGGAGAAGTGCGGGCCAGGATAACTGAGACAAGGAGTGGTATTTAGAGCATGTAATGCAAACGGAGGTGGAGCTGGGGTTAAACTAATAGGGCTAACATATTTTTAAAGATCACACGCGTGTTCGGAACGTGATCATGGTGCACGAATCATGTTCTAGCTTATTAACAGAAATGCAGAATGTACTCAGAAAAACAAGTTTGCACATATGAACTATTTCTTTAAAAAAATTAAGTCATATTTTAAAATTATGTATTGGCATGCTTTTCATCTGGAATAGTTTCAACAGTGTTGAATTTAAAGTTCAGATTTTTTTTATTATAAAATCTTCTCCATGCTATAAAAGAGACCGATGGTCTTCACGGCGGTCCTTGGGATTTAGGATTTAGCGTCAGGAAGCATTATGAGTGTTTAATTTGCATTGATTTTTTTATGAAACAGTAAAAGCTAAGCTAATTATGATACTATTCCTGCACATGATCGTGGTTGACCTTACCTATTAGAAGTGACAACCGCTTCTCGGTCTGCTATAGAAGCTCCCCAACATACCAAAGTTGCACGCTGTTGTCATCCGCTATCTGTTCTTCGTAGTCTGGGCCTAAACGATCGTCAAACAATGGAGGCATTGTACTGCTCATACTCATGGAGGTGTATATGAAGGTTTGAATGACTTCAAAGGTGTGATCACCTATGTTAATGACACCTCCCAAAAGGGGTATTAGCATTTATTAGTAGGGACGATGGCACTTAGACTCTTGGAACTATTCGTTCATATGCTCGCACGCCAGGATTTATTGCCAGCTGCTCGATCGTTTGGTAGGCATCAGCCACTATGAAGATCCACAAATTAAAGATGTAATCTATGACCATATAACCAACGTATTCCAGGACCTTGGTTAACTTATAGTTGTTTAATAAAATAATGATGGAATTTTTTTTTTGAAAATCATTCGACAATGGCGTTAATGCAACGTCCAACAATTTGTTTCAAAAGCAGAACCTCATGGTAAATTAAATATAGATTATTGTGTTCCTTAATACAGCACGCCTGAGATGCCACGTACTTCACACGACACAAGCAACATTCGATAGGAGGTTTTAATCTACTTACAATTGGCAACGAACCATACTCTGCCGCTACAATCTGTGGGGTGGATTTTTTGTTTGAAAAATGATCAACTACGCCATACCGAACAGCGTAATGAACTCTCAACCGCCACCGCCACCGCTCGTTATGAAACGCTCGCGCCAGGAAATGTGCATCGTCAGTGACAAATTACCGAACGCTGGTCGTCAATTTGCATACCCAGCCTCGCGTTGAACCTCGCCCAGGATTATCCATTTCCCCGGGTGATACCTCGGGCCCGGGAACATGAGGGCACTCTGCATGTTCCTATCGCGTGGAAGTGGAAATGTAGGGCAACAGCTGTTTTTCGCTCAATCTCCTCATGCAGAAGTCAATTTGTATCTGTCAGTCGGACGATTTAATAACGACGCCCGAATAACGGAGCCCTTACGAGGAAGAAAAGAGAAAAAAAGGTGGACACACGAGTGGAAAGAGATCACCCGGGAGCCGGCAGTTAGTGCTCTATTATTCGTCGATAAATTAACATAATGCGCTGACAAATATTAACTTTCACTTCGACGATGCAAATCGGTGTTTTGCCCTCGGTTGGGAGTTTTGCATACCGCGGAAACAGCAACTGTTTTTTTTCTGTGCTCGTCGCGAAGGGTTCGACGGTTGACCCGAAATTCATAACGCAGAGTACGCAAACGTTCATCCTGGGTCGATTATTTCATCCATTAATTCCCGGCCGGCGCTCGTGGCTCGTGATTTCCATATTGCAATTGATTTCCAATAAAATATTCATTAATTTCTCATCATGCAACGCGTGCTCGGCTAGCGTCTGACGGGCGGAAGTCACCCGGAAGCAGCTGAAAGCGTGCAATGTGTTGCTTTCTTCGTGCTGTAATTGCTTGATTCGATTTGAATTTGGAAGGAAATTTAAACACGATAAAAATGGAACTGAAGTTTTCCTGTAAAATAGTATAAATGGGTGTTTCTTCTAGCATAATTTTGTAGAGATGCTCTTTCCAACTTGGGATGCTTACACGACAAAGTCTTTAATCCGGCATTATCTGGTCGGAAAAAGAAGTGTATTAAAGCCTCTCGCCATTTAGGCCGCTTCCGCGCCGGAATCGGAACGGATGCGGAGGGTATTAGTTTACTCCCCATTTGTGCGTGTAAATAAAAGATGAAAACGTCATGTTTTTCTCGTGATTTAGTCGCCCAAACAGCGTGTGCATCAGCCGAAATCCTCGGCCCGGAAAGAAAAGGCTCGAGTGTGAGGCCACTTGAGTGAAAACAAAAGTCTTTTCACAATTTTTCGCCTCTGGTAGGTAATGTCCTGTCGCCGTTTCGTCGAAGAAAACAGGGGAGATGGGCAGAGAAAAGGAAGCCGAAACGAAACGGACACTTCACACGTCATGGTATTGCGTTTGCGTTCGCACTTTCGCTTCCCTCTCCCGGGGAAACCACTGATTTGCGAGGCCGAAAGTGTCCTTGCCATCCCGCTGCTCGAAGAAGTACACCTTAAGCAGCGGCCAGCTGCAGTGGGCAAGCCAGGGACCGAGCGAGGTCGCTTTTTGGGGTGCGAGGCGGTTCTTTTATCTCGCAAATTACGTCAAAGACACACGCATACGTGAAAGGTGCGAAGAAATAAGGAGCAACACTCGGGCGTGCGTGAGGACGCCGTGAGGGGCCATTTGTGGGTAAGTGGGGCAGAAAGTGGTCGAGATGAAAGAACGAACGCCCCATTACTCGCTCAAGTGCGGACGGTAGTCGTCGAGATGCTCCGGAAATGGGGGAATGGGAGAGGGCTGTGCAGCTAAATCTGACAGCTGGCGGTTTACTTACCGCTGGGCATCAAATGTCATTGACGCGTTCAAGGATTTATTGTGGATTGATTGGGAGCACAGCGATTTCTTCGTGCATATTGAAAAGGACAAGATATCCGATTTTGGTTATATCTTCATAAATGTATTCAGTATAAGAAACTAGGTTTACACTCTAAAATCGGTTGATATAAGACATGAGCTCAGACTTATCTGGAAATACAAATTAACCAATACGTGGTACTACGAACCTTGCCTTACCTTAGACTTTGTACAGTTTTGGACTTTTTTTTTAATTTAGTTTTGTATTCCTTCCTTCAAGTAAATAAATATTAAAGGAACAATGTGATAGTTATTTAGAAGCATGATCATCGCCTCATTTTCTCAACCAACCTATTAACCAATTTGACTGTTATGCGATTCCATAGATGCACCAGAGCAATATCTCTATCTATGGACTTGCATAACATTCAAATTGGTTCAAAAGTCTCATGTCTCAGTTTAAGAGCATGAAAATATGATGATTTTCATGCTCTTAAAGAACTATCACATTGCTCCTTCATTGTTTACTTACTTTCATATTAATAATGAGAGTTGCAGTCGGAATTAATAACGATAAAACGGTACTGCTCTGATATTAAAACGAAACCAAACAGAAGGTTTGTTTGATTAAATTTTCAACTGTCCCGTCGCATTCATGCTCCGTTCGAAGTTTGGATGGCACCGAGCGCTGATTGGGATTTCGCTGTTTACGTCGGAGATTACCGATGGACCGATGATCGACCATCCACAAACAACGCGTGAGTTCCCTGTCAGCTTTATTCCTCTTATAGCGTATAAACAAAGTCCCACTGCTTTACCCCATCTACCTGGACATTGGTGCACATCTGGACGCCGCCAAACATTGACCGTTGTGACGCGACTTATGCGCGCGCGGCATTTTTTTTTTTCTCTCCACTGTTGATATCCTTCATCAATCACGCGACCATCACCCAGTGGAGTTCGTGGCAGCTGTCCAAAAAAATGGTTCAGAAGGCGCGAACATGTCCGCATAGTTAGGGCGCGAAGGTAAACCCGATCCCACGGTGGACGGCCTCCAAGTTATCAGAGCGGCTATTTGGACACTCGGCATACCATTAGCGCGATGAGCGACGAGAGGTCCTCACGACGCGAAGGACCTACAAAGAAAGGCCTCACTTCAGCTGATAGTGATTAATAACATCACGGGTCAGTGTCCTTTCGAAAACGGACGAGGACCTTTCCAAGCGTCTTGCGTGTAAGAAGTCGCAATGGGGCATCGTATCGGATTCCCGCCGCACCAGGTAAGGATATCGCTTGAATGGATAATTGCTCGGAAGGCACGATGCACTTTTTCTAACACGCATCCCTTTGCAAGCCGAGGGAAGTATCCCATTACCGGTCGCCGTTCCGCTTCATGGTGCAATATGTTGTGATGTTTGCGTGTTAATATCGTGAAATGGCTTGTTGGGATTTCGGCAGCGGGTCAAGCGCAGCGCTTTCTAGGGCTAGGGATTCTCGGGACAGTAGCCGGAGTAACCGTTGCCAAATGTCCTTTCGAGGTTACCCCAATCGAACAATTTATCCTACCACTCCAGCAGCAGCAGAGGGTCTACACGTCCGATACATTAAATGACATCTTCGATGAGTCCATCAATAATCATTCGACGGCCGGGATGGGCTCGCAGGACAATAGTGTCAACAACGGGCACTTGAATCACGATCATAAATAGACTGTTAGCGCTTTATGTTCCCTTCCGCACAACAATCGAACCGGAGGGAACCACTTCGGTCGTCCCTAACCGAGGGCGCCGAGGGTAAAGAAAGGCCCCGAAACGCGACACGAACGAATCCCGTCCGCGAGAGCACCCTACCCAAGTGCAAGCGCGACAGGGCCGCTTTCTCCCGCCGGCTACGGCTTCCTAACGTGGGCCAACTGCAGCCGTCAACCGTTTAACCGGCAGCCGGTCGGTTGATTGAGGGGCGATGATTAATTGATCGCATCACGGTTCGCAACAGTTTGGCTGCCGCGACTTCTGCCGCGATGTGTCACTATGCAGTGCGCCCGATGCCACTCTCCCATGACGGTAGGAGCTGCGCTCGCGAATCGTTCGCTTGGTTGCGATTCGCGGCGTACGTCCGGGTAGCAATATATCGGTTGCGGCCGCTGGTTGCTGGTTGCTTCATATGCAAAATTGGAATCCGCTCCGATCGGCCAAACAGGGGTTGCAGTGGGACCGGGGCACGGTGATATTCGTTCCAAACCGGTGCCAACCGAGGAGAAAGGATATTGAAATATTTTAATATTAATAATTTCATCAATCCCGATTATCGTAGGTGCGTGTCGGTACCGATAACGTCGTCAGCGACCGTCAGCGAGTGTGCGGATGAAAGCGGAAAAGCGTGCGAAATACTTTTTTTTGCTTTTCCTTCGGCTCCGGAGCTAATAACGTATTCAGGGATCGACCGATGGTGGTGGTGAAAGCAGAGATTAGGGAAAGTCACCTATTACCGGGCCGAATCGCTCGCAAGGACCATCAGCTACCGCCACGGTTCAGCGCGGACGGCGAGATGGGCGAGATGGAATTTTTCATTACTGCCTGACGCGTTCCGCAGGATTTCCGTCGCTAGGTGACTTAATAAAAGTGTGAAAATGGTTCCGGATTGAATAAAACTGGGTGTGGGGGTGGAGTTCAAGAAGGTTAGAAAATATATTCAGGAACAACAAATTGAATCAGGAATTTGACATTACCACTTTGAGCTGATTTTGCGTAGAAATTGCACCTTAATCATAATTTTTATTTTGTTTTATTGCCTTTATGCTTTATTTCATTATCAGATTATTAGAATTTTAATCGCTATCTTGTTAGAAAATCTTTTGATGCAAAAAATATTGTATAAATTATGTTTGTTTTATGGAAATTATTATAAACAGCTATCGTGGTAGTGTTTGTTCCCATAAAAAAAACACTTTTTTTCGTATCAAAACCATCTGATATTTATGTTCTGGCTGGTCTCTGGGTTTGGTACATTTTTTTCATTTTAAAACTAAGTAGTTGAAGATGAATTTTCTCACGCTGTGATTGTCAAACTGCCGTTCAGAGCAAAAAAAACACTCAACAATTTCCCAACTAATGATTACCACCGGTACAAAAACAAACGTAACGCCTCTTACCAAACTTCCCATCAATCTCTCCTGCTATCATGTGCCTCTGCTTGATGACTTTATAATCCAACAGGATCCACTCCTGCCACAAACACATACAGAAAAAAACTGCCGAGATACGGCTGTGGTTTTGCCCGACTGTTTATTGTTTCGTCATTTTTTTAGGATCGGTTCCTGCCGCGGTGCGCCTGTCGGGTGAAAGTGATTGATAAGATTTTCCACGCGGTTGACAACACACGGCCCGATCGCGGTGCGCGGCGCGATAAAAAACGATAGTTGTGGAAAAAAAACATCACCACGCAACAGGAAACAAGGGCTCGGGGCGGTATGTATTCGTGCCGAAGCTCTTGAGCGCAGTAATTAAAGAAATTTACATATTAAAACACGCACACGGCGCCGTGTCACGCCTGACGAAGGTTTTGGGTGCGCGGGAAAGAAAAGGATAACGATTGAGGACTAAACGACAACGGCAACAACAACAACGGCGGCGGCGGCGGCGGCTGCGACCCGGTGGACCGCAACGCCGCGCGCGCAAAAGTGGAAAATGCGATGATGAGCCGAGAGCAGAAGTGTCACTTTCACCGAACCGACCGTCGTTAGTCATGCGATAATTGAATTAGGCGATGCAAAACAACACCCCGCTTTGGTCGCCGGTGCGTACGGGCTTTTACTCTCTCTCTCCCATTTATGATCCGCGAAGCGTTCGGGTTGAGTTGTTGATGTTGATCGGATGTTTTTTTTTGTAGGTCCTCTGTCCTTTAAAAAAAAACACTCCTATCTAGTCCATGGGAATCGTCAATTAGAAGCGAAATTGTCCCTCTCTCCTCCGGGGAAGCGAATCCCACCAAGCGCGAAAAGGGGTGAACGCGTCGTGGGAAGTGAGGCCTTTGGTGAGGTGCCTTCCTGGGCTTTGATGTTCGCTGGTCGAACGGTTCGAGGAAATCTAATTGAAACAGTTTAGATAATATGAGATAATTAAGTGACGCCGCTTTGGCCCACCGTGTAGGGTGACGGCGACGGCGCGAAGGTTAGCGCGTAAAGTTGCGATCATTAGCACCGGGAGTAAATGATCAATCACGCTGTGCAGATAAACTAACGCGGTTATCTTAATGGAGGGCTTCGGGTGACGGGTGGCTGGCGTATCATTAGTCCTTTGTTTGTCTAGTCTTTGGAAAATTAACGCACCTAAACGTGACACAGTCTTCTAACGTTTAACATTTAGTGCTTTTCGGTAGGTGTAAATTTGACTTTCGTCATTTTCGTTAATGTTTTAGTTCAGTGCGTGTTTGTTTTCTTCGATGCAATATAAATATTGGAAATAACAAGAGTATGTCGACATCATCTATAACCAAGTTTAGACAAAAATATCCATTTCAAAACAACAAATGAATGTTTACAGACTAGTTCTTGAACTTGTTTTTTTTTATGGGGATCTAAACTTAACACGCTGGATGGGGTTTTGTTCAAAAGATGTCACAAACGATTGCAAAATTCTATTTGGTGAATAATTGTTTGCAGACTTACGTCTACGAATAACGTTAAAGTGCTCTAAACTAAACAACTGTTTAGTTTATCATTTAGCATCTGCGATTGATGTATTCTAATATGTTTTAAATAGTTCATTAATTTGCTGCCAGATACTGACACATTAGGTGAAACAGCGGCTTCTTACGATGCCATAGACCCTTATTTAAATGACTTGAAGGGCTTAGGTTATCCAGATTCAATTGACAAGAACAGGTATGTCAGTGAAGTCATCAACTCGTGACTTCCATGTTTGTGGTCCATGAAGTCCTTCAGTTTCTGATAGTCATTCAGACCGTAAACCCTAGGGGTTTTATGGAGTTCGAAAAGGAATTTAAGGTAAAATCGCCAAAATTGCTATTAGCCAATGTCTGCTCTAGGTGATTGCTAATCGTCCTCTAGTGAGCAGATTTAACTTTTAATTTATATTTTCTAATTGTTTAAACGGTTTATGACACAATCATGATTATATTTGAGAGTATTCAACTTTGTAAAGTAAATACACATTTTTTTTGCAATATTTTTTTCAACTAAACAGTGAACTAACTTGGCAAATAAGCCTGTTTAAGGATGAGATTGTAATTGATCCAAACACTCCTTGCTCGCTCGTTGCTCGCTGCCCTTGTAATCTCTCCCGAAAAAAAGGACTAGGATCCTTCAACTACAAATTATAATCAAATCACCAGAACTGTTCATTCGATCGCATAAAATCCTTCCCTGAATCACACACTCAATGGGCATAACTTTTCAACAACAGGCTAGGATCGAGCTGAAACATAATCCGCAAAAGGAATGCTTACAATCCCTTCCCATTGAGACCAAAGGGCTCGGGGCTGGTTATGAAAAATCAAAACGATTGTTCAACACTTGTTTACCACCCGATAAACACACATTCACTCACTTTGGGCGAAACTTTCGCATAAATTCGTTCCACCAGCTGCTTTCGAGCGGGATGCTATTGATTTCCGACGTGCGCTGCAAGAAACCGTTCCTAGACGCGATCTCTCTGCCAAGAGAAACTTCCGCCCGGAATCGGGTGTAATGACGACGGTACCGGCACCGTCGGAGAGTTATGATTTTGAATTTATTATTTACACTTTCTTCTCGCCGATGCGCGATTGTTAAAATCGGCGAACCCGTTCGCTATCCGGCGTACAATGATGGAACAATCGATGAATGGCGAACCGTACCGAACCGCATGGAAAAAGGGGAGAGAACACAGAATCCCGTAATGAAAAGCCCGTCCGGTGCACTTAAGACGTTCATAAATCTACATCCGCATGGAACGATACCGTCCTTTCTTTTCGTGTTTATTTATTTTTTGTTTAATGCTTTCCGTTCCACGAGAAAGTTCGAAAACATTGTGCAGCGAGCGCGAAGCGAAGAGACTCACTTTTTTGGGGATGTTTTTGGGCACTGCTGAGGGTAGCGTTTTTTTCCTTCTCCTCAAACCAACCACATTCTTCCGTCCTAGTGGTTTCGAGATAGAAGCGTAATGCTTTCTTGTCCGCCCGGGAGGAGGAAACGCTGGAGCATTGAATTTGAATAATAATAAATCGTCATTCAATAGGAAACAGCGAAGCGAACCAGCGAAGCAATTTCCTTTTGTTGGTGTTCTTTCACGAATCCTTAATTCCTTCGTGAACGTTCACTGCCGAGCGCTGTTCTTGCTTAGTTGCTTTCCCTCCGCTCCTCGTTGAGAAAAGGGTTGACTTTTCATTCCGATCCGATTCGCGTCCAAATAGTTGCCGCACGCACACACACACACAGCTTGCCCACAGATGCTTTACACTAAATAACATCCGTATTCTTTCCATGCCGCGGATAAAGAAAGCGCGCCACGTTCCCCCTGCGTTACAGCGGCGTAAGGTTCAATAATTTATAGATTTTGATTTATTCATTTGCATAAGAATTCGTTCGCGGTGAAAGTGTAAACCGAAACCCCGCCGCGTCACGGGCAGCGCTATTTGAGGTAGCGTTTAGGGGTCGCGAAATCGCACACCGTTTCACCCCGTTTCACCTTCCGGGAGGCTGCGGTGTAAAAATGTCATCTGACGTTCGTTCCTTTGACATGTGGGAAGCACGTCCCCGGTGCCTGGAACCTGGCGCCGCAGGAATCCGCGAACTGAATACGCACCGCACCGCACAGCGAAACGGAATCCCAAACTGGTGGCAACTAATTTTCACAGCTGTCGCATGCAAACGACACACACACACACGGAGCTCTTACAATTAAACCATTTTAAACTGTCACAACTTTTTCGCGAGCGGCTCGTTTGGTTGAGGTTGAGCGTGTGGGGATGAAGGTTGAACGTGGTTTGCACAGGTGAGGATGAAACTATTGTGAACATCTTATTTTGGATAAAAAGCGTTCTTTGAGGATGAGAATCCTGAATCCTGATTTCGATTCATTTCTAGATGATATTGACAAATATAACATGGAGCAAACAGTTTCTGCTGAAATCAATTCCATCTAGAAGAGATTAAAAATATCATGAACAAGAGAACAACTTCCCAGATTATATTTTAATTCGATGCGATTCATATAAAACGTCATTTATTCAGGAGTCAAGACATTCAAAGAAGATGGTGAAGAAAAAACATAAAAAGTTGTAAATTTTCCAGTTTATAGCAATGAATTGAAAAAAAATTCAAAGTTTTGTAATGTGTAAAAATGTATAAAAAGAAATATAAAATCAAAAAATTGATGAATAAACGTTTGAACTAATGAAATTAAAACAAAACAATGAATTTAAACTAAAATAGATAAATAAACTTAGTTAAACTTAGTTAAAAAAAACATACAATAAAGTTTTCATGGTCTTTCAACAGTTATGTTGTTATATTTGTATGTTTTTGATGATTTAAGTTGAGATACTTGTTTGCCTACTGTTTAAGTGTTTTTGTTTTGTTTTAATTAGTGAACAATATTGAGCAGAACGAACAAACAAAAAATACGTTTATAACTAACACATGAAGATGATGCCAAGAATATGGAACAATGCATTAATATTGCTATTATTTCGCTTTCTATCGAAAAAATGTAACAAATGTGTGAATTAAAAAAAACACTTGTGACCTGTAAAATTGTTGAGTGAATTGATTATGACAGTAAAGCTGAAATGTGTAAGAAAAAACATGGGAACTAAACATTCTTTTATAAGTTATCTAAACTATAGAATAAAGCATACATCATATGCTTCAAACGTGAGTAAAATTGAAGAAATATAATAGCCACTGTAACTGTGTTTGCTTCGATTTAGTTATCTTTTGATAGAATACAGAGATATACTTATTGACGTGACCGTTCCGACAATACATAACGCGTTCGTTTTATCTGCAAACCCATTACCGGGCCCATAAGAAATTTTCCACAGATCTGACTCCCTTCGTACCCATCCGCAACACCAGGGGAAGCCGAAAGAATAGATGTTGCTTGCAGTGGAAACATCCAAATGGGTAGTAATTTCCGTCACGTGGTTTTAATCGAACATTGCGCCAAACTACGTTCCCAGCCGCTCGTTCAGTCGGAACATCGGAACAGTTTCACATCGAAACGTAAAATCCCAACCCGAGCAACCCAAATTGAAGGATGTCAATTACAGTGGAAAAGTATCCGAGAACGGGGAAAAACCCCTTTTCCTGGCGGATGCCGATGATGTTACGGATGAGCGTACCGAGCCAGGCCAGTAGTAGAATGTAAGGAGGGAAAAAGGGTTTATCGAGGCCGTTGCGAGCATGCAAACTATCCTGCCTCGATCGCTTTCGGAAGTCCATAAATAAAGAAATATCGCCTTAAATCGCTTCTTAGCACGCTTCCGCGCTTCGGTGTCATTAGGGAAGCGCCGTCATTTTTTTTTTTAATGGGATGAGTCATTCGACTGGCAAACTATCCGAGATACCTCCGGTGCAAAATCACTTTATTGCTATTTATTTTTACGATATTGCTCGTGCACGCCGCGAGTCGAGCCGCCCGTTCGCCAAATGTTTCCGGTCGATGCGTGAACGCGCGATGCGTGCGGAAGAATGGCACGGCTTCCCGGCTGGAAAGGATGCTGCCGGTGCGAGCAATCCTTTCCATTTGCAGCTCCATAACATTTCCGAACAGAGGGCCCGCGAAATCGGGCCTTGGAGCGCGAGCGATATCACTTCCGTTGCGTTGCAAATGCGTGAGGGTAGCGCGCCGAAGGTACGCAATATCCTGCACCGGATGCGTAATTGCTGTGCGTAGGGCTGTGCGTGTGTACATGAAAATGAGCGGCTGGTTTCATGCACGGTGGTATGATTGCATGTTTTATATCCTTCGTTCGTTCGCAGCGCAGGGGAAGCCTCTTGACGCTGTTGCACAGAGAGGCGAGTTCGCGAATTCTCCCTACCGTGGAACACACATTTCAAGCATCGAAATTCCCCGCAGGGATTTCCGATCAGTGCGATGGGTATGGATTGGCAGTGACGGTGTAATGAGCGTTGTTTTCATTTCTTTGTTGATGGATGTCCCTGGTGGCTGGTTTTGGCGTAAGGACCCGGACGCACGTATTACGGAGGATTCGACTCCTCGTTTGTGCAGGAAAACGAGTGGTTTAGCAAATCAAATATGTTGCTCTTCGGTAGGCAATCTCGTTTGTCTTGCAAACAGATGAGATGGATTAATACGGGTTTGAATTGGTAAATGCTGTGGGTATTCGTAAGCCTATGGGCATCATGGGAAGCACATATTTAATGCTATTACCTATATCTAAGGCAGTTATTGCAAGGAAATGCAGATTTAATGCAGGAACTCGACGATACAGTTAATAGTTAATAGTTAACTAATACAGTTAATAGTTTATTTTCGATACGTTTCGATATAACAAGGAAAACAACAACATACTCTAGATTGGAACCAAACTCACTCATTTTTGTGATATTTTTACGTATAAAACGAACAATCGTTAAGCATTTGAAAAAAAAAATAATATAAAAGAAAAACAGTAACAACTGGAAAGTTATTTTTTTGTCATTCTCTTTTTGATTTTTTTGTCATTCTCCAAACAATGTAAACATACATCTGAAATGTCATATTCATTCAAAAAATAAAAAATAGCTCAACTCTAGAAAAACAAACATGAATTAAATGTTGTGGAAAGCTCAATGGAAACCACAAATATAAAAGATATAAAAAAACCATCAAACAAACAAACTTAAAAAAACACAAAACATATCAAAACACGGAAAAACAAAAATAAACTAAAAAGAACAGAGTCTTTGTATAAATCACCTTCAAGTGTTCATAATTCGTATCATTGAAAAGGTAATTAATTTTAAGTTTCTTGCAAACTTCGAATAAAGCTTTCAGCCATCCACAAACAATGAAAGAAGTAAAAAAAACAACTGTTATGCTCTCAGACTAAGAGTCTAATAAACTTCCCCACAATCAATAGCACACGAAGTGTTGCAACACAGTTCGAACAATGGTGAACTCTAATTTAGCTGCGCTTGTAAATTCATAAAACTTTCCTCCTCTAATTACCCCGGGGAACAGGTCCGGTCCACTTGAACGGGCTCGTTTTACGGCACCCGATGTGCATCCTTCGATCCGGTCCGATCTAACTTTCGGTTCGATTTCATTGGAACCAAATCAAACGGGCAAAAATTACTACAAACGGAAAGCAGCGTAAAAGTTGCTTCCGTTCGCTGATGACGCCGGAAAGTGGTGGTACACTTCATTGGACAGGATTCAGCCCGAACAAAGAAAGGATCTTCCCTTCCGAAACGGCTCCGCCACTCATCAGCCCCGGCAGCATCACGAGCGCAGCACAATTAACGACACGATCTTGAATTGCCCAAGTGTACCGGCCCGTCCTTTCATCGGAATTCAACGGAACGATGGCAGCACAAGAGACACACACAGGATGATATAAAAATATAAAAAACCAAACCAGTGGGGAGAGTTCCGATTGTAAAAACGAAATCATTCCACCATAAAGCAATGCCAGCAAGCCAGCATCGAAACGTCGGCAGCCCGCCCGAAGACCATCGCCCCGTGACCATCGCCCGGAGATGGCTGACGGTGGTGTTTGCTGCCAAAAAATTGCTCCCTTCCGCGTGTTTCGACGATGTGAACCGAACGGTGCGGAATAAGTCATCAAAAAGTGGTCGTATAAATTATGATTCGCTCGTTGCCTGTCGTCGGATGGTTGATGCTATCGATTGTGTGTGTGTGTGTGTGTCTCTTGTGCGATAAGTTATGGGTACTTTCGAATCAGAGCTGCGGCATTTATGCGGTGTTGAATTTTGACGACAGGATTGATAGTGCCACGATATCTTGGAGGAATTAAAACGCAGAGATTTATCTCTCAGAATCTTGTTTTACACATAATTTATACTGTTAAAATCAGTTTTATCAATAGCAAGAAGCAGTAATCCTTTAAGTTGAACCAAAAATGAGCATTAAAATTCACAAAAAAGAATCTGGCGGGTTATACTGGACGTTAAACTTTTTCAACAAATAGATAAGAAGAGCTTTTGAGCAAAACAGCTCCCTTTAGTCTCAAATGATGACATTTCTTGTAATTTGGTGTTGACGAATGAGTTCAATCAGCTCTCTTTCAGAGGATTATTTATCTTAAGTAATCCAAACAAAGTTTTTTCCTGTACACACATATTCATAGTACGATTAAACGAGATATTGTGAAAACATCTGTTATAAACCTTCGGCAAATGAATATTTATCGGTGTGCGTGTGTACACACAAGGCATCATAAGTATTACTTTCCCAGCATCAACTTGACGCTTATGGCCAGTAAATTGACTTGCAACTTTTATACCTCACCGGCGTTTTCTCCCCTTTTACACTGTGACGTTTGGAATAAACGACTCAATTTGGAGAATTGCAGCGTCAAACGCGAAGCTGCAAATGCCTGTCCCGGTCGGGTCACATATGGCCCAGACGAGCCGAGGAGGAGGAGGAGGAGGAGGCGGTGGCGAGAGGCAAATTTCACTTGCCGCTGTCGAACACTCCTTCGTGCGCCAGGGGCCAGGGGTACAAATGGGACAAAATTTATCGACAACCAACCGAAGACAGCGCACCGCTGCCCCAAAAGTCCAACGGCAGATAAACACACATTAGCGCGAAAGTGTAGAGCCTCCGGGGAAGTGCAATAAATAAGCGGGCAAATTTGATTACACGGCGACCTCCGGAATCACAGGCGCGCTCACATGCGTTCCCGGACGATTAGAATCCTGCTGACGTTGAGAAGCCGCCGGTGGCGGTGATTTCCACGTCGATTCGCACATCGCACCAAAGCCGGACACCGGGAGCACCCGGTACAAAGGACGCGGGACAACGACAACGACAGCGAGCGAGAGAGAGAGAGAAAAAACGAGCTGTACAAGAAGGACATTATTATTTATTTTTATGGGCTGGCGAAAAGATTTATCGGTTCAATTTTGCTAATAGATTTTCTATTATTAGTTACTGTACTGCCGTGTCGGCTGGGAGCTGGTTTGGAGGCTGCCGCTTCCTTGCGGGAATGTTCCCGTGTTCGACCACAGATGGATTTTCCGGAGCGATGAAAATCCCTACGCAAGTGCTTTCGCCCCCTCGAGGCGCAGACAGGACGACACACTTTCACCGGACCGGGCCCGAAAAGTTGCTGATTGCTGTTGTTTTATTGTTCTCCGGGGGTCCCGAAGGACAATGTCTTTATCTTAATGGATTTCGAAGACAGTGTGCTTCGGCCAGTGTTGGCGTTTGATTCGGTGGAAAGATTTGTCGTGTTTCCCAGCCTGCAGCGATGAAGGAGGTGACGGTGTTTGTAACGATTTCACCCGTCGGCCCGTAAATCGAGCCCAGCACAGCCTACTGGGTGTCTTTTCGATCGCTTGGCAACGAACTAATCGTGAACCACCGTGAGCGAGAAAACTGCTCACCTACTGCGTGACCCAGTTTTGCAGTCCTACCGAACCAAGCCTGCAATTATTGAAAGGAACAACCGAAACGCAACAGGACGCACGATCCTGCGTCCGCGATACGCACCCTTTTTCGCGCGCGCCCGGTCCCAAGGGGCGACCAGTTTTCATTCCGGGCTCGGGTTTATTGTTCTACACGCGGGTTGCCCTTCCCCGGGCGGTGTTGTTTTATGTCCCTCTCATCGCGTGGAAAGCATTTTGAAAGCGTCACCCTTGCCCGGTGATGATGCCCGCAAACGATGCAAGTCCAAGGCTTCTAGCTTCGTTCACCAAAGGCACGGTTAATCCTTTTTTCCGTTCCGCTGACTTCGGGTGTTGTTTGCCCCGAAAACGTTGCCAAATAAGGATAACAATAATAGAGAAATAAACAATGTAATACCCTGTTTATTTCGTCCCATTCCGTGTGTAAGTCCGCGTTTTTTTTTGTTGTTGCTTCAATGTTTTCTTCTTCTGGTCCGGGGCTTGTTGCTTACGGTCGTCGACCAAGGAGCGGATTTCTTCGCGAGTCCACCGAGACGAGGGGTGACCGGGCGGAATTCTTCCGGAGCGTCCTTTACTGCGTCGACAATAATTGCAACGACTGGATTATGTTTTCATTGCTTGAGGACGAGTGTCCTGTACGCGTAACATGCGGGACAGCATTTTCCATTGAATTCTCTGAGCTTTATTTGTGTCGTAGCTATTTAGGTTATGTCTTATGTGTGATATAAGATGTTCAGCCAGGTGTACCTCTCGTTTTCTTAGTTTGTGTACTACTAGTCTCATTCCTTTTGCGATTTCATGTATCTTTACAATTCCTTGCAAATTATTTAGAAACTCTTCGATGGCAAGAATAATTAATATGATCTTGAAAACATGTCATTTGCCAGTTTTAAGTGCGTGTCTCGAATTTTGTGAGACGTTCTGGTAATAATTGTATTATTGTTGTAAATAAATAGTAGCATATTAAATGATTTTTTATTAGATTATTAATATCCTAAAATCCTCAATATGTAAACGAAAACTCTATTTATCTTCAGTCCATATACCAGCTTCCCACACCATGTGACTTCTTGTCAAACGATGAACAAACCTTCGGAACCTCAATACTTTCGGATTATCTTACAATACAAGTGTTGCACCAAACTCTACATATTTATGACATTCTTTCGTGTAATAAAATTTGCAAACTATTTCCTCCCCATCCGCCGCTGGAAGCATGCTGCCACGACCAGATGGCAACGCGCGTAACAGTAATCAAATTCGGAAATATTGTTTTCATTGGAAAGATATCCACGGAGACCGGCGGGATCCGTGCGCTCGTGTTTGTGCTACCGCGCACTCCGGGCAATCCTTTCACACAGCTACCTAATAATAATGATAAGTTATTTGTTCTTCAGTGCAAACATTACATGCGGAAGACCGAAGACCGCGAGAGCCGAGACGACGGGAGCATAATTTGAAACGAACGAAACGAGGGACGAATGGATTCAGCCAAATTCTCGTTCCCCAAGCACCCGTGAGGGCCGCGCTCGTGAGGACAACGGCAGCCTCGCGGCCATCCCGCAAGAGCCTTCTCCGCGCGGCGCGAGGAAATCGATCCGCGTGAATATTGATAGGCAAATATTTGCTATTCATCGGATTTATTTGATTTGATTTCCGTGTACTCTCGAGGGCTTCCACTTCCACGTCGCCCTGTGCCTGTAGGTTGCTTCCATTCACAAAGTTATACCTTGTGCCAGCGCAGCGAACGGCATCGTTAGGAACGGATGCTACCACATCACGAAGCGGCAGCAGATATGAATGCATTAAGCATCGAAACGATTAGAATCTCCTCCGAAACTGATGCTACTTACGATCGGCGGTGTGTGTATGCCCAGCTGGGTGGATATGAAATTTCAATTTGTAAGTCCTTCTTCCCGGATATCTCAGCCCGCTGGGAGAAAAGGGCTCCCACCCGCGTGAAAGGATAGTTCCGGGGCGAATAACCGTACGCACCGAAACCATTAGGCCATTATGCAGACGGTGCGTCAAAATAATCATCAATCGTGGCCCAACTGTCACCCGGTAATCGTAACTAGCGCCTGCGTCGGTCGTTGCAAAATCACAGTCAATTACCTCTTTTCGCAGCAATGGCGAAGAGTAAGTAGTCAACGGCCGGCGGGCCCGACGGATCAAATTTCGCAACTTCTTTTTTACCGCCCACCCACCCACCCACCCGGGTGGGGTGACAAAAGAGGGAGCGATTTGCAACGAATCGAGCGCGGCCCGGACGGCGAAGGTGCACGGATAGCATCTCGGGCGGCCCATTATCACGTCACGGCACGCACGGGGACAAGTGCTTATGACACAAATCGCGTGTGAAAAATGATGCAATTTAATGCAGACGCGTGAATATTCGCGCACAGTGTAGCGGCCCAGAACGGGAAACACACTCCGGGAACGGATTGGGCGTTTGGCGGATTTCCCACTCCGGTGTGCGGACCGATATCGTACGATTCCATCGCGTCCCTCCAGCGCGGCAGGCTCGAGATGCAGCGCGGAAGCAGACGGAAAGTCATTTATATTCATCTCTCCATTGTAACGAGACTGTTGAACCCGATGACACGGGTGCGACGTGCGGTGCAGTGGAGGTCGGAACGAACACAAGTATGAAGGCGCCAAAACGCTAAAGCTTGCGCTCAGGAATGACAAATGATTGGCGCGCGAGTTTTGGAAGTGCTGTATTGGAATGTTCGGGGAGTGGTTGTTGATGCGAAGAGTGCTTTTTTGAACATTTTTTTAGAAATGAGTTAATTTTAGTAGCTTGCATTTCTCATTTTTCCCGGCTTTAGTGTGCGTTTCTCGGTACTAAAACGAGCATGAACTTTGAGGGAGCTTAGCTTAGTTTACTTCTATTGTTATCTCTTTCGTTGGATAAAAGAACACATATTTTTGTTTGTAAAATCGCCAATATCCTTTATTTAATTAATGGAAAATGTATTTCGGTTTTTTCCTTACGCCGCAAAGATCTTCAGGATGATCTTCTGGATCTTCATCCCCTAATAGAGGTAATAATAGACTCATAGCCATTGTTTCTTTCGATCAGAGTGGACTGTATATTGAGCCTTCAAGCAGTTTTGGGGAGAAACGCAAAACACCTCCGTTCTGGTTCGTAACTACTTCAAGACTACTTTATTCTATAGATAAGCATGTATTGGTAAACGTCACTCACTGACAGTCAGTGAGCATCAACCTTCCGTTCTGCTGCTCGTCACCAGGGGTACGCAACTCGCGCAACAGCCATAAATAAAAGAAAATATATTTTTGGAAAACTGGCGCGATCTATTGGCGAGAGTGAGAGTGGCGAGAGATGAGAGTGGCGCCATCTCTTGGTAGGAGATGAAAGTAAAGAGATGTTTCGGTGTCTCCATATATTTTCATCATTCCATGAAATTTTCCATTATAGTGGAAAACTATAAAACATTTTCTGGCGTGTTTAGTACAGCTGAAATGAATTTGAAAGGGCTTTTCATATTTATATACAGAAGATAATGGTATCATTGCCCATACTGAAGTATTTGTGAACCAGTTAATACTACAAAAAGTGAGATAACAACTTTTATGATCACCGTACCGTAACCACTGTTTCTGCGAGCTGCTCGTCCAGTTCTTCAGCTGTCTCCTTACACAGTCTGAACCGGAATATCGAAAACTCTCCCAAAGAAAGTCCAACTTCTTTGTAATCTGCAGCGAAATCCAGCCCGATTGCATTCCGATTTTCACGCACGTTCTTCCACAGAAACAGAAACCGGTGGCAATAAATTTCTCCTCAAGCGCCACCACACAAAAGCGGGAAATGCGATCGCGGCAATGTAATGTACGAATCAAAAAACGATGCCCAAACAGATCCGCGGCAAATCCAGCCTTCAAACTCGCACCGTCGGAACCGGAACCGGTCGTCGGTTTTGTCTTTTTTTTTTGTTTCTTTGATTAATTTTTTTTCTCGCAGCGCATCGTTTTTTTCTTATTTCTTATCCGCGGAATGCCACGGCCGCGTGGAATCACTCACCGTGGCAGGGCATAACGCGAATCTCCGCGGTATTGGAATGGGGTGCGCATTTTTCCCCCACCGTCCGTGCGGCTTCGGGCCGTATCGGAAGGACGCGTATTCTTATGTTGATTGGAATGGAGAAAAAAAAAGCGGTAAGGGGGAACTACTTTCACCCTTAGTCGCGGGGTCGAACGATTAGAAACCGAACAGTTCTTGCGATCCGGTTTCGCCAACAGCGCGCGATGAATGATTGTAGGTTAGTGGGAATATGAAAGGGAATGCCATGAAGAAGATGGAGAAAACAATCCTGCTAAGCCCTTAGGCGCGCTGTCAAGAATGGGTAGCGAAGTGGACGGGAAAGCCCGTCGACGGCGTAATATTGTAAAGCAAACGACGAACAAAAGGCTGACGGAATCTTCTTTCATCGGCGAAATAAAAAACAAAACATACGCTTGGTTCGCTTTTGAAGGCGCACCCGTGGAAGCACTCTTGAGGGCAAGTTTTTCGAGCAGTTTCTACATTTCTTCACTCAGGCCCGATTCCTGTAACCTCCCGTTGGGTTGAACCTAACGCTGCTGGTGCACCGATTTGCATATGAAACGATCGTTCAAAAGTTTACAACCCGTGTGCTGGGCGGGCACCGTTGGGTGGTGCCGGGTTGAATTTTTAATTATTACTTTCGTCCGAAAAACCTTCAACCTCGGGCCACTATTTTGGGATGTTGAATTGCACCGAAAGAAAAAAATAAAACAAAACCACTCCCCACGGCTCGGAACTTCCCCTTCGCGATTGCATCAGCCGGCGATGCACAGCAACAAGTCGCGTAAGGGATGATGCACACCCTTAAATGGTACCCGGGGTGGTAAGCTCAAATCGATTTCCACTGTAATCCGCTTTCGGCAAGGTAGCGCACCGCGAGCCGAACAGGAGCGAGTCCTTTCGGCGGTTGTTTATACGTTTTTGATTCGCTTTAAATTGCACCACCTCACGCGTTCGTTGTTGTTCCGTCCGGTTCGCGATTTTCCGTTTTCCAATGGGACTTTAGTGGCCGGAATGGGCAAAAGTGAAAACAGCACGGAGAGGTTTCGTTTTGCGAAAAATTGATCCCAAATCCGCTTTGTTTGTGCGATATAATCACAACAGTCGTGGATAAGGCAGTTTTGCTCCTTGTTGCGCTTGACGTGAGCTAAATTAGTTTCAAACAGTGTTGGTGATTGCAAGGGAAACTTCTAATCAAAAGCAGCTTAGTTTGATCATACGATCAGTTTAAGCTATTCGCAACATAGAACAAAAATAGATTCGATGAGAAATTTTTTAAAGTATGACTTATGTTTATTGTTTTTTTTTGTTTATAGTCATTGTATTTTCTATATTGAAACAAATGACTAAACCGTTTCAACAACGAGATAAATAAATAGTAAATGGTAACAATGTTTTAGTGAAACAAGCGAAAGAAAAATAAGTTTCTTTTATAACAAAGTAAAATAGTAAGTAGTTTAAAAACAGACAGTATTACTAAAAACACAAATTCTACCGGAAATGTAAATTCAAAAAGTCACCTGACCAAATTATTTCCATAATCACCAATTATGCTTATGAATTCTAGCAAAAATCCCATAAAACTGTAACAGATATGAGATGTGTCATAACTATACTTTCAATTCATGTTTTGTATTGTAATTCATTTAAGTATAAGAGATCTGTTTTGTCCATTGTTCTATATTTAGTCTAAAATGAAACGACAGATGAAAATAAAAAAGTAAAAAATGATAAAATAAAGAAAAATCAAATAAATAATTCAATTGATTTACACGATTGATAAACGATTACAAAATCATATTAACTCATAACAATCTACAAAAAAAAACACAACCGTAATTTATCATTACACTTCGCTAACCCAAATTATTCCTACATAAAGCGCTGATTAGATTACTCTCTCTCTTTTCGCGGCAAATGTACCGAAACCGGCGACCACCTTATCGGCAGCCGACGACGATAAGCGACGTACAGACAAGGATGTGTGTGTGTGTGCGCGAATGTACGTGCACGTTTTAAAACCACTTCCTGCGCGAACGAGTGTGAACGCCAACAGCGGGAGCTGTCAGCAGTCGAAAACACGCACTCGGTAAATAATAAATTTACTTATTTACGTGCTTCCGATCTCGTAATGGGTATGAGAGGACCAGAGATCCTGTGATTTCTCTTCCGCTGCAAAAAAAACCCTTCGTCCGCAGCGCGCCGGCCCGCAAAAAATATCCCTCCCGTTTATGCCATTCCATTATTCGATGTTTCTAGCTCATTTCACATCGACACACGGCTTCGTGCGACTCTCGCTTTCAGGGCGACAAGGGTTTTTTTTTTGTTGGTGTTGCAGGCGCCAACAGCACTTTCCCCCCCCCCCCCCTCCGGTGAAGATGTCCCGGAGGTTCACGACCGAACCACCAAACAACGAAGAAGAAGAAGAAGAAGCAGCGAGAAAGATACAAGAATGGGACCGGGATTACATCTCCCACTGTGTGACATATTACGACGTACTTATGGCGCTGATGCCGGGACACAGCGGGACCAAACGCCGAAGCAGCAGCAAGGACACCGACATATGCTCGTGCCATTTCGGCTCTACGGCCCCGGCACGACAAAACGGTCCACCAGGCTGGCGCTGAGCGGCTGTCGCCGGGAAATTCCGCCGGTGGAAGAACAGGGCAGGATTATGTTACGCGAACATGGGCGCACGTTCAGGATACGGGAGTCGCGGGTTTTTTTCTTCTTCTTTCTTTTCGGTTCGTGTTGCTTTCTCCCCACACACACACACACACACACACACATACACATCCCTCGGTGCGCTCATCATCGACAGCAGCGTCATCAGCATCATGATCCTGTGAGCCGAAAAAGAGTCCCCGATGGGAATACAGCCGACACAGCCGACGAAGATTTGGCAAAGGTGCGCTCCTCCGCAGAAACGAGCTGATGATTGAAATTTTAAACTTTCCATTTTGGGCAACCCCACGCCACGATGCGCCACGGTGTGTCGAGGGGGGGACCATTGTTCGAAAATGAAAAATAACACTTCACTTCCTGATCTGGCGGCACCGCGGGATCATCTTCGCCCGTTTGGGAAATTCGCATCTCGGGAGCACGTGTGGACGCGCAGGACACGTAAATTGACGCGAAACGCGGGTGGTGACAGGTTGCCAAATCTCGGCGCGTAATGATTCCATCAATTCGGTGCCCCGCGTACGCCGAGGCTCTCGTGTGCGCCTAACAAGGTGAGGGATTTTTTTTGCTCTCTCTCCATAATCAACTTTCCGGGTGTCAGATTTTTTGTTGTTGTTCGCCTTATTGTTGCGTATACTTTCTTCCGAAAGCCAGGGGCTTAAAGTTTCGAAAGGATAAGGGTTACCTTCAATCCTAGCACGGTGTCCATATCGCACCATCGTTCCCATCCATCGTTACCGACGCGGCAGGCCAAAGTAACACAGTAGGCCGTGCCGTGATTTATGATGTCTCTTCCTTGGCTTGTGAGCTCTGCGCAGACTTTACTGTCGCAGCATAAAATTTAAATAACTCCATCAACACTATCTTAGCGCCAATGGCGAATGGAGCTACTTTATCGCCCGGGAACCTTCCCACGGAATCAGTTTCTCAAGCGTCCGGAAAACACATTTCGCGACGATTAACGTGCGCTTAATAGCGCACAATATTGCCTAATTCCGGAAGTTCGCTCCTGACGTCACCGGGACGTCGTAGCATCGTCCCCATCGTTGCCTTGTTGTTGATAGGATGCCGCGCAAAGATTAATTTCCTCCCGGTTGTTGTTTTTACAGCTCGGTCGGTCGTTGCCCCCGGAGGGCACTTTTTCCCAGCCCCACCACGCACGCACGCTGTCTGTAAGTGAAATCTGCGCCAAAGTTCCGGCAATAACATTAAAAATGAAAGTAAATTTATTGGTAATAAAAACACATTTTCCCGGCCCGTGCGCACTGCTCTGGGAAGGATCGTTTGAAGACGAACGATGAGTGGTGCTAGGAGGAGTGTGAGCCAGGGATGGAGGTACCAGAGCAATCTGTAAATCTGTTTTTGATTTACAATACGTTAACACTCGACTTGAACAGGCCGGCCCAGCTCCACCGGACAAGACACTGTGATTTCTTCGAGTCGGAACTTTCTTCTACACCGTACCCAATCCCGATAAGCGTGCGATGGAAGTGGCAACCAAGAGATTGAACGAGCTGATGAGAAAACTGACTTCCCTTGTAGCGCAACGTATTACATCACGTACGAGTGGACCCTCCCATATCCCAGTGGATGAACCACTCGATGAGACGCCGACAAAACGGGAAGCCGAACGACATTGTCACCATTTGATTGATAATTATGACAGCAATAAAACGAAACGATCGAACGATCTGCTTGCGGCGTGTTCCGTCTAAACTGTCCTCACTTCAGAACCGGCCGCCGTTTAACGCGATGGGTGGGGTCGAGTGAGTCACAACACTTGCCTCCCTAATCATCGTCTTATCACGCTCGCCCTCAGGACGCTTCGCACCGGCCCCGTACGACCGCAGAATGAAAATATCCCCGATCGACCCTAATCGTGCCGCCGTGTGCGCTAATGCTGCGGCTCCCCCAGGCTACTGACCACCACGTGGCCGGGGTTTTCCGATTTTCCTCGTCTCACCTTATTTAAATCGGATTCCGAACCCCACCGCAGGCCTACCGTTCCGATGTTTGGAATGGAAATTCAGAGAAAGCGGAAGAAAAACCTTCACCCTACGGCAAACGATAGCGGAGTATTTATTTTTTTGCTGACCAGTTTGTTTCAATGTTATCGGAGGTTCCCAGGGCAGAAAAAAAACTCAAAAAAATACGGATACATACCAGCTCCGGGACCGGAAAACTGACCAGGACACGTGATTCACACCCACCCTATAGCTACGGTCGATAATGAAGTACCATTGTCATCGTTTCCGCGGACCGGATACGCTCTGTCTAGCTTAGTCTAGGATTAATCAGTGCTAGTATTGTTTTAATTTCCTTCCTTGTTCACGTTTCTGTATGCGAATATACATGTGTGGGTTGTTTTTTCTTCTTTTTCGCGTGATACACCGTCATTGCCGTCGGTTTTAGCCAGTGGTTTCGTTATGCTACAGCGAGTGTCACAAGGATATAGTTTTGTACAGATTGTTTCTACATTCGGTGAGAAAATAACTATAATATTGCGTTTTTATTATATTTCTAGCTATAAGATCTGCTATATCTTTTATTTTCCATACTATTTTCCATCTTTTTATTTATTTTTTTATTATACTGACTATCACCCTGTCCGCTAGAACATGTTTGGTGTTTTTGAGTCGTTTTTAGAATTTATGTACGGTCATGTAAGATAGTTTGTTTAGTAAGGTGATAAGGCCATTTCTATTGGCCAATAACTAATTTGACAATTAAGATGAACATAAATATAATCATAGACATAAATAGAAGCATTAATTACTAGCCTTATTTAGCTATAAGCAGCTCTGCCAAAAACCAGAACATCTTTGTCAGAAACAAAGCAAATGCATCATAAAGAATAATTGAATTCAAAACAGGCATAGTTTAGCACATATTCCCGCAACAAGAAAACTAGGTTTTAGTACAAATTTCCAAGTCAATGTAACAATCCAAAAAATATATGACATAATAATTGAAATAAACATAATTGAAGAAAACTTGCCTCAAATTGAGCAAATAGCAGCGCAAAGTTGTTCACTTTAATCATTAAATTTTTCATAAATTGAAGTCCATTTGCCCCTAAATAATACCAAAGAAGACCATCATCAGCTGCATAGCCTACTAAGATGTTTTTTTTGTGTCGGTTACTGTAATCTCTCTCACTTTTCCCGTGTATTGTACGCGGTGCAATTCCACCATGACAAGTAGACATTTTTTTCTATTTTATTGCGTACATTGTGCCCTAATGATAAGACGGAAATCCCATTGGTTCGATTTTGCTAAAAACCGTTCTCCACTGTACGGGTGAGTACAAATTTCCCTACCCAGCACACATACATATGCTCCGGCAGCGGAGCGCAACCTGCCTTCCCGTAACGTGCACCATAATCCAATAAATCTTCTTCCGCAAATTATTAGCTTTTGCCATCATTATCAAAATCAAGCGAAATCCCCGTCCGATCAAGGGAGGCGCGCCCGGGACGGGGACCGGCGCCAGGGGAATACTTATTGCCTTAAATACCTTTATTATCCTTCCCGCCCGCCTCGCGAACGGTGAGTGTGGCTTTTTTACCGTGCCTGTGCGGTGCGGTAGTTGAAAGAACAGCTTCCCGAAATTAGCCTACGATCGGCGCACTTGAAACGCTCGTGGCGTATGGATGAGGGCGTCTTGTGTTGTGCGTGTGTGTGTTCCCTCCGTTCTCGTCAGCTCCTCCACCGATAGGCAGATAGGCATCAAAACGCGTGATGTGATATATCCCACCATGACAGGCCCGTGCGAAGGATGAGTGCGTGCGCTTTCCCGCGAGTGATGATCTCGTCGGAATGATAATGTATTATTATAATTTTTATGGTTTTTCCACCGGCGGTAAGGATGCTTCACGAGCTCTCAGGGTAAATATTTGACGGCGCTCAACGTCGTGCCTCCCCTTGTGTGTGGGCGCGCGTTACAAGCGAAGAAAGCTTGTCTTTCCCTAACCAACGACCGTCTCGAGACCGTCTCGTGAGAGTAAGTAAAACGCTAATATTTGTGTTAACAATCATTCGTTTACATCTCGTGTATCGCGTTTGGTACAATGGGGAAAAAGTGCGTCCGCTCTGTGCCCTCCACACAAACTGGCTCGCTTTCCGACTTCTCCTTTTCAAGCAGACGATGAAAAGAATGCTACATGCTAATCAGGTTGATTAAGACACTTTCTCTCGCACCCTGGTGGAAAAAAGGTGTCCCTACGCCCCTCATTAATGGTGCTTAGGGCCTGCCCGAAATGCAGGCGGGACGATGTGTTAGTAAGACGATCTTTTAATTTGACCCCGGAATAGCCCGCGGCGGCGCTGTCGCTCTGCCCAACGCGGAGTAATGAGAAAAATTACCTTTTCGCACTTTCTTCACCGGAGCCACACATACACACAAAAAACGAATGATCTAACCTTCCATAACGAGGACCTGTGTCATGACCTGCAGGCGGTACGATTAGGGACGTCGTCAGGAGACGCTTCTAAGGTTTGCGTGTGTTGCGTCTTCACGATGACTCAAGCGCCAAGTGCACCCGATTTGTGTGACGTTCCTTAATCGCATTAAACGAGCGTACCGGCGGCGCTCCGTGCCGCTCGTGGCCACATCTAATCGCTAGTGCGTAAGCACTATTTCATAATTAATTTTCCACGGATTAGTTTCCCCCCCGTCTTTTGATGCGTGATGCGAGTGGTCACAGCCACTCATCTCCGGCGGGAGAAAGACCCGGAAATGGGAAACCGAGGACGCGTTCTGACAGGTTATGCGTCCGGATATGTGGAAGCGGGCCGCGCGTGGCCACCGACGCAACAGCGCCGACGGCGAAGTAATGAGACAGCCCCTTCTCCATGCGTGTCTTTCTGCACGAAGCTGTAGCCGGGCCGGGACAGCCATCTCCACGAGAGAAGCACGGCAACGGTTTGACGTTTTCTGCTAAAGTCTGCTGTCAAAGTCAATCAGTGCGTAATCATCTCCAGAACGAACGAACGAACGAAAGTCCGGAAACCGGCACTGGATTATGCTTGCCGCACTTGTGGCTGCTTTTTGGGAGCGAGCGGCGGGGGCCCCACGCGGTATAACTCGCATGATCGATTTTAATTAGAGCAATTCGTGACGGAGAAAAGTATACGGCCCGGTACGGCTGATGCTGATAATGGCTTCGGCGCACTCGGAGCTCGGATAGTTATCGTAATGAGCATTGCCGTTTCATTAGGGTTTATGATATTACCGGGTTTTCGCTGCCGGCTGGCGGGTGGAATTGGATCGGAGCGTATTAGATAATTGTGAGCCAGAGCCGGAGAAGCCATCGGAAGCCGTGCAATCTCTGAAGGATGTTTGCGAGTGTTTCATGGTAATATGTGAGGTAGTTTTGCGTTACTGCTAACGTGTGGCATTAAGGACACGTTATTGTCTTGTGAATAAATACAGGTGTGGTATGGCATTCTGATATTTACATTCCATTTAAGGACATTTGCATTGATTCGATCTGTTGTATTTTCGTTTTGTGATGAATATTAATCAAATTGAATACATATTCTATGAGCTCCTATCGTTGTGTTTAAACGTTTTTTTCTTCTATTTTATGTTTAGTAGAAATATTACTAATTCGTTCCCAGATACTTTCATATTTTACGGCACAACTGACGGAATACAGGCCATTCAGTCAATTATGCTAGTTTTAACCATCAAATTATCATTACTCAGATTTCTTCTACTAAACTAGAACTATCCAACAAATAAGATACACATATGCTCTCTAAGTATTCTGGACTGAAGGAGTATTAACATTTCATAATACTTTTCGCATCCGAACGATCTTTTTGAACTTTCGATACGGATTATCTCTCTTATCTTATTAACAAGAGTTTGTTTTAGCTATGTTTTGTTTTTTTTTTACAAAATTTGGGAAGTAATTTGTAGTCTTCCAGAATTCGGATTGCATTGCTCTTGAAATTACTTTTTTTAATTCATCTGCACTGCATTAAATTCATATTTAATTAATTGAACATAAAGCATTCAATTCGCCATACACTAAATCTACAAACCCTTTGCGTTAGGTGCTTTCATGCTTCTCTTCCTTCTCTAAACGAACAACCGAACCAGAAGACTCGTGAAACGAAAGCTAAAAAGCACCAACATCAGCAAAAAAACGTACCTCATTCAAAACTGTTTCAACCCTTCGCAACGTATCACCGCTGTCTGTCCGGAACACCTTCGGGAAAGTCGTACTAGCCGCGTGGCTGCCGCTCCCAGAATCGTGCCAACTCATCAACTACAGATTTTCCGCTCCCGTGCGCTCAACCGAACGAAACGGATTAGTTAAAGAAAGCGGTTGACAACGGACAGCGCGAGCGAAGAAAAAAAAAACCCAGAATAATCATAAAATAAAAGAATGCCAAAGAAAGCCATTGAGGCGAAGAGTTAATTCCCTGTGTCCTTTCGCATTATTCCCCGATGATGAGTTTTATTATTCCGGCACCACGTCGTTGCTCTTCTGGGCGATTCGAACTTTTTGTTTTTTTGCTTCCTTCGGACGCTTTGTCCCGGTGCCGATTTGTGCATTTGTCATTGAATTTGGCCGGGGACATAAAACACGGCTGCATCCACCATCCGGCACCGGGCCGGAGCCCACTCGACACTTCGGGCGGAGATTTTTTCGAATTTAATTTCGTTTGTAATCCTTCCGCGGGCGAGTAAAAAATGACAGTATCATTGTTGATAATTATTTTCTTTTTCCCTAAATCAACCTCCGTGGAAAGGGGGAAAAGGACACTCACGCCGGGCAGTTCTCTCTCTCTTCTCGTTTATCATCTTCGGAGGCAGAAGCCGGCCAGCGTGGCATGGGAGCGTGAAAATGAAAAGTGCGCGTAAATGGAAAAAATCGGTTCTATAAACTTGATGAAAAAAAGAAAAAAAAGTGGTACTTAAGTGCACTTGCTACCACGACTGTCGCCCCGTGCGCCATAGTTTGCAATTTCGGGCAGGAAAAATTTGTCTTTAGTGTTCTTCCCGGGGAAGGAAGTATCTTTTTAATTATTTCTTTTTTTTTTGCTGGTCCGCTCTATGCTCGAGCATCGTTGAAACGAGTCCTTTTATACTCGGCGCATTGGCGTTCGTTGATTAGATTTTTATTAAACGCTGCCCATTCATCGCCCACCCCGTTCGGGCACCGGTGAAAGTGTTCGCACCGTATCCGAACGGGATACACTTGAACGGGAGTTGAGCCGGTGGAACGAAGGCAAAGAGAAAAGCTAACGCACGCGTGAGCATCGCATCGCATCCGACCGCTGTCTCCTCGCACACCGATTAATCATGGGATCCCCCATTGGCAGCCGGGCCGGAGTGGTTGGGCTGCCAATGTGCGCCAATAACCCGACCATCGATAAACCCGGGCCCGGCACTGACGACTGCAATTTTTCACATCGTTTATATTCATTCGGGCCGTAATTAAGTGCACGATTTGTGCAGCGCGAACGCCATTTAATGCGCACTATCGATCTTCATTCGGTGTCCGCGCGTGAAAAGCGTGGCTAGTGTGGCGGAACCGATACCGAAGCGGAAGGAAATTCCTCCCAATCGATGATTCCATTGTGCAGCGGCGGGTAATTGGTGAGTGAACTATAAGGTGATTGATGTGTGAGGTTGAGAACGGGAACGAAATCAGGAGGCTGTTTATTTTGTTTGTGTTTAATTATGCCATTTTCTCGCGATTTAAGCAGTATAGTGTTTCTGTTGGGAAGTTAAAGTGATTTTTATGAAATTATTTTATTGTTTTTGATGTTTTGACAGATGCGAACATTTTTATAAATGTTCTTACCAACAAAATTGAGATTTTTTTAGTGTTATTCGAGACACAGGATTAAATTTCTTATATGTATTGACAAAACTTATAGAGAAGAACAGATTTGGAGCACAATCGAAACAAAAAAAACCATTCCTTAGCTATGGACATGATAATAGCTTCACTTTTCCAGAAAAGCTCAAAAAGGTTTGAAAATCTTTCATGGAAACTCAACAATCACCATCCCTTCACTTCTATTGAGCTTTAAAACTGTTTTATTGCTCTATTATCTCTCTATGCTCTATTTTATGCATCGTAGAAGTTATTAGATCTTCCGGGTGAGAGATTTTGCCCAAAACTAGGATTGAATTTGAGCTGTCAGAAATAACAGAGTAATGTTTACATGAATAGATCAGCTGATTTTTCGTAGAAAGTTCATATGAAACGCCCAACAATATTTGAAGTACAAAAACTAATCAATGTAAAAGTAAATTCACAGAAAAGGTTTGTTTGATGATAAAACTCATAAAATGTGGTATATTTGCCAGTAATTTCTGAAAGCTTTCAGCTTTCACTGTGAGAAAGTGAATAGTTTGATATTTGATATAATACAGTTTTGTGTACGAGAAGTGCCAACCTGCACAATTCAGAAGCGTGACAAGTGAAGAGAAGAAATCGATGCAAATTTTGGCTGCATCCGGAGCTAGATCTATTTCTAGCCGTTCGCGTTTGTTCACTCAACTATTTATAATAGACCCTTCCGCTTTGAAAATTCACTCAACCATCACTCACATAGCATTGACAGCACTCACCAGTCGCCAACGCTGCCAAAATCGAGCCACTTTTCCCAAACAAAACGTTCAAAGGGCACACGTCCACACGCACACACGGCATCCATTCATCCCATTCTCGCTCCCATTACTACCAGCGCGGTGACACAAACATCCGTTCGGCACCCTTTCCATTCGGCGGCACCGCACGCGACCGATCGATGTGTGGTGACCATAAAATTGGCGTGTGCATATTTCCGCATCGCTGACCAGGCGTCGGCAAACCGGCCGAAACGCGGGAAAATGTGTTTTCCATCCGCGCGGGATAAACGGAACAGTTCGAAGTTTTAAAAAATCGCGCAATCTACCCCGGGTCCGGAGCAAACCAACCTTAACCGACCACACATTCAATAGACTCCAAGCGATTCGGGGCAGGGCGAATCGTGAAAAGAGCATCGAGCCTGTTTGACCACCGAAAACGAGGCCTACTTTGATTCTGTGTGTTGAAATGCTTCACCGAAAGTTGGCTTAGTATATTTTTTCCCCCTCTCGGTTATTAGTTCTAAAGATTTCTGCTGTCGGTGCGTCTGTAAACACTTTTATTTTCAATAAATGGCACGCTTTGATCTCGCTGCATTCATTCGTTCGATAGCGACAGACATGTGACCATTTGGCGACGGTAGAAAGGTGATTAGAACGAAGTCGCTTTTTGCTCCTTTCCGAACGTTGCTATGATACGGCACGGATTTCCTTTGATCTCGGCTCAGACCTTCGGGGGGGAGAGGGTTAGCTTAATTAGGTAGAATATTTGATATCCCGTTGACTTCTGTACGATTTATACAGGGAAAAAAAACCACACACTGGTGAGAGTGAATGGTTTGCCCGCAGTTTTCCCCTTTCTGTTTTCCAAACAATCTCGAAAGCCCACCTTTACAGTGCAGTGCGGTCGGTGAGTTATTCCGTCAATAATCGTAAAATTCAATCACCCACTTGATCGCACGGTACCATATTCCCGACCCTCGCCCGAGGACGCGCCACTTGCCGGGAGGATCACTTTCACCAGCGGGCACTCTCGTCAGCCGTCGATGCAAAGAAGAATATAGAGGAAAAAAAACCTTCACCGCCATGTAAAGAGGAGCGAGAAATCCTTACTACGAGCTCGACATTACGAGTGTGCCGTTAGAGATGATTTAAATCTCGAGCCGGGCGCACACATCGCCGTACTGACGCCGTAAACAGAAACCGAAGAAAGCGATAAACAGCAAAACCTCTAGCAGGCGATGATGCCAACCGCAGGCCATTACGGTTGAATGTCTATTTTCCGGTGCTCGAAGGATGTCGATGGGAGCAGGGGGCAAGTGGACAGATTTGCGAGCATATGTGTGTTTATCTTATCTGCCTCGGTGGCTGCTTCTTGCGGCGTCCTGGTGGCACAACTGGAGCCGATTTTATCGATCCACTGAGTTGATTTGTTCTGCGTTCTGTCGGCGAAGGGAGTAACGTGCAATTGATGGAATTCCTGCGAACCGAACGTGGCCGACGCTTCAGATCATTAACCGTCCGTCTATTGATCACCGCTTCAATGGTGCGTAAGAATCGCACTCACGCACCGCAAAGCGATAGGAAACGTTTAATTGCTCGACCCGCTCGATGAGGAGCGCGTGGTGAAGCACGCGTGGGTAAGGACGACAAATTATCCATCAATCGTCGGACGACGACGACGACGACGACGACGACGACGGGTGCGTTGTTACAACGTATCCGTAAGGATCTTCGCTCACGCACTTTCCACCCGCGTGGAATTGAACTGTCAAAACATGTAGCATTTTTCACGCTTCACCGAGGACGCACTTCCAGCAGGCACGAGCGCGCGTGAGCATCCGAGGCATCACTCTTCCACGAATGCCATGTCTAGAAGCCATTATGGGTTTTTCTTTTCTTCATTTGTGGACCACCGTGAGTGGGAAGGGAACGCAAAATATGAGAATCAAAACGGTTATGACTTATGAAAACTGTTACGAAAACTGCGCCACGCATCACATACTGGCGCTGGCGAGCCCATCCACTATCTCCAAGGACGGTGCCCCCCGACCGCTTCGAACGGTGGTAAATCAATTTAAACGAGGGGTTTACTGACATTTATCATAGGAAATTGGTTTTGTGCGTTGTGTGCGGTGCGCGGGTGTATCACATGAGCATTTTTCGCTTCTTTCTATAGCCTCTATCCACTCGGAAATCGAGTGGAACAGGCGAGTGTGGATATCGTTTTTTTACATACATATATCAAAAAGCGATGTTTTCAAGCTGTGAAAACATGAAACGTAACAAATGGCGGTAGAGGCTAATTGCAGTGATCGAACGAGACAAAAAGCCTACCGACGCGGTAGGCTTCGAGATCGCCTCCGGGCTGATAAGAGCACTTTACACTGTAATTAAATGTCGAATTAATGGCTATCATTACCGTGCGGGAGCATGGCTGGGGGAACGATGCCACATATTCAAACAAATGGACCCTATCTATGTGCGTCTATCGTCGAAACAGTCCTTTGCGACCGTCCCGGAAGCGTGAATGTGTTTAAAAATGCGTTCGTAGTACACGAAAAAACCTCGTTTGGTCACACAAAATAAAATTCATGGCTCGAACTCTTCACTAGCACGGTTATCGGGGTGTAAACATACGACGGCTGGTGAACCAAACTGTGGGTGCCTCCAGTTAATGGGATTTTCCGGCCGAAAAAGGTTCTCTCGCCTCACAGTCCACTCGGAAGCTGGGAGAATTTATCTAATTCCGACCGCAACGCACTTAAATCCAGTAAAATATGAGCAAATTATAGTGCGTCTGCCAAACACATTCACTATCTTCCAAGGGCCTCTTCCTAGCTGGTATCCTTGCAGAAGCACCCAAGCAAGTTGAGGCCGTGGAATTTTTGGTAAATAAAAACTTCCCCGTGCGACCAATCCCCACACCAAAGTACCGAAACTGGTCAAACAAACCGATACTTGACGATTTTCGAAAAATGTTAAAAATTCCATCCCAAACCGGGTGGAGGGAAAATCTGACCCGCTCTGCCGGGAAAGCAAACACATTGGTGAAGTGGCTCAGAAGTGGGGTGGTTTTTTCTTCTTCTCTTTACGCTAACATACAGCCACTATCGATAACCGTCATAATGCTGCACGATGATGACAAGGCCGATGATGATGAGGACGGCGATTGGTACTGATAAGAGGACCCTCACGCGCGGACAGACGTTCGCCGACCAATTACGCTGCCATGTTGATACAGTTAATAAATTGCTTCCAAAAGGGCATGAGAAAACGACGCACGGTTCGGAGTAGTTTGCCCCCCCAAAACTCCGGGTGCGTTGTGGTGGAAAATCCTTATTTTTTGGAAACCAAAGCAAACACTCACGGTGAGTGAACGAGTTTTACGTTCGGTTTGGGCGATGGCTGCGAGCGAATTGGTATCGTTTAAAAGATTTGTTAGTGACGTTAAGTAAATTGAAGTTTTTTAAGGCAGTTACACGTACTTGAAAGGAAAGTCTTTTTTGACATATTCTGGTTATGTCAGTCGTACAGCTGTTTGTACGAGGTATAGTGCCTCAAACGCTAACAGAATACCTAAAACTTGCGCGATTTTTTATTCTTTTGTTGATTTTTTATGATTCTAATCAGGACTTTTATGTTTTGCACAGCTTTTCACAGTCTTTATCCTATTCTTGATGAGATTTTTGTATGTTTTCATGGCCTTAAAATAAACTAATGAAATATGTCCTTTAATATGAACTTGTATTAACAACAAATCGATAAAAAAACACCCAAAATCGTAAAATTTTCGGTGTCCACTTTGGCGTTTCGTAAACACGAAAAATTACACTCATCGTATAAATAATTGTCCATCTTAGGAAATGGCATCCTCCATATCCACGCAATTAAATTAAATAAATCGTCCTATACTTGCCCAATTTCAAAGGCAACGAACGACGCCCGGAGCACACTTTCGCAATAAAGTAACTCCCAAATGGAAAGCCGACGATTAATTGTGCGAGTTTTCCTCGCAAGGAGCAGCGAAACCACTTGTACTAATACTCATTACCATCAATCAGCGCTCATGTTTCATAAGGCAGTCGCACAGAGGCGCAAGAAGAAGAAAAAAACCTACCGCATCTTTTAAAAAGAGACATTCCGACTCCCCGGTGTACCATATGCCAGCAGCCTCCTCGAACGGAGGAATTTTTATAATATGCGATTTACGATTCGGTCGCGACTTTTACGGTCGTTTATGAGAATGCCTGGCCCCTCCGCGGAGGTGAGTGCCTGTCCTGACCACCGGTAAGTGCTTGTCCGCCACGACCGCGGACGACACTAATTAGACCCAGCACCCTGAGTACCCGTAAATTTATTCATCAATCCCTCATCCGTTGAATGTGCATTCCATTTTTTACGACACTTGAATGGTGGACATTAGGAACAGGACACTTTCGGCGCTCGGGGAAGCGGACGAATGGAAATGTGCGCGGAATACAAAACATCCGCAGTATGACAGCAGGAGTGCGAGAAAGAAAGAAAACAAGCTGCCCCAGGGACAAGTGCACACGATTTTAAGTACGGCAAGATAAAAAAGACGTAAAATTCTGATTAACAAGATTGTAAATTACTCGGTCCCGAAATGAGCGCTGCACACAACATCCCACAGAAGGATCGTAGCAGGCCGTGGGATGAAGGAAAAAACCGCTGTTGAATAGAAAAAAAGACGAGTGAAAGTTCGACCAGTCAAAGGACCAGCCTGTCGCCATGGCAACGCACAAGAGGAAATGAGTGATCTTTTTTCCTCGGTCCTGTTGGGCAAGAGAAATGTCGGGTGCGCGGAATTCAAATGAGATTGATTTAATTACTCCCCGCCACGATACCCGGCTGCAATGGGAAATGGGACTATTTTTATTCGAATTTTATTGCCCGTGGTTAATGAGCACCGTGGTGGTGTAGCGCTCACTGTCAGTGAGCTGAGCGAGTGTGCCGACCGCCAATGCACGAACTGGAGGCATTCGAAGTTTAATTTGATTAATGTCAATCCTTCTCGAGGGTGCCCGTGCAAAGTGATCCGAATCCGCTGTGGTTGTAATTAAAAATTCCGATCCTTGTGGAGCGCCCGTTTCGGAGTCCTCACAGGATCGGCCATGTTTCCTGCAAACACTTTGCGTTAGACGCGCGCGCGCCTACCCACTCAATGTCGTCAATCATGATTTGCGCCAATATTATAAAACCGACACCGAAAAACACCTAAGCTCTCCCTGCTTAAAGCGCACAAAAAATGCATCGTTACCGTCGCATAATCACCCAACGCAACCGCGGGGGGAGGCCAATAAACAACCGCTTAAAAACTTACTTAAAACACATTTCATTCCATGCTCAACACTGTCACTCGCATTGTACCGAAAGCAACGGTCGCTAACGGGCTTCTGCTTTATCTAGAATATTGCAAAATTATGATAAAAAGCTTCGGGCCCGGCTGCTCTCGGCTGTTCTTGGTCGGGCCATCCGACTGAACCGGGAGCCATAAAATTACCATAAAATGCCTATTTTCCGATCGCTGGCCACATCCACCCGGGGAGCCGATTTCGCCCTTTGAGGCGGGGCTTTTGAGATATCCTCCACGCCACGATTAGCGGACAGGTTGATGAGCCGTCGAAGGGACCGAAAGTGGCTTTCCCTCACCGTGATTATTATCCTGTTTATCGGAAGCCTGTAATTCAATACGATTCATAAATAAACGCACGGGGAATGGAGGCCTGTGGCCTGTTTTTTAAAGTTTTTCACCACAACCGGCACAAAGAAGCAGGCTCGCTGCTATCCCCGGTGTATTGATCTGGCACACCGGGAATCGAAAGTGAAACCGAAGGGACAATCGTTGGTACTTCGATCGTATCGTATTTATTTTGCTTGATTTTTTTTTTGCTTTTGAAAAAATGGTCGAAATGGCGGCAGCAAGATATAATTTTTTGATTAAAGTTCTTTGGAAAAGTGGGAAATGAGAGCGTCTATGTGTGTGTGTGTGTGCTTGGAGGAAAATTATGATCCATGCGTTCCGAATCGTTTCTGTTTGATGTCCTGTGTGTCACTGCTCGGCTGCTCTGGACAGGGGAATAACCGACAGCGCATTGAGTGGCTCCAGCAGTCCACATATGGCGGTGGATTTTTAAACAACACAAAAAAGTAAATACCCTCCAAAACAAACCACCAACATGGTTTGCTGGTCGATTTTTTGTTTTGATACCATCTTTTATATCGAGTCGGTGCGGAAATTGAGCATAATGGAAACAGGAAATTCAATTGCGTACAAATTGAACGTACCGCACGGGACGCGCTGCATTAGGCCCGAGCGTTACTGGATTAATGCATTACGGGATGGACGGGTGGTGCGCGTTCTGCTGTCACCCTGCCTTCAAAAAAGCCTCCAGAGAGAAGCCGGCAAAATTTGACTTCAAATCGGGGACGAGGACGAACGCATTTTTCACTCGACTCTTTTCCGGTCTTTACTCGGGGAAAAGCAAAAATTGAAATCTCCGATCGAACCGACAGGCACGCACGCATAAGATTTATGGCCCAAAGATTATGTTTATCGAATGCTTATAGATTGTTAACCAGCGTCGTTCTGGGGTGTTTCCCTTTCGAGCACCGAAAGGGATACACCGGGATGCTTTGTGCAAAAGGAAACCCACAGCGCGGTGGTAGAAAGGAGTAAATAAATGCTCATATTTAGCATTTTTGGCGTATAAATAATATTCAGGATTTGTTTTCGAATCCCCCCGGGGGCCAATGGTGTCCATAGGGCGTTCGTACTTTTCAATTTTCTTTGGTATCCGTTTTTATTTGGGAGTTTCTTCGACTCCGCATATTTCTTCGCCGATATCGAGCCGGGGAATGATTCTTTGGAACGCGACCGAACGAGTCCGTTTCGAATATTTCATTCCACGATCCGGTTGCCGTTAGCGAGCGCAACTGGAGTGCGCTTCCCCGTGCTTCGACGTAATAATTAACACATTTTTACGGATTACGAAAATGGGAAATTCCTGCCATTCCGAGCATGGGCTGGAACGTCCACGGATCAGAAGTTAATTAACGCACATTCTCGGGCCGCAGCCCGTGCCGCAAGAGGGAAGCTAAGCAGGGCGTGGAAATTTACGGTCGCAAGTCGTCGTGCCGTGGAAACACAGGTTTTCCGGTAGATAAATTCTTCTCCCCGAGGTCGTTTCCTTTCCCGAAACCTCCTTCCGAAAGAAAGCGACCGAGAGTTTAGCGAGCGAAAGGGTTGCTGCTCACCGCGTGCGAATCGAATAAAAATCCTCTTAATCAGCACGATATCGAAACGTCCCACAAGACGGTGGCGCCAAAGGACGCCAGGTCCAGGGCGCCGTTATCTGTAGGCGGTTAGTTTACGAGCCTGCCCGGCCCGGGCACGTCGTAAAGTTGGTGTTCTTAAGCGATTTCGGCGTGATTTGTTGGAGGAATTTTTAATTCTTATTTTAAACCGTTCCCTGTTGGATGCTGTTGGATGTAACAATCACAACGGAAGCGATTGTCATGCTCGGTTTGTTCGATCTGGTCGGATGGTTGGTTGGTTGGGTGGTTGGGTGGTTGGGTGGTTGGTGGGCGCGTCCCAGTTGTGATGACGGAGGCAATACGGTTACCGGACGCGCTCTAGCTTCGGTTCAGGATTAACGTCAACAAGGATAAGCGGTGGGATTTGGTTCAATCTAATGACATTACGATTTTGTAATTTGGAAATTTTATGGTCAAAAAGGAATTAAAATGGCCGCTCTTAAAAGCGTTTTTTATTAGTAGTCATTCAATTCCAAAAGATAAAGATAAAACTAGTTCTAGTCTACCAACAAACTAGAAATATGGCGTAAACATTGTATAGTATGATGTATCTGTCGTTTTGTATATAACTATTGGTTGGTCACACGTTTAACTAGCTAAATATTTAGTTATGAAGCCAAGTTAGAATAAGGACAACCAAACAATGGGACAAACAGTAGCAAAATAGTTTGAAAAATATAAAAATGTATGATAGAAACAATATCCAGATGAAGTTGTGTTATTGATATAATTTGATTAGTAGAAGTTGAACTAAAATGTCAATATTTTGAGAAGGTTTGTGGTGAATTTTGGGTTTACGATTTTGAAATCAGTTTCACTTCAGTAAATACTATTTTTCATAGAGCATATACTTATATAGAGCATAGAACATATTTCAAACTTAAATTCAAATACATTTTTAAGCAATCAACAAGTTTCAGTAAATTTTATCATCTTGCAATGAATTGTGCAAAATACCTTAATTCTTAAACGAAGCATCCGAAACCACTTTGTCAGCGATTTAAATTATTTAAAAACCTTTGACAAATTTCATCTGCTGCTCTACCCTCCTGCTGTGTCTGCCCCCTCCACTATACAACCAAATCCGCGAAACAAAATAATCCATTCTGCATCTATCACAGGAAAACCTCAAACGAAGAAAAAGAAACACCCGAGCACCAGCTGCAAGCGCAAGTGAGGCGCGAAGAAAACAATTTCAGATCCGAAAACAATCGCGCACCTAGAAGAGAAGAAAAAAACACCACCATCTAGCTTCCTTCAAGGCAACAAATATTCAATAAACCATCCGACTTTCTTATGCAAATGATATGCAAATACACCGGGGCTGCCGAAAGGATTGGAAGATTGAATAAGGGAAAGCAACTAAGCGAAGGGAGAAAAAAAACTCGTCCGAAAAGAGTTACTCTCTTTGCATTTTCTTTAATTTTAATTTCACTCCGCCGCCGTTTCGCGAAAGTGATATGATTTATGCGCTTCCGCGCCCAGCAAACAGCAGCTGCATCAGCCTAACTGTTAATTAGTCCCACCGGAGTCAGGCGGGTGGACGGTAACTTAAGGGATGTGTTTTTTTTTGTTTGTGCTCCATAACACTACTGCTCTCGTTTGATTTCTGCGTTCTGTGCCGAAATTTGTTTTCACTCACGGTTTTTTTTTGTTGCTGTTATTGTTATTTGAGACACTCTTTCTCGCCCTCTCACAGCCCGCGATGGGCGCACATTGTTTGTTGGCCCTCGGGGCACTAATTCATTCGCTAATTTGCTTCCCGATCCCCGATCCGATCAGCAGGAAAGGGTTGAATGGCAACAGTTGGTGCGTGACACAATTGGTGGCAGTTTGGGCATATCAACATTTGGAGGTTTTTTTTGCTCTTCTTCAAACACACCTCCTTTGTTCCGATTGTTCCAAACGCCCCATGGCCGGGTTCTTCCGCAAGTTTTCGTTCACAAGTTTATAGTTTAATTTTTTCTCCTTCCTCATCGGGTTGTAAATCAACTTTTTTTCCCGTTATTTTATATGGCTTATCCTTTTTTTCTCGTATTTTATTGTTTTCGTTTGCCTTTTCATTCTAATTTTCCACCAATTTGCTTACGGTAAATAGGTTTTAGGAGCCCCGTACTCAACTGCGAGCGAATTTTGGTTCCACAAAGGATAGCGAAAAAAAAAAGCGAGAACACAATAGCAGCAGCAGTTGATTGGATTTCTTTTTTTTATTGTTGGTTCACTTTCTTTCTCGTTCTCTCTTTCTCTGCTCGTCTTTCACTTCCGGTGCTGCTCTTTTCGAGCGATTTGGCATACATACGGTCTAGAAGTGTTCTTCTTAAGACACTCCTGCTCCTGTCAACCGCTTCCGGCCACTTAGCAAAGGGGTGACACCGGCTCCTGGCTTGAGGGTGGTACGCGCGGAAAAGTGGCAGTCGCAGATAAATCAACACAGCCCGTGGCCCGAATAGCATGCCTTGCCCCCCCCCCCCCCTCCTTCGCATGAGGAGTGAGCATGTTCACGCACATACCCATACGGCGGCAGGGCATACGTTTCCGAGCTTCCTGCTCCAAGCAGAGCAACAATCGAGAAGCCTACTCTGTTGGGAGCTGTCAGTCGGTTCGGGATTTATTTCACTCGCGAACCCAGCAGCTCCGGCGGTAGGTTGCGAGATGTTTCCGTGCAATTTTCCTCCAATTTTCTACACCAATTTCCACCCACCCCACATACTCACTTTCTTTGGCGCATGGCACAACAGCAGGGTGGAGCAACCTGGTGTTTTTTGGGTTGATGTTTAATGAAATGTATTATAATGTGTAAAACGATTCATATTGATTCATTTGAATAACACAAAACTATTGTAATAAGTGCAATGATTTAGGCTCCCATAAGATTACAATAAGCCATCGATAAGGTTCTGATAAGGTTCCGATAAGGCTCCGATAAGATTCAATAAGGTTCCGTAAAATTTCGATTAGAGTCCGTTAAGGCTCCGATAAGGTTCCGTTAAGGATACGATGAGGTTCTTATAAGCATCCATAAGGATCCATACGGTTCTCATAAGTTTCCAATAAGGGTACGATAAGGTTCCGATAAAGTTTCAAAAGGGTTACTAGAAGTTGTCGATAACATTCCGATAAAGTTCCGATAAAGTTCTGATAAGATTGCGATAACATTTCGATTAGATAAGGTTTCGGTAAGGTTCCGATAAGATTCTGATAAGGATCTGATTCGGCTCATATAAGGTTCTGATAAAGTTCCGATAAGGTTCTGATACGGTTATGATAAGATTCTGATAAGGCTCCAATAAGGATCCAATAAGGTTCCGATAGCATTTCGATAAGGCTCCGATAAGGCTCCGAAAAGGTCCCAATAGGGTTTTAACAAGGATCCAATAAGGTTCCGGTAAGGTTCCGATAAGGTTCTAAAAGGACTCCAATAAGGCTCCGATAAGGTTGAGATTAGGTTTCGATAACAGTACGATGATCGGATTCTTATCAGAGCCTTATCATAACCTTATTAGTGCGTTATCATAGCATTAACCTATCGCTCTTACATACATCTGGAGTAAAATGAATAATCTCAACTAAGTATACGGACACGACGGCGAAACGGTTGAGCAACCCTGCCCCGGCCCACACACATTTCTTTCCCCACGCGAGCCGCCTATTTTCGCGAGCCTTTGGCACAAACAAATAAATAATCGAATCGCAAATAGCGCGCACTTCGCTCACAATGCCCCTGACAGCGCAACAATGCGCGACACGAACGGAGGGAAAGTCAAATTAATTTCCGGGGCTCCAGCGTGCCGGTGCCGGCGAGATTTATGGCCGTCGATTCGTTGTCTCCAAGGCCGCCGGTACCGCAGGATGTATTGCCACCCGTCGAATCCGTTCGAAAGGCGCGCTCGTGTGATGTTTTAGTTGCTGATCCGGTGGAAGTCCGATTCGTTGGAATGCTGCTGATTAAATGGGCCCGTACTTGCTGACACATTCGAAACTGTCCTTTTCTGGGGCGTGAAACGTGAAAGGTTTGTTTTACAAACTCATTTAAATATTGTTTCACTCGCCCCAGCAGCAACCGGGACAGCAACCGGCTTGTATTTGGTTTAATCCGTTCGTTTCGACTAGCAAAGTCAACCCCGCGCGATCACCCAACCCGGCGATGAGATAATGTAATCTAGCTTAATTAAAACGACCCGAAACACTTTATTTGCACAGATGATTGAGATGAACTCAATTTTATCATTATCTCGGAAGCGAAAGGCACCACTGTTTTACGGATTTTTCAAACGCGACTTCGAATTTCGACCCACGATTTGGCCACCGCCGTTAACCACCCCGGCGTGACTGCCGCCGGAAGCTGCTGCCGGCGAAGATTACATCAAACGACTTTGACAAGAGCGCCCAACCCCCTAAACCATGTAATAAAAACCCGCGCAATCACGCGTTCGCGGTGGCGCGTCACTGAATTTGACGCGCGAACACGACGAGTCCGCGGCGTCGCCCGCTTGGTGGCATCATATTTCCCCGGGTTTACAGTTTATGGGTTTGTTTGCACTTTCACTCGCCACCTTTTGGGTAGTATTTTTGCCCACCCTAGCGCACCCCTGCCCGTGCCGACTGTACCTCGCTCGCTGGAGGTTTCTTTTCAACCCTTTCCGGCGTTTGTTTACGCACCCGATTGAAAGTGGCCCGCCCTGGCCTGCGTGGCGTGAAAGAAGCCGTGTGCGAGTGTGCGGGAAGTGTCGGTTTGAGATTGGTTGGGCAAACAGCAAACAAATATCACTCGATTCGCCTCCCCTGTCCGCTAACGAGAGTTACAAGATTTTAATTAAAGCCATCTTCCGGCTACCTGTCAAAAACGGATGGCTTTTTATGCACCCGCGTCGTACGCCGTCGTATTGTAGCGAAGCCTGTCAGAGAACCGAGATGACAATTAGCTGCTCGCTTTTGCGGTCGTGTTGAGATTAGATGCTCAAGTAGAACTGGGCAGCGCGCGAAATCCGAGACGCCATTGGGTGGTGCTTGGGGCGGATCAATTACGGTTTGGAAGGGCGAACTTCGTTGGGAACTTTTTCAACTGCTTGCAACGGGTGCCGGCCCGTGTGAGGTGCGTTCTGAGCGAGGTACGAAACCGGTCATTTTGAAATCGTTATGCACATCTGGTGTATTTCTAGGCACCTTGCAGAGTTTCAATGCTGCATTATGGGTGCGAACAGAAACAACTGTTATGCATCTTTAATCCTATTGAAAATGATCGATTTATCTATCCTACAGATCTGAACAGACTGATACCAAATATGTATAGGCGAATAGAATCATTGTAAGACTTGTTTTTCCACAGATTGACTCCTTGATAATACAAGATGAGCTAAAATCTTTGAAATCTGAATCCTTTTTTATATTTTATCTCAATTTAACAAATATGCTAAAGGAGTACACGATTTCTATGTTTATCTTGACTTGGTAGGGCAATTTCATGATTCTATAGGTCTTGACAGGTTTGATAATTAAAACATTATTTTGTAAAGCAAAAGCACATATTTTTACATAGTTTGCTAAATGATGTTTTTTAACGTATCGCATTGCAAATTTCTATGTACAAAATATTGAAAAGTTGGTTTGTTTGCGAAAAATGCCTACAACTCCTCCCTTGGATCAAAATGATCCACCATGACCATTCTAAGGAGTAAACGAAATCATGTATTGCGTATGTTAAAGCATGTAGAATAGGTTTCAATCTTGAACAATTTGTAACCATGAATAGTATAGGGTTTTAAAAGTTGTTGTAATCATAGACTTGTTTGACGATTCCTCTCAATTCGCAAGGTTCTAACTTGGAAGTCTTTTCTTGTCAAATAATGAAAGATATGTTGTCTCAATTTTCAAAAATCATATACAATCTGCTTAGCCTATCGGAGTACTTTCTGCTGTAAGATTCTTCACAGTTGGTTTGCTTTTTCAGTAGGTGAACCTCTAGATCAGATTGGGGGCAGAAAAAACTAAATAAGTTTAGTAGATAAATAGAGTAGCTCACGTTTCATTTGCAAACATAGGTTTAGATTTAAAATATTCCTCATACCAAGTGCTTTTCAATCCATTTCACAATTCTCACATAAGTTCCTTCACTTCGTTCCCGGTTGAGAACGGAACGGATATCTTTTAGGAACACTCTTTCAGCATATAATCATACCATCAGTGTACTGATTACATACTACAATGATTACATACCGCTACGTGACGAGGATGCACCGTTTCAGCACAATAGCCCATATAAACTCTCTTGAAACGCTTCACAGCCATCAGTTCCTTCACAGAGCGTCGTCAAATCTTCTGCTACACAACGCATCTCGCAATGGATGAAGATCTCACCCAGATCTTTGTCTTTCTGCAGCGTCCCTTCCGGCTGCTCGGTCTCGACGTGCTGGACCCGAACTGGAAGGTGTCTCCCCTCACGGTGTTCACCGTCGTCATGTTCGCCGTGCAGCACTACGCGAGCTACCTGTTTCTCCTGTCCCACCTGGACGCGTTCGATGTGTTCACGGAATGCTTCTCGATTTCGGCGGTCGGTCTCGAGATCTCCCTGCGGATGAGCTTGCTGTTCTACCATCGGGAAATTTTGAACGAAACGGTGCAGGCGATTCGCAACCAAAAGTAAGTGCGATCAGATCAACACATCAGTTAGTTCAGTTGAGGTGCTCACATGCCATTCCACCCGAAACAGCACCCTGTTCAGAAACAGTGAAAGCTTCAAGAAACTAACAAGCCAATTCTACAAGGTGGTGTCCATGGCACTGCGCATGATGGCCGTCATCTACCTGTCCACGATGATGTTCGAGCTGATACCGATCATATCGCCCGATCCGAAGAAAAACAACCTACCGCTGGCGGTCTATCTGCCGTATCTGCCGTCCGACGTCGCACCCTACTGGCACCTGAACTACGTTTTTCACACCTTCATCAACTTCATGTGCGTGATGTTCCTGCTCGCCGTCGACGGTACGCTCGTCATGTCGATCCTGGCTGCGATCTACCAAATAAAGGGGCTGAAGCTTTGCCTCCACGAGCTCGACACGAAGGCCGAGCAGACGGAACTGCACCGCGAGCTGGTCTACATCCTGAAGACGCACATCAGCATCAAGGAGTTCGTCGGGCAGCTCGAGCGAACGTACCGGTTCGATCTGCTGGTGGACTTTGGGCTCGTCTGCCTCATACTGTGCATGGGCCTGAACGTGATCGCGGTGGACATCCTGCAGCCGATCGGGTTCTACCTGATGTCCGTTGCCTTTCAGCTGTTTCTGCTCTGCTTCTGCGGCAACCTGCTGCTGATCGAGAGCGACTCGCTGCCGAACTGTGCGTACGCGATCGCATGGCACGAGATGCCCGTGTCGGAGCAGAAGCTGCTGATGCTACTGATCGCCCATGCGCAGCCGCCGCAGGAGCTGAACGGGATCTTCATGCCGTTGGCCATGTCAAGCTTCATATCGGTAGGTTGGCAACGATCAAATTGTGTTGTAAAACAAAACATCTTTTCTCTTTGCAGGTGATTAAGGCGAGTTATTCATACTTCACGCTGCTCCATTAAGTTGCGCAGCGGAATTATTGGACCATTTTCAACACCATTACCCCAAGCGAGTTGTTTATCTTTATTATTTCATCACTTTGCGTGCCAGTGTGTGATGTGCAATCAAAATATGCCATATTCAGTGACTAGTGGTGGTGATTCACATTGTTTGTCTGTAATGACTCTGATGTAGTAGAAAGACATCAAGAAATTGGAAATAGTACCAAATCAACAGTCAGTGCAATTAGTGCACTTTGTAGTGTCGATAAGTATATGACGTGACGTAGATGGTCTCTGCAGTGATCGAGTTAAAGTGATCGTAAATGATAAACATTCAGTGTTATACATCAAAAGAAGGGGAATTAAAATCGTTATGCATTTTCTGGACATGACTCAACGAAGAAGTTTACTGATGTACTGGGCATAGCTGGGGAAATGTGTTGAATTGAAGTGTTTTCATAAATTCTGGATACAAATATTCTGGGAATTGAATTCTTCACGTTTTGGAGGTTTAAATCCCCTCCAAAGATATTTAGTAATGTACCAATAAAATACTGAGTTTCACGTCCACTTTCTCTCGATAACTAAATCGCGGGCCCTTTCACACACCATTGGTCTTGGGTTTAGATCTGGTTTCAACGTGGGTTTAAAACTGCATCCTTACAAAACGTTGTTAATCTTTAACCTATAGACGAAGTTCTCGTGAACAGTTTTCCGGCCCTGCGCGTTAATTCAGAATCGCAAAATATGAATAGCCTGCACGCAAAATCTGCAATGGAAAATCAATCGATAGAAGAGTTCAAACTGCCCAACCTGAGCATCGCCCACCCCAACCACTTACCGTCACGAAGGACGTCATGTTGACCGGCATAAAAATGGCACTCATCAGCATGTCGGGCTGCGCGTTCGCGAGCAGGAACATTATCTTCTTCTGCTGCGCGATGTTCAACCGGTACCAGCGGATGCCGTAGACGCTGTCCGGCAGCCTGTCGTTCGCGATCAGCAGCGTGCTGCCGAAGTAGCACGCGACGAACAGCTGCAGGGCGGCCGCGGACAGCAACGGGTACTCGGAGTTGTTCGGCGACACCACGATCACGTTCAGGCACATGCAGACGACGAGGCAGGCCGTCGCAAACATGAAGAAGCAGTGAAACTCGAACGCCTCGAACGTCCGGCGTGCGAACCGCTTCGTCACATCGTGCAGCTCAATGATCCGGTCCATGTCCGCTTCGAGGTGGTCCGTGCGCGCCCATTCCGACTGCCCGATCCGCTCGTCCAGCTCGTCGAGCATCACCTGCAGGGCGGTGATCCGCGTGCTCGTGCTCAACAGCGCCATCATGAGGACACCGTCCATCGCCACCAGGTGGTGGATCGCGCTCTGAATCAGCACACATTGGTAGACGAAGTTGAAGTACCAGTTCACCGCGCTCCTGTCCGGTGGCACAAGCGGGAAGAAGAACGGTAGGGGCAGCCCGAACTTGTGCGGGTTCGGTTGCGCCACCGCCAGCAGGATGAAAAACGTCGAGGACAGGTAGACGGGGTACATCACGCGATAGAACAGGATCATACGGTCCGCGGCCTGATGGAATAGGCGATTGATCTTGGGGTTCGCGGCGCCACCGTACAGGACGCACTGCTCGCGGATGTCTTTCGCGATGCGCCGGCAGGTGTCGCCCTGAAAGAGGTAGAAGTATGACCGGAAAAAGAACTGCATTCCGGTGCACGACACGCACAGACACTCGATCACCGCCTCGAAGTCGTGGTACAACTGCAGCACCGTGGTCACGGTGGCGATCGGCTGTATGCAGATGATCAGGAACACAACGACGCTGCGCAGGCTCGGGCGCCAGTTGGGGTTGAAGATGTTAAAGCCGATCAGCCCCATGTGACTGGAGATCCGGCCGAACGTACGCTCAAACTTTTCCTCAGACGTTGACCCGTCCATGATGGTTCGCGAACTGCTGGCGGAATGCGCCATCGCTTCTTATATGGCTCCCGTGAGGGTCATGGGAACTTCACCGGTTGCTATACCCGCGCACTCGTTTGAGCTACTGGGAATGGTTCCCACACTGGAACAGCTGCCATTCTTGCCCGGTTCTCCAGCAATTTGTGAGAAAACTCCAACCACCCTTTCGCAAGCCAGGTTGCGGGCGTCGAATAAATCACCGCAAAGCACGTGCCACTGCACAAAACAGGGATGAGTAGATCTGAATCGTCGAAAAGTTGCACAACGCGATAGGGAAAAAATCGTCTCAGCTCCCGGGAAGATGACTCCCGGACCGCCCCAGAAGAAGGACACGGGCAATGCATTAGACATGCCACTCATACGTCACGGGCCTCAAGTGACACATCCTTTGCCACCAGCAGCACACTGAACCCTCCCCGGGTCGGTCCCCGGATCGGAGCAAGTCGTAATTAACAATCGTGTTATCGCGATTCGGCATCCGCTCAACCGTTCAACCGTGTCGCGTTCAAGTGAAGGCGAAGGAAGTGGGGACGAAAAAAGGGTTTAGCAAAAACCGTGCGGAACCGCCGTTGGAGAAAGTGCGGAAGAAAGAATTTCACATATGAATAAATAATCATGACTCATGGGCGTGGGCGGGAAGCGTGCGAGTTGCGCTCGGGTTAGGGATGGATGTTCCGTAATTTTCGGCTGGGCCGCCACCCCCTAAGGGAATCAATCGCAATTTGGCACTGAACCGACGCGCACACACCCAACGGGCACACACTGGTCGTGTACGTGAAAATGGGTGGATGAATTTGAAACTAATTCATTCTACATTCATGTGTACTTCATATCAATATTGTGTTGATTCTTTTTTAAAGCTTTTTAACTTTTTCAAAATATGTATTAGGTGGGTTCACACGAGTCGAACTTTTGATGACGAACCTCACACACACTATTATTGGATAACCTTTTCAACTTGTAACAGGCTCGGCGAACTTTGCTCGACTCACTAATACATTGACAAAAAAGGTTCGCAGATCGTACATATTCGAGCAGAGTTCGACTCGTAAATAAATAAATAAATAAATAAATAAATAAATAAATAAATAATAAAAAAAAAAAACAAACTGTGAACAATGCAATATCCGGATTACAATGCCATTCCTAAAAAATATAAGAAATCGACAGTAGACGATGTAAGAAAATGACAAAGAACAATGTTAAATAGTCCCCTTCATATCTTTCTACGGATTTCGAGCTAGAGACTGCAAATTGAAACAGATGTTTTTTGCCTTCTCTTACTAAGCACGAAGCGAAACTTTCAACTATCCAAGCGAAACTATTGACAGCGCCTTTGGATCAGTTGTTTTCTACATATCATTTTATTGCTCATCTTACGGATGTTACATCAGCAATGTATATGTAACATCAACAATGAAGGATGATCGTCAAAAACTACGAATCTACGAGCTCGTTTACGAATTGGAAACGATTTGTTTCGTTAAAAAACGAGTCTTCATAAGAGATCATATATTAAAGATACATTGGGCAATTTTTTCCATGGCGAAGGAGACAATAAGTGCGAAATTTCTTCAAGTTTCTATAAACATATTCCAAATTTTATGTCTCGGAGATAGCTTAGACATCCGATCAAGGCATGCTTAGTTGTATGGAGAATCCATGTAGTCTCCTAAAAACCTAATCCAATCACCAACGAATGTTAACCAGCACACCAACATCATTTCACCCACCGTGTGGCTCGTGGTGGCTGCTTCCCGGGCTCACTCCCTGCAAGCCCACACACACACACACACACACACACACACACACAATCAGGACACAACGACTGGTAACGTGTGCGGTGTGCGGCTGTCTGGTGGGTGTGATGCAAACTTTTCTAATTTTCTCGCCACCTATGTGGATGCTGGCTGCTGCGGAACGCCCGACACGGAGCGGAAAAGGCTTGTTTCTTATTTATTTATGAGCTTCAGATGCGCGGTGGAGCGGCAAGGAGCGCTGGGCGGCACGTGAAATAGTGAAAATTCTTGTCTTGATTTTTACTGCCGATAAGCGGCATCGTAATGAGTGAAGCGGGTAGAACACCTTCGAGAGTTTTTCGGATAGATGCCACACACACAAACACATATGGAGTGGGAAAATAAAGCGAGAAGAGTTGTGAACCGTGTAAAAGTGAACCGTCATTTGACGGATTGATTGATTGGATGTTTAAGCAACGACGAGTGTCAGAGTCATTGGTTGGAGGAGATACTATGTAAGGAGTTTAAACTTGTGTTATTCTTCCATTTCGATTTACGGCCCAGATATGACAATTTAAAACACATAAGCTCACATCCTTTACAGGTCTGTTTTCATCGGTCTTCAATGTTACCTTCTGCTCCATTTTCAAACAGGTTGACATCGTTCGCCACACCATCACACAACAGCCTGCATCCATTACATCTTGACTTCCCAACCTTTCGACTTCTAACTTCTAGCCACCCACTTTCTACCCATTCAAATCCAGAATCTTACGCACCAAGCCACCAAGTGAAATGAATAAATAATAAACATTTCCGGCGCGGCGCCTACTCGGAACGGAGCGGTGAAATAAAAATAAAGAAAAGCCCTCGTTCGAAGCCGAAGGGGGAATTCAATTACGGGATTTTGCAGGACAAATCTATTAAATTTTACGATAATAATGCACATCCGTCGGATCGGGTCCATGGAGTGGCTTTTCTTCTTTTTTTTTGCCGTTCTATTCATTTTTAATATTTTTTCTCTCCATTGTTACCCGAACGCACCGGAATTACCATACCCGACCGCCGAACAAAAGCGGCGCCCGCGCTTCGTAAGGCCTTGGCGATTATCTCGGAGGTAATATTTCAACAAAAAATATATCCAATAAGAACCCACGCCAAATATCGAGCCAATCCTGTGCCGATCGCTTTTCTTTTGTTATTTCAGCGCCGCAATCTTGAAGGATGGTTGGGCATTTTCTTGCGCCAGCAGCCGGAGTCCCGAAGGAAGGTGAGACGGTTTTCCTTTTGATGTTTTTCTTCCATTTTCCACCCCCGCGCTGCCCACGCCCAGCGAGATCTTGCGGTGTGCGTACGCAAACATCTTCGCCCGTCTGAGGGAAGAATCACTCGAGCGTGCTGTGAATACTTCGCAACTATCTGAGAGCGTGCGAAACTATCCCGGCCGCAATTTAAATGCTAATTATCAACCAACACCAGCGAGCCAGTTGTTTAGGATGTGGTGCGTAAGACGTTGGGACATTTCGAATGGCCCACAAACGACGACAGATAATCTACTTCTTGAGGCGCTGTTGATACACACTTACGTCGCTTTAATCGAATGGCCATTCACGCACGAGCCTCTCGCACGGTGGAGAAAGCAGTTTACAGGACGGTAGTGTGGGCTGATCCGGACGGGAAATGGTAATGTTTATTTTAATGACAAGTCATTAGCAAATTTGTAGCCCACGGTTTGGGCAGCACACGGCCCAATTCCTCATCCCACGCTGGGATGGGCGTGGTGTCAACAGAAATTAAATGTAAATAAAATACTTCCCTTTCGGATTCGACTCCGCGACGATGATGAACATGTAGCGTCGAATGGAGACGACCGCTCTGATGGACACCTTTAGCGTCCCTGGAGAGCGTGCGTGCGGGTATTTATTTTCAATTACACAATTTCTCATTGCCTGGTGTTTTTTTTTCGGTAAGACTTCTGTAAAAATGTTGTGTGTTCCTCAACGCTTTATTTAAATTCGATAACCTATTCAACATTCATTATTACTAATCAAAAATATTGATCTCATGCAAAGTTGTCTAGAAGAGAACGTAAGATCATCAGCACGCAAACAGAGCATCAGTTGCAAACAGCACGTGGTTTGTACTAAAAGATGTTCTAAAACGGTTGATGAAAAAAATATGTCAACTCCAAGTGCGAGGAGTTGAACAAATTTTGAAATATCTGGAAGAATTTTTCAACGAATCCATGACATGTTTCAATTGGGGCACCGACTACCAACACTGTTGTAAACACTGTTTAATTTGTGTATTCAATCCAAGCACATTGTAAGGCCTTTGACTACATTAACTATAGAAAAATCAGGCGTGTTTTCCCAATGAAATATATTTTGCTTGATTCTCGTACAATTACATACAGGTAAAGTAAATTTAGTTTAAATTTAGCAATGTTTTAGACAATAAAAAGCGAAATTCGGAATGATTCAATTGAATCTGCCCGATAAACTGCTATTTCAAATCACGACGCGCGCTGTGCATAGCACCCGGTGCACATAAGTATTACATCTCACATTTATAAACGCAATTTGGAAGCCTGTCATGTTCATGTGCTGTCAAAACCCTAGATAAATTTTAGTTCTTCGGTTTTTTCTTGGTATTTCTTTCAAAAAACGATGCGAATAAATAAAATAAAAGTTTGCATGTATGAATGGAAGTATTTAACTCTGTCGGACATTAGATATCGTGCTTTTTAAATTTATTCACACTGCTCGAATACACCATAGCGGATCGGATCTAATCGCATCACTGGATCGCACTCCCTTCGTCGTCCCACCATTAGGCAAATGTAAAAAAAAACAAAACAAAAAACACGTCGAACGTGTAGCGGGCTTTGCATGTCCGTATAACGATCTGAGAACGATGCGAGAAGACCTATCGAGACGGGGTTTCACGCCTGCTTCTCACTTTGTACGTGGAAACGCGTTTCTCGCTACCGAGCGAGAACAGGTTCATGAAATAAACAAAACACAAAAACGGTCATTTCAAACTGCGCAGAGCCTTATCGATGCCCCGTTGACAGGATGTGCTCGATTCGAACAGCTTAACGAAGATTTTTGAACTTGTCGAGCAGCCTGCAGCAAAAGTTGTGTGTGTGTGCGCT
>KB672868.1:14144595-14191122 GCA_000349145.1 Anopheles dirus | reverse complement strand
GTTTTGCTTAATAAGTGCGTTATGAAGCCGGCTTATTAAGCAAGCGTTTTCGAGCAGCTCTACTGTCAACGGGGTGTAGACAAAACTGCTCGCATGATTTGACACATTTGACGGCTGCGAAAACAACAAGAACAGCAGCTGTCAAATGTGTCATGTGTGTATATAAAGCCCGAAATGTGTGATGATTTTCGTTTTTTCGATAAATAAACCGGATTAATTAGCACACATTTGTCGCCGGCTAAGTAGTGTTTCATTGTATTCGCTGCACATTTCCACAGAACCGTCAGAGTTTCGAGTTGCGTGTTTTCCGCGGTTGCAAGTGCACCTGTTTTCCCGAGCGATACGTGTACTTTCCTCGCGCTGTGAAAACTCTCGAACCACGTCAGTTTTCCTGCTGCATTTTCATTCCACGGCCACAACATGAGCGACGGTGCGGTCAGTCTCGACGCGAAGTATTTCGTTCGCTCGTTCATTCGCTTCCTGGCGAAGCAGATCGATCAGCCCAACTTCAACGAGGATTCGCGAGAAAGTTTGGAAGTGGCGATACAGTGTTTGGAGAACGTGTACGAACTGCACGACGGTGCGGAGGATGCGGCTGCCGGTGCGGGCAGCGAGAAAAGCGAGGAGGACCCCCGAAACCATGTGGATCTGTTTGAGCTGTACTGCAACACGTACGTGGAGGTATCGCCGGAACGCAAGCAGGAAGCGGAAGCGTTAAAGAACGAGGGCAACCGGCTGATGAAGGAGGAGAAGTACCAGGAGGCGCTGAACACGTACACAAAGTAAGCGTGCTAAGAGGCGATCATTTAGAACCGACGAGAAGTTGGCTCATTTTTATTGTTTTCTAGGGCCATTAATATGGATGCAACGAATCCGGTGTTCTACTGCAACCGGGCTGCCGCGTACAGCCGGCTGGGTGATTATGTGCGCGCGTCCGACGACTGCAAGATGGCGCTCCGTCACGATCCCAACTACAGCAAGGCTTGGGGCCGGCTCGGGCTGGCCTACTCGAAGATGAACGAACACAAGCAGGCCGTGACGGCGTACCAGAACGCGATACGGCTCGAGCCCGACAACCAGGACTACAAGAACAATCTAGGCGTGTCGCAGCAGTTCCTCGAGGAGCGTTCGCGCAACCCCGCACCGGGTGCCGCCGGCAATCCGCTGGGCAACATTGACTTCAACGCGGTCATCAACAATCCGGACATGGTGCAGATGGCCACGCGGATGATGAGCGATCCGGCCATCCACAACATGTAAGGAATGTGATGAATGTTGTGGTTGCAATTTGTAACGAATCCTGCATTCTTTCGTAGGTTGGGCCAGCTGGGCGGTATGAATAACATGGACGCACTGCTGGAGACGGGCCGGCGCTTGGCGATGCAGATGAGCAGCGAGAATCCGGAACTGTTCAACAACGTCGCCCGCCAGATGGAACAGGCCGGCATCAATTTGCCTCGGAACAACCCACCGAACCCGGACGGCAGCCAGGGTCCGCCACAGCCGCCGCCATCGTCGTCGTAAGCTGTCCAACACACGACCCGTGACCGTAGTTGCACCGGAACCATGAGCATTTCTGTCTGTCTGTGTGTGTTTGAATGTGTTTATGTTCAAATGGTCTTCGCCGTATCGTTTCCTCCTTCCACCTCCCAGTAAGGCGTGTCGAAGCTTCCAAACCCCCCTGTCCAACAAACGATTGATGTGTTTAGTTTAATTTCTGTTAAAACTCTCCCCCGTGCCCCACCCTCCACCAAACTACTGTCGAACGGAATGTCTCCGATGGGACAGCAGAAACAAAAAAAAACATTAGATGCAAAGCCGGCACATAGCCCTCCGAGCCGGCGGGACACATTTGTAGTGGAGGAACCAAGTAATGACTAATAAAGTGACACACAGGCGCATACGCGTACACCTACAACAACACTGTCGAGAAATGCTTCGTCACGTGCACGTTTTAAACTCATTGCGTATTCCGCAATCGATCGTACGGCGGCCGGTGTGATGTAAGCAAACAAGCAAACACAACGTGGGCTACGTGGTGATAGCCCGGCGAAGTACGAAGAACAACAGAAACTAGGTTAAATGCGACCCTGCCCGGCTGATACCCGCAACAACACGCCTGGGACGCAATGAAAGTTTTTGTTTGTCTTGCAATGAAAGCGCCCGGGCCGGACGGCAATAAACGATGCCCATACGGCACAGGCACTCTTGGACGCTCATTGAAGGATTAATTTATGAACAAGTAAATTGAAAGTTCATCGATCAGGTTAACCGTAAGCATGGAGCAGCTGCAGCTCGCAACTCTGTGTTGTAGGTGTGGCTAGAACCAACATTTTTGGACAATTGATTTGAACTTTGAACCCAGCACCCCAGCTCGCATTGACGCGGTATGATTTAAGGTGTTTTTAAGTGATGATGTTATTGTCGTTGCAGGCGTTACTTTGTTGACTTTATTTTGCTACAAAAGCTGTATGAGCAGCTCGACGGTTCGTTAATTGTATACTATTTAGCGTTAATTTGCTCAAACAACCTAACAACGTACAAATTGCACGAAATTGCACGAACACTTTATAAATGCACTTTTTTTATGTCAAAAACATTTTATGTAGGAACAAAACTTTGATGCAGTAACATAAATTTATTAAAATTACATAAATGCGACATTTCAGCGTTAACTGAATGAGTTTTGCACATTTTTAAGGAATCTTAGGATATTTGGTAAGAGGTACCATTGTTTTCAATCGTCCTTCTGTTTTTTGGCAATTGAATTTTTGTTGGCTAGTAGCGAAATTAAAATGCGCAACTGATAAGAAGGTAACAGTTACAGCAAAACTAATTTGAAAATATGAAAACATTACTAAGAGTTGTACTAAATACACTAGAGCAAAAGGTCAAAGATATACCACTGATAGCTGATCTGAAATATTGGCAAAGCTATGTTCTTTTAGTTTTTTTTTTTGTGGAAGATTTAGGTTTTATTTGTATGAGCTAAACTTATATAAAAACTCCAGAAAAAATAAATAAAAATGTTGTACTACAAGCGTACCGAGTGGAATTTGAAGAGGAAGGCAATGTTGCTCACCTAATAGGATCATCGAGTACTAAATGCTTTGCTATTCAGTCATTTGCACACTGCTTGCGCCAAAACGTTTTATCCCAACTAGAAAAGTGGTAAAAACATTTAAATTTATGTGTTTTTGTGATTATCTTCGTGATTATTTTATATTTATTTAAGTTCTGAATTGGTCGAATCGACTTTTAATCCAACTTTCACTGTTTTGATTCCGCACGTACTGAGTTGGCATCTACAAAAGTAACTTACACTGGAATCTGCCTTGTTAGGGTCGAAACGAAAGCATGAAATTTGCCAGTAAACGATAAAATATTCAGAAGTACAAACTCTCAACACCGATGACGTCATAAATGCGAAGAAACTTTAAAAACAAAAACCCCGGCTTCCCCACCCGGTGCGATTCAATTCAAACGAACCGAACGATGGCCCACGAACCCCGACACTGGCTGCTGTTTTTTTGCCTTTACTCACGCCCGCCATAGTGGGAGTACCGGTCAGTAAGAAAGAGAGAGAGAGAGAGGTACAGAGAACCTATGGGATGTAAAAACAATCACATTGTTTCATGTAATTTGAGTCCCATTTCCAGCCGGGGTGGTATGCGTCGGCTCGAACGCGAGTAGCTCCCGGGCTTCCAGGTGAAGGAAATGAGCAGTAACCGGCATCTCTCTTAACGGCTTGATCGAAACGCTTCACGAAAAACGCTCCAATGAGTGGGGACGTACACACACACGCCGTCGTTGAATCATCTGGCAAGAAGTTTGTAAACGCAATGCGTCACGCAGTAGAAAAAAAATGTGCATACGTACGCGACACACGGATACGACGCGCGATGATCGGAGTGTGAGGCAAGCGCACGGCAAATACTCCCGGCAAAGTCTCCCCCCGACGACGACGACGGCGACCGAGCATGTGGCGCTCCATTCATTCCAACGCCGGCCGTCGTCGAACGAAGAAGTACGGGAAGAGTGCAACTAGTTACCGTGAAGTGCCTGTGCTGTTAGAGGCGGTTTGTTTTAGTGGTGGTATAAAATATTTTATCACCCTTTGTCCTACATCAAAGTGATTATGTGCGTTTGAGCCTGATAAAAAAGTGCAATGGAGACGCTTGGTGGCGCATAGGAAAAAATCGGAGAAAAACGGCCTACTGCATGTTGTTATGACATTCAAAATGTGAACGTTTCCAAAAGTGAGCAGTTCAATCAGTCAAGATCAATTAGCCACAAGAAGTCTCTGTTTAGCGTGTGTGAGCGTGTGCCAACACTGGGCACCAACGACGGCACCACGTGTAGCATCACTCGCCTGGGAAGAAGGCGATAACATTCCACCACAAACTATCGTTTACAACAGCCCAAGCCCATCCGGTGACACCGTTTCAAGGATGGTGCCGGCGATAATCACCGCACCCGATAAGGGTTCAGTAAAAGGGGAATATTTCCCGCACAGGTACCGCACCGGAAACTATTACCCGGTCTCTTCCTAATCCCGCGAGTGCCCTCAAACAAGAAAAAAAAACAGCATAAACAGCTCACAAAAAAACACACCAAACCGCCCCGTACAATGTTTGTGCTGTGGAATAAGTCCGCTCTGTTTGTTTTTGTTAGTCCCAACACGCCTTCCAGCTAGCCGCGCGTAATCGTTGTTCAAACAGTTCCACAGGGTTCCGATATCGCGCCCACAAGCGTGTGTGTGTGTGTATGTGTGCGTTGTGACTGGTCGCACACGCAGGTGTTGTGCCCCGGTGAGCAAGAACCAAACTAAGCGCTCTTCCAGCTCACACATCTGGATCGCCACCAGTCTATGCCGTCATCTTCTGCCGTTCGGATCGCACCGAAGTTTGCTGGCTTCTCCATATCGCGTGCGGGTATAGTGTGTGTGTGTGTGAGTGAGTGTGTGGGCGGAGGCTGCTAATTGCCCTGTCCCTCCCCGGTAAGGTAGTTGTGGTTTTCGTTTAAGGTGTACCACCATCATTAGTCATTCCCGGGACGCTGGTGGTGCCTTGTTTTTGTTGACTTCCTCTTTTAGGTGTGTATTGTTTGCAAAGCAAGCCCCATGAAGTACAATCTGAATAACGTCGCGTGTCTTGAAAAGCCGGCCCATCATCTTCGGCCCATTTTCTAACCTCATAAAACCGCCAGCGATTGGGCCGTCGCCTACTGTGATGGGCTTTGATTAGTGTCAATGAGGCAACCCAATTGAACCGCTTCGATTCCTCCGGACGTGCGGTTTGTGTTTGTGTGGAGCTATGGAGCGTAACACGCTTCGATTTCAAAGGTCAACCAGGCCCCGGCCAGGCGTGGACATTGGCGCTGGTCAAACATATTCTAACGGCGGTAAATTGACCATCCCACGGTGTCCATGTCGTGGCCAATATTTGCTAAAAATACATCATCCATCCGTTTCCTTTTCGATCGCGCTCGCGTGTGTGTGTTGAAGGGGTTGCAAATGCTTAGTGGCGGTGAGACGTAGCAGCAGAAGCAGCAGCATTGATGATTTTAAATATGACCTTAGATTTCGTCGCCTTCGATACGCGTCACATTGACGCATGTTGCGGCCAATATCCAGCTACAAATTTGAGCGTGTAGTTTTGATGTTGTTGCTTGCTGTTTGGACCATCCTCCAATCGGGTCTAATGGAACGGCGATATATTTGATCACTCGCCAACGGGAGTGCTTCGTTAAGGGCCGCTTAGTGATTGAGAGAAAGTGAGCGTGAAATTTAGTTTTTTCTCAAATATTTTCTTCGATGTTCATTGGAATACAGAGTTTAGAACACCAAAAGATGAAGAATATAATTTCCAAAAAGATTGTATTCAAAATTCATCAAAACAATTTAATGTAATACATTATCCAGCCATACTCCGTTCATCGTTACTATCCAGAGCATGTTTCTAAATCAAGAAACTTTAATGTACATGCTTAGAATACTCTATTCCGCTTCCTTTGTTGTACAACTTTCAATATTTTGATGAGTACTGTGTGAGCAATACTCGAGAAATCAAAATGTCACGCTCACTTTCACCCGATCACTAAGTAGGCCTTTCGGAGGAAGAAGTCCGGTTGATTATTTTAATATCCACCTCCACGCTCGCTAGTGGGCGGGAAAGTGAGCATCACGAAACCTAACTAATGCTCGATTACAGCATCGAGCCGCTTCGATCGATTCGTGCCGGGAATTCGACATCATAATTTTCGCTCCGTATCCTGCACGTGATTAATCCAGCCCGTGGAAGACACTTGCGGTGGCGGAGGTGTGTTGCGATCGATTCGTACACCGGTGAGTCATCGCACACATGTAGCCGCCCGAAGCCCGCAGCCGGTGATACCATTCCAGCCGGTATCAGCCGGAATGCGCGTGAGAGTGTGCCGTGCATGAGTGTTTTATGAGCGACATCGTCAATCACGTGTTGACAGTCGACACAATCGACCAATAACCATAATTTGGGAGCCACCTGTCGTTGGTCGGTTCCTTCCCCGCAACGGCTTGAATTGCCCTAGCTTACTTTGCGGTTCGCGATAAGCCGGATAACGGAACAGATTTTCTGACTGGATTTTAGCGCATTTCTTCGCACACGCCATCTGGCCCACGCGTGAATCGTTCGTTATCGCAACCCGTGCGGCAGTTGGCTGGGTGATAATAGGGCTTTTTTCTTTACCACTTTTTCCCACGACAAACAGCGGACCTTTCGGTTTCGGCCAACGGACGTGAGTCAGTTCTAGCACCGTGCGTGTGGCTGTGTGCCTGTGCGACTTTGTTTGACTGTTAGCAACGATGTCTGTGGCGTGTAATAGCTGATACTTGACATTTTTTTCGTTCCACCACATCCCACCCGGCTCGGGGAGTGGTTTTAGCAGGCCCTCGTTTACCGTGTGCCTCACCGGTTACATCACTTCAACCCTCTCATCTTACCGGTGGCTCTTGGAAGGCTAAGTAAGGACGCGAGCTATTCCAGCCGTAAGATAATAATCTATTTGCACATGCAGCAGTTTGATAAAACAAAAAATGCATTTGCCGAGAGGATGTTTAGCATTCTGAGCAGTGTAAGATGTTTGGAATATAACGCTTCGCCAACAGCACCGACTCAGCGGAGATAGCAGCGTCAACAAAAGAAAACAAAAACTGATAACGACCGTGCAGGTGTTAGCCTGACATAATGCCTGATCTTGACAATGTACTTCAGCGCCGATAAGATGAATAATGTTGTCTCTTATCGACCGTGCGCACAGGCAGCGACCGTGCGAGTTTATTTCGGGTCGAAGCAGTTTTTGTAAACGGTTCTGCACGATCGTGTTCCGAGCTGGGTGACAAACTGACACCTTCATGGTGCGTGGAAGGATGCTAAAAAGCTGCAGCACAGCTGTTAATCGAGTTTGAAGAACTGAAGAACTTGAACATTACCCTCTCGAATTTGACCTAAAAGACATGAACATACTAAACCGGTCACCAGTATACCACTCAGGTTTCGATTTCAATCAATTTTAATGATTTTAAATTGTTGGGAGAACAAATACGATGCACCAACGATCCAAAACGGTCAATTGGGCAAAACTTTTGAGAATTATTGTTTTGATATATGTAAAGCTGTGGTGGATAATTGAGATAATTCCAATTTAAGAATGCTCTCATAACATGGCGAGCAAATTTAGAATCAGAGATCAGAGAGTTTTTTTTTTAGTACAACTTTAGAATTTTAGTACAATTTTGAACCTTGTTACAATTGGAGCATATTTAGGACAAGCCTTCGAACAAATCGTTTAGCTAATTTATAATTTATTTCATATTTCTCAATAAGTTGCTATGTAAGTCCATATCAAAGTTATTGTTTTTTATCATTAATTTTGTAAAAAGCCAATTTTTGTTGTTAACTCACATCTTTCTAATTCATCTATAATTTACAGTCACGCGAAGGTAACGAGTTTATTGACTTATCTACGAATAAGAGTCGTCTAAGTTTATTCGAGGTGAACTTGAAATGTTGTTGTTTTTGCTCTAACATGCAAATTTACTTTTTCAAAAAGATTGTAAAGTCTTTTTATCCAAACAGAGGGCAACAAAGTGCCCATGTTGAATTTATTTTGTTACGAACTTGAACCGTCCTGATTGTTACAACAAAAACTACTTTTAAGAACTTTGCCTCTGTAGGAGTTTGGAGTTTCTCAATCATGAGAAATCATTTATCATCTTACAAAAGAACAAAGCTAGTAGGTAAAGCGTTATCTTTTGCATACTTCTTAGAGCATCTATGCTTAATCAACTAAACAGGTTGCAATCTTCACAACAAAACGTTTTATGGTCGATCTATCCGTCTCTAAAGGAGCGTAGACAGTAAAACCAACTAATCGATTAAAGTGAAATACGAGCACCCGGGAGCCTGCCCGCTTCCACGGCGGGCAGACAGACAGCACCCTGCCGCGTTTGTGACCGTGCAAATAGCGAATGCTTTCCACTTCATTAAGTCGTACACTCTATACACCTACAGCCAATCCCACCTGGTCACCCTTATCGGGATCCACTATCCTGCCGCTCCAATACTATCCAATATGTCTGCTGTTCGGAAAGCGGCAATGACGGCGACTCTTGCCGGTGTCCGTTTGCCCCCTTTACTTGCAAGTCACACACTACGATTGTGGCACTCATTCACAATTCCGACCCGGCACCCTGTGGGATCTCTCGCTCCTTATCGGCCCGCTCGCGTTCAAATATTGACCAATCAATCAATTTTCTATTTATCTAATCCTGAAATTTTCATCCTCTCCCATCACGTCAAGTGCCGGCACCTCCGGTGGGGAGGAATGTTACTTTCGTTGCACCGTGCGAGCCTTTCCCGCATGGTAGTTACCTTTGAACGCGGCACCACGGTGCGACACGATTGCGTGCCTCGTTCGATTCGCTCGGTGTCGTTTTCGGGGACCCCGTAATGATGTGTTTTGCCGTGCGGATGGATCGAACGCGGCCGCGGTGGATAAGAATCGTTAACCATCGGGTGTACAATTAACGAGTGCGCCGTTACTCATTCCAAACGGCGGATCCTTTGCGGTTGGTGGCGATGTTTCGCTGGCTACGCTTGCTCATGATTGCGTTTCCTGCAGGTAATGTCGGTGGTGGTCCGAAGGTGCAGCATTAGCAACGAGTAACCATTACTAGCTCGTGCCAGCAGGAGCAAGAAAAATGGCACCTAATGTGTCGGATAGTGTAGTGACGGATGCCGCGGACGTGAAAACGGCACCAGAAGCCGCGACAGACGCGGACAGCACACTCTGGGAAAGGAAACGACCGGCCCAGGACCAGAACAATAACACCAGCAAGAGTGGTAATGACTGTGAGCACGACACGAACGAACCGTTCCGGGCACACATTCGTTGGCCCGATTTCTTCGCCCAGCTGTTCGTCCACGCTGGGTTTGCCGTTGGGCTGTACTATCTGGTCACATTCCAGGCGAAGTTCTACACGTACCTGTGGAGTAAGCATCGTCAGGCGTGTCTAACCTTCGCGGTCGTGCTGCTAATCTTTCGCCTATTTTCAGCTCTGGCGTTAGTGTGGGCCACCGGACTGGGCATAACGGCCGGGGCGCATCGGCTCTGGTCGCACAAATCGTACAAAGCCCGATGGCCGCTGAGGCTGTTGCTGATGTTTTTATTCACCATATGTGGGCAGGTGCGTATCTGGTGGCGAAAAACGCCTGCAAGTAGGCAATTGCGTGTTGTGTGTCAATTTTAAATTCAAACTTCCGTTACGCTTCTTGCAGCGCGATGCGTACACGTGGGCTCACGACCACCGCGTGCACCACAAGTACTCGGAGACCGACGCCGATCCGCACAACGCCAAGCGTGGGTTCTTTTTCGCGCACGTCGGCTGGGTGTTTCTGACGCCCCACCCGGAGGTGGTGGCCAAGCGGAAGATCATCGACATGAGCGACCTGGAGGCGGATCCGATCGTGATGGCCCAGCGCCGCTTCTACATTCCGCTGTTCGCGCTGCTCGTGATCGGGGTGCCGGTGCTGGTGCCCTGGTACGCCTGGGACGAGCGGCTGTCGGTGGCGTTCTGGGTGTGCTTCACGTTTCGCTTCACCACCACGCTCAACATTGCGTTCTTCGTGAACAGTGTGGCGCACATGTTCGGCAACAAGCCGTACGACCGGAGCATCAGCCCGGTCGAGAACATGGCGGTCGCGATCGCGGCCATGGGCGAGGGCTGGCACAACTACCACCACGTCTTTCCGTGGGACTACAAAACGAGCGAGCTGGGCAGCTACCTGTTCAACGTGACCACGGCGTTCATCGATTGCTTTGCGCGCCTCGGCTGGGCGTACGAGCGTACGTTTCGTTCTCGCTCTCGGGTTCATCTCAGCGCGTTTGCTAATAACCAAGGTGTTGCGCGACCTTTCTATTGCAGGTAAATCGGTACCACCGGAGGTGGTTGCTCGACGGGCGGCCAAGTGTGGCGATGGGACGCGCTTTCTCACCGATGAGTACGCCCATCAGGACGCCGTCTGGGGTTACGGCGATCGGGACATACCAAAGGACGACCTGGACGCCATCGAACGAACGCAACGTTGATCGACGGTTGCCGGAGTAGTGCGTAGCGGGAGAGGCTGCGCAAGGCGAGGTTTTGCAGCTTTTCTCTGTTTATTGTAGAACCCGCTTGTCAGGAAGAACATGGGCTTGAACTACTACTATCGTAAACCGGGTATAAACAAGCGACGAAAGTGTTAAGTAAATTAGTTTAAGATTTCGAGTACGGTGCTTGACTTTTGGTCTTGTTATTTCTGAAAGAAAAGAGCAATCGGGAATGTGTTGACGGTTCCAGGATAGAGCATCCCTACGGCAGAAGACTGACTTGTGCTCCAGGATGTGTTAGTAAGGACAGTACGAAAATATATGGGACTTTACATGATTCATGTGGAATCAGAGCTTTCGCTTATCAACCAATTCTCCAGGAAGAAGAGAACGCTTCTTTGCCAGGACGAACGTGAACGGGAATCAATTTTGCTACATATGCTCTTCAAGCGAAAGTTTGGTTATGTGAGGGCCTCAAAGGTTTCGAGTTGAGTTGACAGTAGAAGGAAAGTAATCAAGTTGCTGATTCGTTATGGGTGAGTATATACTTCTTATGCATACATAAGAACATTGAGAAAGTATGCCAAGGTATACACTAAGGAAGAAAGATTAAATTGTGAAGATTCCAGAAGGTTCCAGAAATCGTCAGTTAATGGCCACTACCTTTCCAGAACGTATGTGTGGGTCGCATTAAAAGTTCAGATAACGTCACCGCGGAATAGCGCGATGGCTCCACGCGAGGGTTACAATCGATGTGGGTTCGAACCCAACGGGGGCACGATGGACCCTCCATCCCACCAAGAAATGAAAATCCGGTTGTGATAAAATATACAAAATGCAGGTAGAACCGAAAAAACAGATGACTTAAAATAGCAGATCAAATGCAGAATGCAAATACGGGTTTTGCTCGGCGGATCCGGTTTATCGGATACGTTAGTGAGCGAGTTAAACAAAACGAACGAACTACACGCATACACAAGCGTTGTTTTGCGAACTATTGTGCCAAAACCGAAACTACTACAAAGAACAATTCACTTGCTCTTATTACAAAACACTGCGTCCTCGACGAAACCCGAAGATCCGATCTTCGTCTTGAACTCTAATCGGAGATCCAGCAATGCCAGCTCGTGTCCTTAACCGAATCGTTACAGGCCACGCTCAACCAGTTGCCGATGGATGTCGCTCTCTTGATCGTACGCGTGCTTCGCAGCAGGCCCATGGAGAAAATTGCAATTGCAAGGTCGGACGAACACCCCCAGTGCGTACGTTCTCTTCCGGGCGTATTGCGGGATTTTCGAACGATGTAATGCGACGTAATGCGCGTCGTTTCAAGCCAAACTCCACACGGGGTGTTCCCCCCACAGTCCGGAGTGTACAATGGGTGTGTGTGTGTGTGCGCGCGATCGTGTTTTAGAGTGTTAAATGCGCATCGACTACTTACAACGAAACCGCGCGGCGAGCGACTGGCGACACCACCACGGCACGAGAATAATATTTACATTCCATTGCATAAAAATCATCATTATTTGATTCCGAGCGCTTTCAACGCGCGGCGGCATCTTTCGGTCACGGTTGGGGACGGGTGCCTCATGACAGTACCGGCAGCTAGCTGTAGCGGCATTCGGTGACCCGTGCGATACGCGACGGTTTCGCCTTCGTTTATTGTTCGGGGTCAAGTTTTCCGGGTCAATCCCAGGCTACCGGGTACGGCCAGTCATGTCACGTATGGCACAGAGTATGTAAAATGCGTGCTCTATTTGACGGTACTCGAAGAAAATGGGCAAAGTCGAACTGAAGCAGCGTTGAGTGGCATTGCTGTGACAGTTACAATAGCTAAATGTTGCTTCTATGATCTCGACTTAGAGCACTTTAGATCACTGTAGAACAATATTTTGTAAATAAATCATGAGGAATGGTTCAAACAGGTCTTGCTTGTGTCGTTCTAGTAATGTCTATTGCCTATAATGCCTATTGTATTGTGATCGCAAAAAAAAGTAAAGCGTTGAAAGCTTGTCTAAACTTAATGAAAAATGTTTCCGTTTGTGAAAAACTGATAATAGACTTGTACTAAACAAACAAACTTTTAATTAATAAAGACAAAAATCTATGTAAACAATGTTGGCTTGTTAAAATCTTATTCTTAGCTGATCAAAAATACGTTCCGGCCATGGCTGGTTTATGTTTTGGATGAAAAAATATCTTAAAGCATCAGTAGAAGATTTGAAAAGCTCAACGGCTATTTTGAATTGATATGAAATGCGTTCCGATCATGGATGGTGTAAATTCTTGTTCAAATAAAAAGAAAACTATACTATACAATCTTCAAACTATGGATGTTGCAGGTTCTGGTTGAAAAATATCTCTATGATAGTGACAGTTTTGATTAGCTCAAAGCTATTTCTAAACTGATCGAAAACACATTCCGATCAGGGATGGTTTTTGTATTGGCTAGCAATAAATTCCCTCATAAAAATGATAGCAAAGTTGTTTCAACGTCCTAGAATTGCAAGATCTTTTGTTATCGGTTTCAAAATGAACGCAAAGTGCGTAAGATATGCGTGAACTTTTTACTGACGATCGTCTTCCAAACATCCGAATGTGAAGAGGGATTGCAGTGCCTATTTATCCTAAAATAAACAAATAATCCCACTTCACCAAAACTTCTCACTGGACATTGGAGCAATCGTACACATTACAATCGGACTCCCCGCTTTCCCAAGGACTTTGGACAGAACGTTCCAGAACGGACGCGGTCCCATCGATACCATTTCCTTGGCCGTGTTCGGTTCCGTGCTGTCCCTTCCTCGCTGAAACCAGAGCCAGCGAGTCGTCACCGAAAGGAACCGAAAGGGCAGCCTTGGCCGTGTTGCCCTGCTGTTGTTGTTTTTGCTGTACTTTTGTATCACTCTTCCACCCGCCCGACCTACGGACCGCACCACCCGTCCGCGACCCTACCCCACCGCGCCCACAGTCGCATTTGGGGCGACTCGCAATAATCCAGCGATCGCCGCGCCACCGACGGTTATTCGCTATCGAGCACGCGAACCGCACGGACCCGCTCTCTGTCTCGTGTGCACGGGCCGAACCGAGTGTTCCTGCTTTCCTTACCCATTTCCTGCAGCGTCGGGGAATTTCCAACGCGCATACGTGCGCGCGAGTGTGTGTGCGCGTGTGAGCACAGCAGACGGCGACGGCGACGATCGGTCACCGCGGATGGAATTCGTAGAATATCACTTCGTGATCGTCATCTGCCTGTAGCGAAAGAAGCGAGCAACGCACCGCGACCAAGACTAGCAGTCGCGGCGATCGCGACCACCGTGTTCATGTGAGTGAATTTAAATCGGCTTTTGGGCGAGTGTGCGCGCCGTGTGTTTGTGTGTAGGTGGGCCAGGAAGCGCAAGGTTAGGTAGAATGAGCGTTTAACGGGTTTCAACAACGAAAAACAACAGCATCCCATCGAGAGAGTGATTGTCACGCTGATGACGACCGTCGGACTCCTTAGTTGTATTGTTTCCATCGAAAGATCCAAAAAGGAAGATGCGACTTTTTTTGGCGGCTAGTGATCACGCAACGCCCAAACGTGATCTTCACACCGGTGCGTGAGTTTCGTGCGTTTCGGCATTCATCTGCGATAATCAAACCTGACTGTTTGGCACATACATTGCGACAGACTTGCGACTTGTGCCCCTCGTGAAGTGGCTGGTGACTGTCGACACGGGCACGCACGGAAATCACGACGTATCTGCTTCCAGCGCTTTAATTAAGGCGTCCACAAAAGCCTGCCAAACCCATGATCACACACACACACACACCGACATAAGCATCGGCCGCGCAGACGGTCAGCTTATCAACGAGGTGACGCTGACCAGTAAAGCATAGCGAAGCAGCTGCTGCCGGTCGGATTCGGCTGCTAACTAAAGTGTCTTAAGTGTCGCAGTGGTTCAAGGTTGGGCGCAGGTTTAGTGAGGCGTTTTTCGTCTCTTTTACGGCTCAAGCCCGAACACACATCACACAAACACGCACGAAAACCGGGTATATCCTTCACCCGGTACTGCTGGCCGTGTACTGGAATATCTCGTTTTTACTCACCCTCCCCATAATACAACCTTGAAGACATTCATGCGCGGGAACCAGTGCCGGCCTGGTCGGAAGGTTGCGGAGCTTTTAGCGACAAAACTTCGGCCTCACTTTACGGCCAGATCCGAGCGGCCTTTTAGTTGCTCATTAATCAGTTGGTTGTGGTGCTCAACGTGCGTGCACTACCAGAGTGGCTCGTTACAAGCTCTAAACGGCCAATGAAACTGACAGTGAGAACGGGTGCAAGCACAAAAAATGGGTCAATCTATTGCATCACTCGGTAAAACAGACACTGTGCTAACCGTTTTGTTTCGGTCGCTCGCTGCGCCGCTTGTTCTCATCCCCACATCGTCGTGGAGGCCCGGGAAAATGGCTAACAATTCAGCATGACTAGCATTAGCCCGGGAAAAGCTCAATTAAGCCCATGGACGACATGCGTGTGAGTGGTTGTGCGTGTGTGTGTGTGTGTTTTGATTACAATTCTAATTGTGTGTTGCGGGGCAATGATTTTTCATTTCGAAGCTACTACCCACAATTAGACCCCGCGCTGTGCTCGCCTCGGTACACTAGACTTGAATGCGCGGATAGGCAACGAACGTGCACAAGCTGTGTATTTTGAGCTCCAAAAACGAAGCCAGCTTCTAGCCGTGAACTAAAGCCCAAGTCCAAGCTCCAAGGAAGAGCAGCTTCCGCCATTTCAATTCCGCCGTCCCGAATTATGCATACTAACGCGTTCGAACGCGCACGGCAAATGTCAACGAACCGCAGCCGCACGGATCGATCGGTGCTGTGCGGCCGTGGCAGATCCGCCCGGGATGTGTGCTAGCCAAAATCGCGTCATAGACGCGTTCGAATGAAACCAGTTTAACCGGTCAACCGGCGCGCAGCCAGCCCAGCCAGGTCTATCCACGTGCGTACGCACGATACGTTCTAGTGTGAGGATCGTGCGATCGTTGGAGAGGGCGCTCTCGGGCCGCCATTGTGTTGCCGTGAGAATCGAGCGCACTTTCTCGCGGTCGATTGCATATCTAATCAGCGCGGTGTTTGAACCACCCTGATCTTCCAATCCCGACCGTTCGATTGCGCAAGTTCAAGTGCGCCCCTGGGTGAATCGCGCCACTTGCGGTCGAAATTTATCGCCCGTTTGGGCTTACTTTACATACGATTAACCTTTTCACCTTCCGCCGGGTGGGTGCTCATTAATTAGAGCTCCGTTTGGCCAAGCGCAGCGTTACCTCTCGTCGACGCTTTCAGCAAACCCGAGGTCAGTGTGTGGCCTCCCGGGTGGTAAATAATGAATCGTAAGGCGGTAAGAAGAGCTTAATGCTACACTAGTGCGTCCTTCGAAGAGTACACCGTTTTACGGCGGCACATGAGCGCACTGGAAGCGGCCCACGGCAAGGATGCAAAAGTGAAAGGTGATACCACGTGCCGACGCCGAGATCACAGCAAGACTTATCATAAAACAAAAACCTTCAATCCTTGTAATTGCGCCGTGTGAGACCTTCGGGGGAGTTGGACGAATCTCGGTGTTTCACGGCGTTGATTTATTTCGGTTCACTCCAGCTATAAAACTCAACTACCCAAACACTCAAACTCGGTCATTTGCTTCGTTTACGCCCCTCCTGAGCTGATGGACTGTTTATTACCTCTGAGATATCTTCAACTGCACGACAAAAACGTGTTTCCTCTTCTTTCTTGGTGTACGCACAGCTCGACAATTACCTTTCCCGCAAAACACACCCATCGCCATGGCCGATCACAATGAAAACTTCGCCCCCAGCGCGGACCTGAATGCCAGCAAAGTGCAGCAGCAGCAGCAGCAGCAGTCCAGCAGTGCGACCAAAACCGATCAAACACAGCCGGCCGGAACGGCCGCCGGCGGCAGTTCCTCCTCGAGGGACACGAAGCGAGAGGCCAGCTGGCCGTCGGTGCTGTTCTACATCCATCTCAACATCCTCGGCGTGTACGGGATCTTCGTTTTATTTTCACAAACCTCGCTGATAACGTGTGTCTTCAGTGAGTGTGCAACGGAAGCCCTGTGTTACCCTTTATGTGCTCATCCGATTTTTTATTCTTTCTTCTCACTCAGCTTCCTTGCTCACACTATGCGGTATCTTGGGAACTACGGCCGGGGCCCACCGTCTATGGGCGCATAGGACGTACGAGGCCACGCCGCTCCTGCGCTTCACGCTGATGATCTTCCAAACGCTCGCCGGACAGGTAACGCGTAACGCATAACGCACCGCTGCTCGACTGCTCGAAAGCTCCCACGGCGAAAGCTCTGACACCTCTCGCCGACGTTTCTCCCCCACCGGTAGGGCTCAATCTACGATTGGGTGCGCATGCACCGGCTGCACCACGACAAGTTCCGCACCGTGGACGATCCGTACTACAGCGACAAGGACTTCCTGCACGGGCAGGTGCTCGCCAACATCCGCAAGCTGAGCCCGCGCCAGGAGCAGCTGCTGGAGGCGGTCGACATGAGCGACCTCGAGGCGGACCGGATCGTGATGTTCCAGCGGCGGTTCTACGTGCCGCTGTACCTGGTGCTGTTCGTGCTGCTGCCGATCAACGCGCCGCTCGAGTACTGGGGCGACACGGTGCAGGCGGCCATCTTCGTCGCGTTCTCGCTGCGCTACCTGATCGTGCTGAACGTCGCCTGGCTGGTCAACTCGGCCCACTTCGTCTGGGGCCTGGACAAGAGCCACAAGCAGTCGGACTCGAACATGGTGTTCCTGGTGACGAAGAGCTACTGGCCGCAGTACCACTACCTGCTGCCGTTCGACTACCAGTGCGGCGAGTTCGGCAACTACGGTAGGACGCATCCCGGTGCTGGGCGGTTCGGCTCCTCTAATGTCTCCCGTCTCTCACGCAGGTTCCGGCTGTACGACGGCGTTCGTGCGGGTCTGTGCCGCCACCGGGCAGGCCACGAAGCTGCAGACGATGACGACGGAGGCGGTCAAACGGGGCCTCACGATGGCGGTCGACAGTGGCAAACCGATCGTGGACTGCCTGAAGCAGGCCGGCGCCGAGGACATGTGCAATCTGCAGCGCGAACACTACCTGCAAAACGAGCGACTGCACTAGCCTGATAAGACCACACGGACCCCCTCCCCTCATTCCCCCACCCTCCCCACCTCATCCCACTTTTCAGCCCGTGCCGCTCACGGGCGATGAATAATTTATTTGCGCCGGCTTTCCCGTTGTTGCCATAGACGGAGCGTTTCTTCTCTCCGGTCGCGTCTGATCTTGCGCCGTCTTTGCCGTTGGTGTGCACGCAACAGCTGCGCTTTGTATCGATCTGTTCACAGGCTGCAAGTGTTGGTCGCGCATCTTAAGTTGGCACGAAGATGGTTCGGAAGATTGGCGGACACGATTGGCGATGGAACCGCGAGGATAGACCGCAGGGGAGCCACGTTTGGCGAGGATCGAACCAATTTTTGGGGGGAGGTTGTGTTGTGAAATAATAAATAAACCAAATCATACCACGTGCTGCACCGACTGCTGGGTTTTTTTTGTACCGTTTCGTGTTCGGTGCGATCGCGATCGATTATTATTTAATGGTGGTTTGAAAATGTTGTGTGATCAATCGAAATTGGTAAACGAGAAGCTGCTGCGCGGCGTAGATCGATTTAAAGTTATTTTTTAAAGTAATTAGATTTACCATAAAAAGGCGTATTTTGGGTAACTTTTCAAGAATCTCTAGAATTGAAGGCATAGATGATTGAACTAAACTACAACATAATAAATATTTTGCTTTCGCGTAACGCCCTAAGCAGTCATACGTGTCATGTTGTGGGCCTATTAGAATTATATAAATCAAAATTAAAAATAATTATTTGCAGAGTAGCTCTACACTGCTGAGCCACGCTGAAGAAACTATTGGAATAAAACTTTATTCGAAAAATCAGCGCGAGATTGCTACGATCGTTAAATCGGAAAAGCTTCGTGGCTGAGTAAACCAAAAGCTCTGTTCATTTTAAAACGCAAATGCAAACAGCAAGCGCGAAAGCTTACAGCGCTGTCAGATTTTATTTTCCTGTCAATACCATAGTTGCGTTCAACGCTGGATTATATTTGTAGACAAACATGTTGATGAGCCTTCACAAATGATAATATTAAGCTAGACATCTTTGTTACTTCCACTGAGCAATGATATATATACTATTAAATTGTTTACAAGTATGCCTTCCTCAGCTATTAAATGGTTAAGCTGTAGCTTTTCGTTAGGCAAGCTGGAACATTCTCGATATCCCGTAGCATCTTTAACGGCCGGTCTCGATTGAGCGTTACTCTAGGCGCAACTGCAAGCGCGAATGCTGTCAGTGCTGTCAGTTGTTTGTTCTTCTGTCAAACCGTTTTTTTCGGTTCAGCATACACAAACAGCAAGCACAACTCGATGGAAACAGTGAGTTTTGAGCAATGTTATTGTTAGGTATATGTTATTTACGTAAAAAATGAATCTATATAAGCATGACTTTTGATGGTAGATTTTTACACAATTACATCCTATATTTTGTATGTATTTTTTTATATTTAATTATTTCAATCTTCAATCTGCAAATTTTTAAGATTATGTCATAGTAATACGCAGGGGAAAAACAATTATTTTACATCTAAACAATCGATTGATAAACACCGATAGCAGATTGGTGCATGAAAAAACACTTAAATCCAAAGAAATAGTGTAACTACTTTCCAGAAAACATAATGCGCTGCGAATTACGCTTTATGGTATTCTTATACCAGTGACAGCCCATCTCTGCTATCAGAACGAACGCGGCAACGACAGAGCCCATTATTAGCAGGGTGTGTTGCACCGCTAAATGTCATATGCTGATGTGGTTGAACAGTTTTTTCATTGAGCATTTCTTGCGGCGTGGAATAATTGCCTCCCGAATGCGAAAAATCATTCCGTTCGAGTAGTACCGCAGTATCCTGCCGATGGAGAAATGAGAAAGGTGTATGCATAGCATCGGGCGGGTTGTTCTATGTCGTAGTTCTTACTGGTAGTTGATCATTTTGCGATACGCGTATGTGGATGACATTTGTAGGGCCACCATCTGTTCTATGCCGTCCAGATTTATTTCGGTTATCTGTTGGAAAACAGAGAGAAAGGAAGAGAAATTAGCATACAAGATATGTGTTCAGATTATAGTTTTATCACATATGAAACACTAGAATTCGGACTCAATACGCACGTTGCAGTTTTCGGCCATACCAAAGTCCTGCATCGCCATGCGCACCGTTCCCGCATCGCCGATCAGCGCGTATTTCGACGTGAGAACGCGCTGCAATCCTTCCTCGTGCGAAAACACGTACAGCGACTTGTCGTGCTGCATCCGTCGCATTACCTCATGCATTGCCGGATCGTATCGTTGCTGCAAGTGGACGCGGAGCCTCGTTAAGCACGTGTGTTCGTTCGGAAAAGAAATGAGAACAAAACACCGGTGACCGTGATCGCCTATCCGTTGCACTTAGTTGCATCCACCAGTACCCAGCTGTTTAGCTGTGCGAAAGGAAAGCGAAAGTGCGGCACACAAACGCGGTCGACCGTGAATGTTTGAAAAGACATACCAAGGAATCGTCGGATCGGTGATTGTGTGAGGATCGGGTGTGAGCAGTGATTATAGACTTAAATACAAACAATCGGTGCGTGTGTGCGTGTGTATGTGCTTGTGTGTCGCTGCATGTTTTGACAACAACATACATCAGCGACCGATACGATCATAATGGATCATTAGCTGGATGGGTGCGCAATTGCGTGAGAAGCATTTTCAATCCATCCGATGCGTAATGATGCTGAAATGTTGCTGGCCACATTTCAAGCACAATAAACACGATTGATATGATTTATGCTGATTCAAAAAGAGGGGTTTATACGAAAGATATCAATAGTAATATTGTGTTTAAAACGATAGAAGGTAATAGAATGCCTAACATAACTACAGCCGCATATGTTTTTAGTCCATTCAAACTAACATTAAAATATATTTACTTTTGATTTTTGCACAATTTCTAAAACTTTCTATCAAGTGGTAGGGTGAAAAAAACGATTCTTACAAGTCACACTAGGCAATGTCGACTATTTTAAAATTTTGTAATGGTTTACGCTACCTTTTTGGAATGGGAATGATTTTTGTAAGAATTGTTATTCGATCCAATCCAAATTGTGTATTTTAATGATAACGTTTTCCATTAGTGAACATTGAAAAATATTTATATATGCAATTGTTGCCATTTTTCTCGTTTTTCTTGCTATTATCATACTAGAATCTACTTTTAAGTCAACAAATTAGATTCTTTGGAAGAACTAGCGTTCAAAATACAATATTTTATCCTTTTAATGCATCTTTAATCTGCTATCCTTGAAAAAGATAGATCAGTTTTATTCCAAATTCGATCAGAGGCCTGTTAAAATGAAAAAGCGCAATTTCAAGCTCCAGCACTGTCAACAGTTTACAAACCGTGTGCTACAATAACCTCCAAATGTTGTCAAAATGCCTTGACCGAAACCTTCTCCATTAACACTTCAGCTCGTTTCAGCTGCAAACCTTCCATCGGAAACCAATTAATGGTTTCTAATCGGAAATCAGCGCGACCCCATCGCGGACTGCCTGAGAGCCAGGCAGACTCCACCAGAAACAAACGTGCAATGCGTTACCTTTGTTTTAACGACTCCCTCGAAAGAAAACAACAGAAAAGCATCAAAACCCCCAAAAGCCGCCGGCATCGGGAGGCTTCCGCTTGGGCTTCCTGTACGAAAAACTTTACGAGCTAACCGGTTTTCCGCGTCCCCCTTCGCGGTACGTACCCCGAGGAAGGTTTGCTCGCTCGTGAAGTTCCCGACGAAACCGATGCGGTACTGCTCTTCCGCCAGCAGCGCCAGCAGGTTGCCGTTCACCTCGACGTCCACCGAAAGTTGGGCCGTGATTTTCGCCAGGTACGTGCAGTACACGATGGCGGAAAAGCCGAGCGCCACCAGGATGATGATCATGCTGGACGTCGCGGTCGGCCGGACGGAGCTGCCCTGCTGTGCGATGATGCCCACCAGCCACACGAAACTGTCGACGGGCGTGAGGGACGGGTGCGTAGATTCGCCTCCCGTTCGGGCGTTGGACACGTGCAGTGCCAGATGCAGCGAGAGGCACAGCAGAACGCCCATCAACGAAACGGGCAGCATGATGATCAGAAGAATTCGGTACGACCGCTCGTGGTAGCCTATATCCGCGTAACGGATGTACAAGTTGAGGCTGGGAATGAAAGCGATCAGCACGCTGATAAATGCACCCGAAATCGGTCCCCGCGAAGCTCCCCGCGAAACCTACTGTTCGTGGAAAACGGGCAGCGAGTAGGCGATCCAGCCTTGCAGCCGTTTGTTGAAGTGATTCGTGATTACCAGCTGAAAGTGAAAATCGACCCGGTTCAGGCTGTTGCCGATCCGGTACGGCTCGACGGTGGTTCTGTGTGGGAGAGACGTTCGGTGTTCACACACCGCGGCCACTCAATTAATTAGCACGGATGCGTCACTATTTGCAACGATCGCCACCCTGGCTCACCTTGCGTTGCGAAACAGCGGCATGCTGCGGGCCACGTACACCGGGTCGATGTGTTTGGTGACGCTGCCGTACACCATGATCGTGAGGTGCGCCAGGTCGAAGAAATCGTTCCGCTGCTCGAGCGAACGGGGCCGGTGCAGTATCATCTCGCCCGCGGCGTTCGTCTCTGCAAAAACGCGATAAAGTACGATCGATAATTCTGAACGGAGCATTACATCGCGTGTAATGTGCGCACGATCGATCGAACGAGTGGCACCGATCGTTCAATTGATCGCCATTTGTGAATGCTTGTGGCAGATGAACAAACACTACACCGACATTTGACATTTGACGCATTCCTGAAGTCGACTTGAATATCTTCATTACCGAACCCGCTACAAATATGTTGAACAAATGTTTTCCAATCGAATACAATCTCGTAAGAATAGTTATTACCTTATCATTTTCTTTGGGGACCAGAGATGAGAAACAGCACTTGTTGTGCCATGATGAATAGTTGAATAGCCAATTAATCATCTTCTGAATTATTGAACTCAACTGACGATTATTAATTATAATTTTGTATGTGCTTCACTTGATAAACATAGCAAATTGATCACCATTTTGTAGATGGATGGAGCTAAATTAAATTAATAAGAGTTTTAAAGTTTGGCGTCAATGGCGTCAATGCTTTGCCAAAATAAGCGCCAAAATGTATGCAATCTACTGTACCGATTTAAGACTTATTTATAGGTTATAAAAGGTGTTTGTATTACGCTCCAGCATTTCTTCTCTGTCCTTATGATTATACTGTTCACTCCAGAATAACTTATTTCAAAACAAGTAACGTAAATTAAATGTAACGCAAGCTAACGTAAATTATACAACCAAAAAATATTCAACAAAGTATTGATTTCATACGCATGAAAACGATACATTTTCCCGACAAGTATTGATTATTTTACGACGAGTAAAACGAGTCATTTTTGATTATTATAAATATGAAAGCAAATACCCGCTGTAAAGCAGGCATACTGAAGACAGAATCGTTTTATTAGCTGTGCTAATGCATATGCATATTGAAAACATAGATTTTACTAGAAATTGTTGAAAACAAATTTGAAAATATATCTGAATCGAACATTTAAATGATAGAAAAAAAATCGTTTTCAGAAATTATTTCTGAGTTGTTTTAAATGGCAAAAAAACTTGAAAAATGTTGAATACTTTTTTAGATGTCCTGTACTCAACTACAATTTTCATATGTTTCATATGAATATAAACAACATCGAGAAGGCGAGTCGTAGTAAAATGCCTAAAAATATGTTAAGAAACAAGCATGCTCTTAATTTATTCTGATTTTCGCGATAGCTTACCAATAAAAGTGGCAAAGGTTAAAATAATCACACGGTGTTAAGAACCGTCGCGTCGTACCTCTTTCAGACCTGCAAACACCCGAACGTGTGGGAGCGAACCGGCGCCACAGAGGTCAGCCCGACGTCTGCGAACGATGTCACCAATCCCGGCCCGTCCCTTGCGCAACGGAGCGCGCGTGTGTGTGTGTGTGCGTCTTCTCAAACGCCGCTCTAACTTATGGCCGAGATAAATACCCGCCCGAGTCCCGTGGGGACGATTCAAACGATTCCAGCCAGCGAAAGTTTCTTTTTACGAGCTTCACTCACCGAAAACACCTCGCGATTGCGCTCGCGTACCGAGCGTTAAAGGGTCAGTGCTCGGTGTACGCAGCGCGCACACACACACACACACACACACCATTAGGCGGTTGTGCGGTTACGCAATAGGAGAACAGCGCGTAAAGATGCGGGGCGGTATCGGTGGTGCCGTTGCCACAGGCATCGCGATTGTCCTTTGTTGAACTCTCAGCCGGGCCGGGGTTCAGTGGGTCGCATGTGGGTCGCACCCCCCGTGCAGTGTAAAAATCCTTCCGCGGGGCACACAACGGACGATCTAGGTACGGGTTGAGAGCAACAGCAAGTACCCATTACGCCTGCCCTCCCCGTCGAATGACTGGGTGGGGGGGGGGGGGGGGCGGGACCTCATTTTTCGGGCCGCTTCATTACGTCAACACCGGCGGTAAGTTGCTACATCTAATGAGATGCTCACTACCTGGTGCCTCACGGAGCACGCCTCGGAACGCTGTTTTATAGTCGAGTTTTGTGGAGGCTACCAGCGTGATTTGGATGGTTTTAACAATATTTAACAGCGGTTTGAGAAAATGTGCGCCCTAGGCAGGTGGTAAATGTTAAGAGAGAAACTCTTAATGTCACGCCTATAGTTGTTTTTTGTTTGTTTGAGCGCAGTCTACTCGATCATAATGTATTATGCCAACCCTGCTGCCAGTCCCAATATCATAGCGTTCCAGCTGCACAAGTGGTAGTTTCTCTCTCTCTCTCTCTCTTTATCTCTCTCTCTCTCTCTCTCTCATTCTCTCCAGATACTTCCACCCCGACAAAAATCTACAAACTAACACTAAAGACCAGGCCAAAAACAAATCAACCGCGCGTTCGATCGAAAACGAACCGTTCGTCCACCTGCTCACCTTCATGCTAGTTAGCCGTGCCTTTACCAATTCTCCGTTCCCAATTAGCCGCGCGGAGCTGCACGGCCGTTCTGTGTTCACCTAGCGCGTGTGTCTTAATTTCGGGGGGGGCCCTGTTTAAATACGCACCGACCAGTTCCACCGCGACGTCGATCGTGCTGGTGCGTGTGTGCAGCCGGTACAGTTGCCACACGGACACGTTGCCGCCGTTCGCGCCATCCAGCCTCAGCGAGACGGCCGTGCGCGGTGGGTTCGCTTCCGGGTGCGGCACCATTTGCATGCGGCGTACGGCCCGTCCGCTGGGCAGCATCATCTTCCGCTCAAGGTGAACCCGGTGGCCGAAGGGAGGAGGCTCATCGACGCCCGCAATGCTCACGCAATAGACGTGCGAGTCGGGCCGTATCGGTGCGTCTCGAAGGGCGCCCCAAACCGCCGCCGTTTGGGGCGGTTCGAACACGAACAGCCAGCGAAAGAACTCGACGTAGTTCGATTGGTCGGCGAGCTGAAAGTTCGGGACTCATACATAACGCTATGCGTACGTGCGCTAATTTTAATCAAGCCTGGGCCCGCTGCGATGTGCGTGAAACGTTTGCTTCATACCTGCACGAAAAAGCGCTCCAACTCATCCGTGGTCACCCTTGGCGGGTTGATTACGATCGGGACGATAATCGCCAGCCGGTGCGTAGCCGCCGGTAGCTGCTCCAGCGCTCCTAAGTGACGTCGCACGGACACCCGATGGCCGGCTGCGGTCGCCCGGACGAAGAGCTGCCTCGCGAAGAGCGGCCGGTCGGCTGCGAAATGGGATGGATAGCATTGCGGTGGGTCGTTTGTTTCATTCGCCAAAACCCGGTGACGTACCGAGGAACTGGAAGCGATCGAGCAGCACCACGTCCGGGCAGTCGGTGAAGGCGATCAGGGCTGCCCAAACGTCTAGTCCTGGCTCGTGGTGGACGTGCGTTGCGGCACGACCATTTCGCGCGATCCCAGCTGCTGCCGGGCGCGTTTGGGGTGTGAAAATTAACAGAAGCGAAAAGAACACTTTGCACATCGCCGTTGTGGGCTCGCTGAAACACTAGGAATGCTAGAGAAGAGACAGAAACGCGATTTGCAAATATGAGGCCTTTTTTTTGGACATGGCGTAGATGTGCCGAATGATTGTCTCTTTCTCTTTGTCTAATAATATCTGCTCGGTTGAGAGTCTTCTAGACATCCGGCTGTTGTTTCGGGTGTTAGAATGTTGAAGCACTTGGAGGTGATCATCAATCATCATCGTTAAATTAATAATGACAAACGAAACTGTCAGATATCGTCGTTTTATGGAATCGTTTAAGGTTTTAGGATAATTTTCAACCATCAACCATTTAATCAAATCCATTTAAAAATAAAATAAAATTGGAACATGAAGTACTAGGTTGGTGGCTAGGTGCTTCGTTTGTTTAATGGAACGATTTGCTCATTATGAAAAAAATATAAAAATAAAATCAAATAAACGAAATAAATAAATTATAAGCCGTTGCTCTCAGTTGTGTCCTGAGAGTCACGAATGTTCTTAAAGCATATTGTTCTATTTCAAATAACGTTTTAAAGCAGCATTTCGAGAACTAATGTAGAAAAAAATAAATTTGAACATTATTATATTAGAATAACCAAACTCATTAATAAATGATTTTAAAAAGATTAAAGCTTTGTACTCAACCTGAATTAAAAACGTTTGAAATTGCAATGTAGTAAAAATAAAAGAAAATATTGATTCCAAGTGACAAAGTTTGTTCCAATGACATATTTAACCTAACCTAACCACGCGTGTATCAGATAGCGTTGATTAAATTATTGCGGTTCTCCATCTCATCAAGGTATTGGAGAACATAAACGAATATGTCGTTACAATCTCATCACCCCGACATCGTAACAATCGCCGAGGTCAGCACGCACCAGTCGCACACCGATTATGCTGATCAATGTTTGATACCTAACAAGCTTTCCATAGCATCATACCGCGTCAACAGCCTGCTGAACCAGTTTCAACCACCGAAAACCCTCCTCGCCGGACACATAAACTGCAAGTGGTATTGAAATCAACCCGAAACGATCGTTAAGATCGGCTGGTCCTAACGCCCCATGCGTCGTAAGGCGTCCTATCCTACGCACCCTCCACACTACGCACCCCCAACTGCCGGCGTGCCCCTGCCCCAACACGCGCCGGACACCCTTTTCACCGAAATCGAACACCCCGGAGCTGTGATCGGTTAACTACATACGTCCGAGTTCCTGCGACAGTCACATAACCGTCACACACACACATACACACGCACGTGCCAAATTGGCGGAAGCTTTGGCCATTTTTCTAACAAGACAACCTTGAGATTTTGGCATCAAAAATTAACGACGGGAATCCTAAAATTGAAACAGGCTGGCATTATCTGGCTTTCCTACCGAGCGTCGGGAAACATCGCTCCCCCCACCTAAAGCAGCCAGCTTACGACATTTGAAAGTCAAAACAGGCGGCCGATGGAAATTTCGCAATATCTGGCGACGATTTAAACAAGTTTATAGCAGCCCCAGCACGCCACGCACGATAAAGGCTGGCAAAAGACTTGGACGCTCCGTCGTGCGACGTTCTGCTAAGCGACGAACCTCACTTACTTTTCGTGCCTTATTCTTGTCCCTATTATTCTAACGATCCGCACATGTCACACTCCTGCCGCTTGCGTGAAGGTCAACTTCACTTGACCCGGCGCCTCCTTGGGCGCGATGCAAACCGAGAACCGACGACAAACAGAATTCGGAAACCGAAATAGAATGCAGAATGTTGGAAAACCCCCGGTCAAGTTTTCCACCGAAACCCGCTTCTGGTTCGCAACGGAACTGGTTCGTCTTCTAATAATAAACGACACCGTTCGCCTCGCGGCGGAATTGTATCGGAAATCGAATGGTGCAGTTTGTACCATGTATCGGCACAGCTTTATGGTTGGGAGTGGATCCGTCTGCAGGCGTGGGGCTGAACGCACACGAACGACGCACATCAACCAACTTCGCTGACACGGTTTGCTCGACCCGGTACTATTGTTTCGCGTTACGAAATGCGCTTGCCGGGTATCCAAAGCGGCGTCTACTGTTTAATTTACAGCGCTGTAAAAAACAAAACCGCGGCACCACGAGGCACCCTTGAAAACGAGGGATCTCGAAACGCTAGGCAATAATCGACCGAAAAGTGGATAAGACTCCTCCACTCATTGGTCGATTCTTCGCAGAAGAGAAAGAGCGAGAGAGGGAGAAAAAATACACTTGAACGTTTCAGAAAAAAAAGAAAAACGTTGCAAGTGCACGTGCATGCCATCTCCGAGGCCACCAGCGGATCGTCGGGAAGTGCCGAGAATTTATTGTCCTAGTATTTCGCAACCGCACTCTGGGCGGGCAGAAGTGTTTGACTGCACCCGGACGGAACTCACACCCCTCTGCTGCGATACTAATTGATGACAATTACACCGTGCGATCGATCGGGGGTTGTTTGGTGTTGATTTTTTTCCCCCCCGTTCGGTTCATCCCTTAATCGGCCTCTCCAGCTGCAGCGTCATGCGCACCGATGTGCTGGTGCGGTGAATAATGTTTAACTTTCCTGGGGCCCATCCAGGTGCCGGCGGGAGAGGATAGACGATTTAGTCAGCCACTTAGTGCCTATGTTTGTGCGGGCTAAACACTCTCTCGCTCGACGATCGATCGAACCGACCGCGTCGATCGCTCGACGCCCATCGCTCCATCGCTCACGATCGAGCCGATCCCGCCGTATGTCGGTCAGGACCTACAATACGTCACCCTCCCCCCGGGGGTAGGGGTACCGAGCGGCCGTCGTCATCCGTCATCGGGCGGACAATGGGGCGCAGAGATCGCGAGCGCTCTCGGGCTGGGCCGAAAACGATATAAAGCCGTCGGGACGCGGCGCACTGGGCTTCTGTCTGTCGGCGTACCGCGAGGCAAGCAGACGCATTACCTCCCGATCTCGTGTCCCTATTGAGCGTGAGCAGGTGAGCATTGCAAATCGGACAACCCTGCCGACAAAACGGCAAAAGTAGCAGTGCCGAGGGAGGGCTTTTTTTGGTGTTTTGTTTCGCACGGGGATCGGGGAACGAACGGGCCCGCACGTCGGGAGTGTTTTTCGGGGGATTGTGTAAGCCGCGTTAAAGGAACGCCGGCGTGTGTGTGTGTGTGTCTGTGTTCGGTGAAAGAGAAAGTTCAAATGCTGTGTGCATCACATCGGCCAAACGGTTCGATCTCGCCGCAATAAAGCTGGTGCTCAGTGCGATCATTACGTGGTCTCTAGGAGACGGTCTAGTGTGCGCGTGTGTGTGGCTGCGTCGGTGTTTTGTATGTGCCCCGAAGTGAGCTGAGCTGTGATCAAGATGACGGTCGGCATCACCAACACGCTGCAGTTCATCGCCGGCAACTCGGCCCAGTACATGAAGCCGGGCAAGAACGATGGCACCGGGCAGGCGAAGGCCGCCACCGTCCCGGACAGCAACAACAACGAGCTGGAGGACGATCGCACCGTGAGCAACAAGGATCTCGACAGCTATCTCAAGCACTACAACCGCTGGCAGCAGTCGGGCTGGGGCCGCACGATGTCCGCCCTGCTGAAGCGGTACCTCGGGTACGAGTTCGACGCGGAAATCAAGTGGAACAACGTGCTGATGATCGGGATCTTCCACGTGATCGCGGTCTGGTCCTTCCTGCATTACGTGTTTCGGGCAACACCCGTCACCTACCTCTGGGGTAAGTGTGCGATCGTGCGAGATTAGCGGGCGCGCCGTCAGTGGAATGGCTTTCATTTTGTAATGTTTTGGCGACTTTCTCAATCGGATGGATCGATTAGAGGGGGATAGCCATCATCATTCACGAACGTTTTGTTCGAAATAACTTGAACCAGTAACCTGGCAATAATTTTCAGCAAAACAAAGTATTGGAACAGTATTAGTAAGGGCATCAATTATACTGATTGCATGTTTTTAATTCGAAACGCAATTTGCGCCTGATAGTATGCAATATGCTAAACTTGTTTTGATATTTTAAGCAAGCTCATTAATATCACAAGATTATGTTGAATAATATCATAATAACATAAACAAACAAAATATCATGAATAAATAGGCAAATAAGTAGAAAACATCCTTCAAAAGTCATATCTTCTACTATTTTCACCGATTTTTATGAACGTATTTACATGCTGTTGACCACCGCCTAATCCCGTGCTTCCTGGGCGGCATATCCTTGAGATTATGCGTGGTGTTTTCCTGTTTTTGATCTGCCAGGTAGCAACGCTCAAAACGCGCTCCAAAAATTGGCCAACCTAGCTCTAGAAAACCGGTCCATCAGGATTATTCAATAAAACTAAGCAAATAATCGAGATAGACACCAACGAGGTGACCCGAGGGTTCCAGTAATAGATTTAAGAAAACACGTTTATTGATTAGAAGAAAAAAAAAACCCTGAGACTAGTTTTCAATTTCAGCTATTACCAAATTTTGAAACGCCCTAAAAAACTTGCATGAAAAACTTCATTAAACATAAACTAGAAAGTCGTGCGACAACTCAATCGTCACGGACTTGGAGCCATCGAATGCAATCAGACAAGGAGAACCTTGAGGTTGCATTCAATCAAAGCAGGCTATTGTACTAGTTGTTGCATCGTCACGTCAGTGCTGTCTATAGTTCCGAGTTCGCAACTGTTCCAAGCTACAAAAAAAAAAACAAAAACAAACAAAAAAAGGTAGAGGAACAACAAATAGACAATTAATCATCTACACTCCGTTCGTAACCGCGAGTGTTCCAAGTTGACCTATCCAAGTTTCTATTTCGTACATTTGATTCCACAAGTTTTGTTTGCGTTCATTCGACAAGCCACGATTTTGACGTGGTTCCTTTCTCCTTTTTGGCAAGGCCGCCGCAGCTAAGTTCCCACTTGTTTAGTTGCCAAAATGATCACGAAAATTTATCCACATTCGGGTCCACCCGGGATGGTTCGTTTCGTTTCGTTTTCGAGAAATTTAAGATACTGATTTGCATCGTTGCCGTGCTATCTTCAAATGGAACCGAACATAACAATCAATTTCAGCGGTTATTGCATCATCTCCGCATCGCAACAGTGGCATCCTCCACTCCATGCGCCTTATGCGTCTTAGTGTTGCGATAAGGATATATGGATGGTGGTGTGCTAAAAATTAACATAAAAATTTGCATTCTCCACATATTGTACGTCGCAAGGATATTGCAGTTGTTCTCGCTGGTCAGATTCTTTGAAATCACTGCAACAGAAATTAATGCAAATTTATGCCATCACCACCACCACCATGGCTCGCACCCATGAGGAAGTGTGTAAAAATATACCACACGTATTGGAACAGCGATGGGAAAATTTGGTGCGTTACATTTAACGTCCGCCCTCCGTAAGTTTTCAACGAAACCTGTTTTCTACGAATCGCGCGAACGGTGGAAATGTATCGAAAAATAATTTTTAAAAACGATTATTCAAATCACCTCCAAACGACTCGTGTCTGGACGGTGAAGACAAACCGAAGTCCGAAACACCTCCGCGTTGGCTTAATCGATTGCATGACTCGTATCTCCGTGGTTGGATCCAAAACACGGACGACGCAAGGATCAAGGACTTGCTGCAGACTTGATGGAATTTGAGATTTGTTTTTTTTACGACCGCTGACGAAGGGCATGCATTTTGAAGGGATATTAATCTTTTTTTGAGTGGATGATGCTACCCAAAACCGACGCACGGTATGGACAAACCCGTTCCACCCTTATGTTTTCGATTATGGAACTCGTTATTAACGGATCGTCATAGACAATGTCGTCACCTTGAGCACGATAGCCACTATCACGATCGCAGCTGGTATGTGTGGCACAGTGTGTCATTAGGGAAGATATTCCTAAGCAAACGAGGCGTTGCTGGTGGAGCCCTGATGTAGCGCTGAGGCGTGCCTTCGAAGCGATCCCTTACCATCTCCCCCGAAAAGCAAGCTACACCCTGACCTAGCAAAACTCGTTTCGCCATAGGGACGCGTGCGTCTCATTGATGTGTTTTCTTTCCCACTTCGTTTCTTTTCTTCGGGTTTTTGGGGGCCCAAAACACAAAGGCACAGGCCCGACGGCTGCGAGCAGTACGTAACGTAACGCCAACAGCTGATCGGGTTTCGACACCGCGACATAAATCATCGTCAGATGAGAAAAAAAAACACGCAAATGAGATTCGGTTGCTGCATGTTGCTTTGCATGCGTTGAGAGTCTTGTTGCAAGAGGCTCGACAATAACAAAATACCGTGCGCTCAGCCCCTTTCGCTCGGAGAGAGCGGCTGGAGAAGCCTAGAGAGGCATTGAGGCTGCAATTTTTGGTCGATCTTTGCGCGAAAGATAAACAGCGATCGATTAACGCGATCGTGCAATTCGGGGGTTTGAATGCAAAACAAAGCCCGCCCGTAACGCATAACACCGAAGTCATGCAACGTGGGCAAACAGCTAGTAACAAAAAAAAAAAAACTACGCTTCAAACGTTCACGTCATCATCGCCACCATCTCAACACTCCACTTCAGCGGGCTGCCTCTCTCTCTCGCTCTCGGTTCCGAAATCGGAAATACCTAAACCGCGCACTGCTTTCGTTACAGGTTTCTTCGTCGGCGGCTGTGCCGGGTTCGGCGTGACCGGTGGGGTGCACCGGCTCTGGTGCCATCGGTCGTACAAGGCGAAGCTGCCGCTCCGCATCATCCTCATGTGCTGCTACTCGATTGCCGGCCAGAACACGATCTACGACTGGGTCCGGGACCACCGCATCCACCACAAGTACTCGGAAACGGACGGTGATCCACACAACGCGAACCGGGGCTTCCTGTACGCGCACGTCGGCTGGCTGATGCTTCGCAAGCACCCGGAGTGCATCAAGAAGGGCCGGCTGATCGATATGTCCGACATCGTCAGCGATCCGGTCGTGCAGTTCCACCACAAGTAAGTGCGCCACTCGCTGCTACGCTTACCTTTGTTGTGTGCCGGATGTGGAATCGAACTGAACGTACCCAATTAGCCATGACATTGGCCGCGGGCGCATTGTGGTTGCCCTTATTCTGGGAGGGGAACGATTAGCGTATCGATCCGTTTGGGTACAAATCGCGTGTTAAATGTACGCGAAATAATTTAAATGTAAATGCGTTTTCACGTAATACGTACGTAGTACGAAGGTAAATTGTAGCACGCGCTAGACATTAATCGATTATACAGCAATTACAAATCATTCGTCACGATTGCGGCGCTTTCTATTTTCTTTCCCATTTCAAACGCTGCTGGTTTCGCGCCTGTAGGTAGGCAATGCCATGCGAGGAGCGTTACACTAGCGTTACTATGGGGCGAATATTTCCCACGTAAATTTATTTTTTCTCCATATAAGTTTGAATTTGTTTGTTTTCTTGTGCAATTGTTAATATTATTTAGCGTAACATAGCGAAACGCAAAAACTAAATGCGAAATTTGCAACAACAACAAAAATTACAAAAAAGGACGAAAATTTGAAGAAAAATATTGCAAAAAGCGTACGGTTTCTACATTTTCACCAAAATATGGAACGCTTGATGTCTTTATGACATGCTGATGATTGATGAGTTAGCGTCATGGTTTATGCGCTTCGAAATAAACTCCCCAAGTGGAATTTGAACCCAACGTGTACATTTGCCATCAAACGATGCACGCATTAGATGCGTATTAAACAAAGAACAGCTAACATGTTGTTTCGTAACAGCCTCAAACTATATTTTCAACCTAAATGTCAACAAACTATGAAACTCAGGCAAAAGATGGTATCAAAACGAAGAAAGGCACATCAGTTTTAGCTGTTTCAGTTAATAGTAAAGCTTAAATAATTAAACTCGAGTATATATTGCAGTCACAGTCATTGGAAGCCTATTTGGCAACCTTGAAGACCATCGATCGATCGATTTCGCTCTCCGCGCGTGTGGCCAACGGTAGAAGAAAACGAAACTTTTGAACTGTTTATTTTCAAGCAGAGCACGCTGTGCTCTGGGCGTTTTGATTCGTATTTTTGTGCTACCTTTTCGTTTGGCTGCTTGGCTCTCGGGTTAATATTTTCTGATTTTTATTATGTTTTTTTTTGTACATTGCTCCAACCCACGACGGGTTCGGTTTGAGCGAAAGTAGCGGATGAGTTGGCCACTACTGTTCGGTGTCCGGTCAAGGCCGGTAAGATGTACACACCAGCCTGCAAACTTTGCGTCGCCATTGTGTGGTCAGATGCAGAAGATATCGACTGAATGCGATCCCGGCGGCACTAGGCACTGCATCTACGCCCAGTGCGTCCCAATTGATTGCCTAACACGACGATTGCCTTTCAACACTAGCCCTTGACATCTTCGGAAGGTGCGAATTGTGCACCGTCTCGGATGAATAAATTAATCTTGCTTACACTAGAGAGTGAGGCACTAATCAAATGAAGGAGAGATACAGGCTTCATGGATCACGGGATCATCATTCCCCACCTTAAGTCCACAGCGCGCTGTGAACACATTGCCTTCGCGCCATTAACAGTAGCGCGTTTCATATGATTTGTCACGGTGCCTCTAGTGCCCGGATCTAGCAGTTGTTTGCGAAGATCAACTAAGGCTACTCATTTCACTCAACTAATACAAACATGCTCAGCTGGTAACGAACCAAAGCAAGAAAATGTTATGCATTGAGCAGTAATAAGTATTTTACAGAGAAAATGGCATTCTAAGAGCATTCTTTTATGAGTCTACATGACACTTAGATATACCAATTATAAGATGATTATCAATTGAAGATATCGTCAAAACCTTTAAAAATGTATAAAAAGATCAGTTTCAGATTTCACTCAGTTTCCCGAGTAGAGAGTAGAATATCTTGTAATGTAATTTGTTTTACTGTCTACAGTGCTATTACTGTTCGAGATGGTGAGAGCAATATTGTATTGCTTTTTTGGGCTTTGGAGGTTTTTACTGTTTTGCCAGTGTTGCCAGGGGCAGTAGTGTACAATAGTGTAGTGCATTGTTTGTTTTCCTTATCCTTATCTTTTTCATTGTTGCAACAGCCTTACAAGAGTTTGTCTAGGGTTGCCATTTCTAGCTTATCTTCATTTAATTATACCCGTTGTTGGGTATACCACAACCTTTCGGTTACACACATTAAACCCACAACCTTTCGGGAGGTGTGTGAGACCTTTCGGCATCGTACCTAATCATAAGAATGCCTCTATCCTGAGCATCCCTACTTTATTCTTCTTCTCACTTGGCACAGCAACCTCAAACAGGTCCAAGCCTGCCATTTATGGCTTTCGTTGACTTGACTTAGTCATTACTCGAGTCAAGTCAATAGTGTGGACAGTTAGTCCTGTGTACGGCGAAACGGTCCAGTTAAGATTCGAACCCACAACCTGTGGTTCGAACATAAGACCTTGCGCTTACGCACAGGATCACAAGATCTTTGGACTCTTCAAATTAATCGTTATATTCTTCCGACCTTAGTTTCGACCGGTTTAAACATTGCATTTATAAATATGTAAGAAGTGGTTGATGGTGACTTCCTGCTGGGGGAGCATATCGTTCTAGTATCTTCTTGTTAAGAATTTTGGCAAAGATTAATATTATTCAATTTTTGGTATTCTTTGAATCCAACATAATTATCATAAAGCCAGATTCATCAGATTAGTAGCTCGATATTAGCTTCATTTAAAGAATTCTAATGTGTTGCCAAGTGCAAAGATGCAGATTATATCCTCCAAAAATTTGCATTTCAAATTCGTTTCTCCGTTGAACCTGTGGCATAATTGGAGACCCGAGCCCCGCGTTTATAAATAGCCAGTGTAGTGTTTTGCTCCCCTTGAACAATATGAAACCGGTTGGCCACTTCGTGCATAAATGTGCATAAATTTCGCATCGTTGTACGCATTAACATTTTCGCCCGTGTGCTCCGCAGGAACTTTGTGCTGATGAAGGTGCTGTTCTGCTTCATCCTGCCGACGTTCATCCCGTGGTACATCTTCGGCGAAACGTTCCTGATGTCCTTCTTCAGCCAGTGCTTCGTCCGGTACGTGCTGAGCCTGAACTTTACCTGGCTGGTGAACAGTGCCGCCCATCTGTACGGTAACCATCCATACGATACGTAAGTGGTCGAACGGTCGACGACCTGTCAAAAGTTGCCGAAATCGAAGATGCCAGAGTGTGCTCTTTCTTCCTTAAGGCGCATCAATCCAGCGGAAAACCGTGTTGTTTCCGTGGTGGCCATGGGCGAGGGATGGCACAACTACCACCATGTGTTCCCGTGGGACTACAAGGCGGCCGAGTTGGGCAACTACTCGGTCAACGTGACCACCTTCTGGTTGGACGTATTCTCCAAGATCGGCTGGGCGTACGATCTCAAGCAACCGTCGAAGGAGCTGGTCCGGAAGACGATAGAGAAGTATGGTGAGTATACGGGTTGAGATCTGCACTCCGTTCGGGCCGGGACATAACACCCGCTTTCTCTGTTTTCTGCAACAACAGGCGACGGCACACACATTACTGCCCGGATCGGGCACATGGAAGAGGTTCCGGCACCGGCGGACTCCTGAGGCGACTACCCCGGCTAGTTCGTTCGTATGCCAAAGCTCGTCCGCCACTTTCGTTTTTACTCTCCACACTCTGTCAGGTTCTTTACGCTTATGAAGTCTTTACTTTGTAATAAACAACTTTTAAAATAAGCTCAGCTCGAGTTGGGCGTCGCGTTTCCATGTGTTTCCACCCGGTGCCAAACATCACACGCACCGACGCATTCTGTTATGTCGTTGCGGTTGTTTGGCTTTGACCGAACCCTCCCCATTATCTAAGTAGGCTTATCGTTAAACGTGCATGAGAGGGCCTTTCCTGCAGCGCGAGATGCAGTCAACTGTGAGGCCAGACCGTCTGCGTGCGACAGAAGCACCCCGAAACCAGGTGACCTCCCCACCAGCTGGTTGACGCTGGCTGATTCCAAAACTTTGGGTGGCCGTGGAAAGAAACGTCGCTTTGGGTTCGGTTCGTCATCCACCGGCTGCGTCTAGCCCGGCGCGTTAGGCCATAGGATAAGCGACGGTGTGTGCGCGCGCGCGCGCACGTCGTGACGCAAATCGGAGCGTGTGCCCGTACCGTCGGCTGTGTTGGTACCATAGTTTTCCGTTTCCCCCCGCGGGCCCGAACGCGTTTGGGTGGGAACACCCGAAAATGTTATATATAAGAGCCAGCAGATGCAACCCGCCAGCAAAGAGAACGAACGGCCCATCCGCGTGCCGGGCAGACGACTGAACACGTTGACGAGAAAAAAAATTGGCGAAATCTCTTCGCAGCAGAGAGCAGAGAAAGAACTCGAAGTTCGGACCAGTTCTTTCGCGAACGCTCCTGAAACAAGGTTAGGTTAGCTGTCGTGTCGCATATGGGGTTTTTCCCTCCAGTATTATCTTCGGCTCGGTGAAAAGAAACTTTGAGGAAGAGGAAGCACGCGTGTTTGTTTGTGTTTGCGAGTGTGTGTGTGTGGGGGTATCATTAGTGTGCTCATCAAAATCCGGATAATCAAGAATTCTTCTACCGGTATCAAACCTCTTCTCGCTGCTGCCCGAAGCAAGTCGGTAAAAACCGACCGTGCGAACGAAATCGCGCCCAAGTCGATCGCCGGAGCTCGTCGGGTGCGGGTGTGCAAGCTTTTCGAAATCCCGAACTTGTGAACTTTATTGTTGCGTGCGGGCGTGCGTGTGAGTGTGCGCGCGTGTGTCTGTGACGATGACGGTCGCAACGACCACCGAAACCATCGTCCCGGGGACGGTGCTAGCGGAGCAGGATGTGAACGTGAAGAACGCTTCGGCCGCCAGTGCCAGCGACCTGAACAACAACTTCAACGGCATGGGCGACAGCAAGGGGATCTCCGAGAAGGACCTGGACGACTATCTGCATCACTACAACAAATGGGAGCAGAGCCGGGTCGGGCGGGCCCTGCAGCAGTGGATCGCCAACCGTTTCGGGCTGAAGTTCGATGCCGAAATCAAGTGGAAGAACGTGGCGATGATCGGTGGGCTGCATCTAACTACGGTCGTGCTGTTCTTCAAGTACGTCTGGTACTCGACGCTGACGACGTGGCTGTGGGGTAAGTGTCAATTTCTCCCTACCCAGAACGGGGCATGCAACAGACGAACGGAGTCTCTTTACCATATGTAAATCAGACCTTGGAAAAGATGAACGCGGAAGTTTTCACGACTAATCGCCAGCAGAAGATCACCAAATTCGAAAACCGCATATTTCGGCGCATAAGTGACTCGTCGCTAACCTTCACGGCTCTACGATCAGGTTCCGCTCTGTATGGCTCTGAATAGTCTAGAGTCTAGGGTAGTCTATGACAAAAAAAAGCAAACACCATCGAACAAGCTAAAAGACACAAACAAACCCATCGAGTGATGTGGAGGGGCTCAAACAAACAAGATAACCAAGACAAACGGGGCATCAAACGAACTAATAATTCCGTGGTTTCTATTTTATAAAAGTAAGGAAAAGTTGATGGTGGCTGTATGACATTTCTGCACGACCAAAGGCAACAATCTTCCAGAGAGCTGTCTTTAGCGACACGAGCTCACCGACCTAACGGATAAAATCCAATATGCAAATGTCTGACTTCGGGATGTTGCGAATCTCGACTGTATTCTAAAGTGAGAGCGTTCGACACTACCACCAAGAGCCATGGAGTCTTATTATAATTCCAAATTCGCCGTTTTCACGCTTTTTCCCCGCATACGAGCCGTAAAATTCCATCCGTAGATCCCTCCACACCCGAGGTGCTGTCGTTCGAACCGGTTTGTCGAAAAACAACAAGTTTGCGTCGCAGAACGCATGGCAAGAAAGTTGTTAAACTATCGTTAGGGGTTTTCGAAACACACATACAAACAGAGCGAGGAATGGCGCCACAGTTTCTCCAAAATCTAGTATCTGGCGCAAGCGCAGATTGAAGCGTAGATGGAAGAGAAATTGACAGCTCCAAAAACAGCGGTACGTCACGGTAGGCCATGAAAATTGCAACGTGTGGTTGGGTTCGCTGTTCGCGCCTATTACACGCTGCATCCGGTGGTCTGCGGGCGACGAGATGTGATTAATATTTTGCTGTTACGCTGCTGTTGTCTGTTAAAGTTTGTCCCTTCCCTTTTAGGAGATATCTACACGGGTTTCATCGTGTTTCCGTTCGTCACAGTCGGGTTGTTTCTAATACTTTGGTTACGTGTGTTTGATTCGTTCGTTTTGGGCCGCAGGCATCTTTGTGGGCGGTTGCGCAGGATTCGGTGTGACGGGCGGAGCCCACCGGCTGTGGACGCACCGGGCGTACAAGGCGAAGCTGCCGCTCCGGATCATCCTGATGTGCTGCTACTGTATGTCCGGCCAGAACAGCCTGTTCGATTGGGTGCGCGATCACCGCATCCACCACAAGTACTCGGAGACGGACGCGGACCCGCACAACTCGAACCGCGGGTTCTTCTACGCGCACGTCGGCTGGCTGCTGATCCGCAAGCACCCGGAGTGCATCAAGAAGGGCCGGCTGATCGACATGTCGGACGTGTCGGCCGACCCGGTTATCAAGTTCCACGAGCGGTACTTTATGGGGCTGAAGATCCTGTTCACGTTCATCGTGCCGTCGTTCGTACCGTGGCTGTTCCTGGGCGAGCCGCTCTACCTGTCCTTCCTGGCGAACTGCCTGCTGCGGTACGTGCTGACGCTGAACTTCACGTGGCTGGTGAACAGTGCGGCCCACATCTACGGCAACAAGCCGTACGATAGGTAAGGTGATGCGTGCATGAAAATCCAGATTTTGGGAGAACCGTTTCAAGAACTAATTTCATGTTTAAAGGGAAACTATCTTTGAAAAAGTCAAAGTCAAAGTTATTGAAGCAAAACCTCTCAAAATCTAGATACCTTCTTACCCTACCGTTTCACGCATCTTCTCACACCGTGATCCTATATTCCCACAGCCGTATCCGACCGGCGGAAAACAGAACCGTCTCGATCCTGTCGATGGGCGAAGGATGGCACAACTACCACCACGTGTTCCCGTGGGACTACAAGGCGGCCGAGATGGGCCACTACTCGGTCAACATAACCACCTTCTGGTTGGACGTGTTCTCCAAGATCGGCTGGGCATACGATCTTAAGGAACCGTCGAAGGACCTCGTGCGCAGAACGTTGGAGAAGTATGGTAAGTGGCACGGTACGGTGCACTGTGTTGAACGTCCAATAATCCCATTCCCCAACTCTCGCAGGGGACGGCACACACATCACGGAACCGATCGGACACCTGCAGGAGGTACCCGAGGAGGAATCGACCAAGAGCAGATAAACTATCGATCCAGTACGGTCGTCACCCATTGCGGAGGCAATGTTGCGAAACTCGATTTCACGGCAGCGGAAGCTGATGGTGCTGTAAAAAAAAAACGCAATAACATCAACAGGAAAGACTTGCCTTCCCACAGAAACGAGCTGCGCAGCTAAATTAATCTGAAATGAGCAACTCATCTCATGCTCTACAAGTAGCCGGGGCTGTACTATGGGGTTGGTGTAAAGAATAGTATTTTAAGAGTGCTTTTTATATCATAAATAAACAATAAATACACTGGAAAATAAGAGCTATAGTGCTATCAAGGCCTAGATGACAACCTAGACGATCTTCACGACTCGGGCCGCAAAGGTTAAATTAATTTGCTTTCCCGTATGCGAATCGCTGACCTGAAATCTTTGTCTAGTAGTTCGTGCGATTACGACCTCCACTTGCTCACACACACATATACACACAGCCAGACACAATCAAAAACCGCCCGAAATGACGACGACAACAACAGCGCAGCCCACCCAACGCAATGACACACTCGACACAGACAAAAGACTCGTTTTCGTTTTCGTGGTCCACCATCGTCCGCCGTCCGCACGCTCCGGTCGACCGCTCGGAATTCGAATGCATAACGTAATCGCGGGATCTCGCGCGCTCTTCGCCCTAGAGCGAAGAACGGACCGGTGCGAAAGAAAGAGAAAGAGATGGTGTTGCGCAAAATTTTGCCCCTACAAATCTCCGACTCTCCAGCTGTGGCAGCTGTTGCTGCTGCCACTGTGGAAGGTGACTTTTGGAGGTGCGTGAAAACAACAGCAGCAGGCTGCGTCACCATCGCCGAACTTCGCGAGCATTCCGTGTTCGAATCAAACACCCATCGTCTTCGGAGGGGGGATGAGAATTTCCGCCTTCAAACCACGGTGTGACCTTCGCCGATGGTCGTCGTTTGGCTGTGGCTTTCCTGCTGACGGTAGAGGTGAGCTATCTAGAGCGTTAACGATAGGACAAGATTGGACCGATCGTTGGAAGTGGCGAGATTAGAAGGACGACGATCACAAACGGTTTGTTCAGACTGCACGCGCACGAGATGAACGGAAGATTGAAATGTTTAGTTCGTCGCGGTCGTTTAACTTTCTAGCTCGTGGTTTCGTGGCTCAGGGTTCCTTGGTGCATGAATGCATGTTTGATGACTTCCTTTCCGTGGCAGGAGGAGGGCATTGCAACGATGAGCTTGTTTGCTTGCTTTGGTTTCAAGGACAAAGTCTATTTCTGTTCACAAGAATATTTAACAGCAGATTAGAAAATGACGACCTTCGTAGTGACAAAGTCCTTTGCTTGATCGTGGGTCACAGAAATCGAAGAAATCGAACTCGACGTGGTCGTGAGTTCGTTGCTCTCGCCAACTTCATACCCTCTTGATGCACGTCTTGATCGAATCCATTACAGCATGAATGAAAACACCCCCTTTACTGCTACCTCCCCATTCGGACGCGGCTCGTACGTACGTCTGTAAACCACGCTGTCTGGGGTATGTCTCGTTCGTTCAATTACCCAAAATAAATAGCCATAAAAAACGTGTGAACGTATGTAGCACGTGCACGTTCGGTACGCGTACGGGACCTGTCGTACGCTACCATTACTCTGCGCACCTAGATGCGTGTACGTGCGGAACCGGTTTTTCGCTCCGTACTTCTCGCACCGGTTTACGGCTTTTTACGAGCAATTACCGCGTTCGTGTACTCGCTGGTCGGGCTGATTCATTCAATAAACCGGCGATCGTTCGATCCTTTCTTTTTATCGACGCTGCTTCTTATTGGACGTGCTCTAAATTGAGCATTAAAACAATCAGACGTCAGCAGGAAGTTAATTTCTCGATAAGATTTATCGTGTGAATCGATTCACAGGTTCAACCGTTTCTTCTTAGCAGACAACGTGGGATTCAACAGCAGAAACGGTGCGAAAAACAGTGAAGAATGTTTGTTGAGAAACAATAGCGAACAGTGAGTCAAATTGGATTCTTTTTTCAACAATCAAGAGGTTTGTTTGTGTCACTACAAACCCATCTTAACGATTCCAGCGAGCATTTTGTTGTGCGAATTTGGCAAATTTGCTACAATTTGTATATTGCTAAAAGTTTTGGCAAATCGCCTTATCATTTGCAATTCATGGCCAATAGAAATCTAAATTTAATAGAAGAATAGATCGAAATTTGCTTTCTGCTTTCTGTTTGTAATTTGTTTGTGTATTGTATAGTTTTGTAGTTTCGTCTCGAAAACTGGTTATATTTCCAACATTTTACAAACTCTTTTATGTTTAACATTATCAGAATAAAAACGAAATTCGGTGATAATACGGTGACATCACTTTTTTGATAGCTTTAACTTTTGTTTGCGAATAATTTACCACAGTTGAGATTTCAACGGTCAATAAAAATCGAATTATTTTTTATAGTTCACCGAAAATCCGCAAATAGCGCTGCACTTCACGTGCAATGCGGTTTGCATACATTCAACAATCGAGCAGTATTTTCAAAGGGTGATCAACGTATGCAATCCGCACAACACCACTATATTCGAGTTCATATGATGATCAGGTTGTTATTTATTATGCATGCAATCTGGAAAACTGGACTAACAATAGTAAAATGTCAAATTACATAAAATGACAGGAATAACAAAAAATGTGTGATTGTTTATGTGTAAAGTTTCGTTGGACTTTCTAGCTTCATTCGTTCACTAATTTATTCATGTCTTAAATCACACCGTTTTAAATAGTAGATTTTGGTAGCAGTATTTTTTTACTGTGTATCCTTGGTTTGGTGTACAAGTTTACTGTATATTAAATCTGTTTGAGCTTCTCACTTTCTATTCATACTTTTTATTGAACAGCATTTCTTCTCGGTTGGGTATAATACAGTCAATGAGAAGTGCATGTTTGTATGTTTGATTTTTTTTTATCGAATTTATTGTTGTAGTGCGGCTTTGTTAAAAAAAGTTTGTTTGAGAGGAGCAATATTTTTTTTTGTAATTGCTCCAAAGACTAAAACCAGTCTAACCAGTCTATAAATAAATCTTATAACATTCGTGAAGAACAATTCTACAATAACTCATAAAGGACGGCATCGTTGAAAAAATGATAAAACATCATCAGAGTAGAACAGTTTCAGAACCCGTTGAAACTCCTTGTTGTAGGTATATTACCAATAATAGAGAATACATCTTCTCATACCGCTTATGCTCACCGATTTATAACTCGTTTTATCTATAACATATTCAGTAAGTAATTTTAGCGTAACACTAATAAAATCTAGATCATTTCCCATTTACGGTCAGCTTTTTGTTATTGACTGGTCTCATGTTACCCCAACTGATATATTCCAGATTTCACATTTAAAATGGGCGTTTTACCGTCATGTGTTTTCGAATCCGGTCTGATGTCATCGCGGAACCAGCTCGAACCGTTGGGCCGTCCATTGAAGTATGAAAGAACGTTTGTTAGCGATTCTACGCACGGGTGCACTTCCTCAGTCACGCATTTGACATTGCTTTCTGTTTTCCCACTTGATATATGCTTAAACTACCGTTTCCACCGTAACACTGCACCCCGAAGCACCGCTCTGAATTTAATTGCCCCGTCGGATACAACAACAAAAAAAACAAGCTGTACGAAAGCTTCTGGTGCGAGCGAACGAACGATTAAGTATAGGGAAGGAAGTACAAAATGGCGCGGACAATGAATTAAAGATCACTACAGTTCAAGCATACCAAAGAAGGTGTGCTTTATTCGAAATCACCTAAAACCAACCTTCCGTTGTGCTAGTAATAGCAGTTTAACAGCGTTAACCAAATTAAACTAAATAAACCAATCATATGGAGCAAAATTGAAAGAGTATGTAAAAGTAGATTTGGTTTTTAAATATTTAACGATTCAATTGCCATAACTCAAGTGAAACAGTTTATTCACCATCCCGAAACAACAATAGCCTATTATGGCAAGATCGATCTGTCGCGACGCGATCGTGTCGCGGACGGTAGCAAACCCGGTTAGTATTCGGTCCCACGCTGACCATTGGCTCGTCCGCTTCAGTCGGAGATAATTTTTCTACTTTTTCGTCACCACTGCCACCGTCGTTACGATATTTATTACGCTTGAAATGAGTCCACCTTCCCTCCCTCCATCGGCGAAGGCAATCGAATTGACCGCACGACCACGCCCATGTCGTGACAAAAAAGGGGGGCAAAACTGTCTTGAAGTCCGCTTTGTTCCGTTCCGTATGTTTTTTTTTGTTCGGTTTGTTTTTTTGTTGTGTCTCGTGAAACAGGCGCCCATAGCTGCTACATGAACATAGTAGAGATGAAGAGCTGATGGAGATGAGCCTGACAGATGTGAAAACTTAGGCCCATATAAGCGACAACAGAAATAATAACTTACTGTACGTGCACTTTTACTTCCAGGCAGAAAAATAAGCAAGAAAGCAGTCTTTCATCTCAAAGAAATCTTATGAAAGATTTTGTCTTCTATATGTTTAATTAATTTATTATTAGATAACTAGAAAAACAACAGCAAGCCCTTACATGATGTGAATCATATAAAAACATTTATAAAACAGATGAAATTAAACGACATTGATTTTATTATTTATCAATATGACTTATTTCCATGCCAAAAACCTCTAAACGATATTCAAGAGCAGAACAGCGCGAGGAGAAAGGTCTGAAACGTTGAATGAAACCGTTTCACTCGCATCGTTTCCTTTATCCTTCAATCGTGACTCTTTCGACCGATTGATCGATCGATCAAGAGTTTTGTTTATCACGACCGAGAGCAAAAAAAAATCAAACCCACGAAACTGTCAGCACCCGCATCTTTTTGACGCGGCTTCAAGTTCAGCACGATCTGTTATCAACAAACTTACGGAACGGCAAAACTACGTCTACTGATAACGCACTGAGTGTCCGGGCGCTAATATCAGCGATGGGAGGAGTAAGCTAGAAAACGTTCATCGCTTTTTGTTTGTACGAAACACCGAGAATCTCACTCCGAGAGGAATCTACGTGCCAGACGGTTGACTCTTTCACACGCCTAGCCGTCGCGGTACGCCGGTCCGGTTGTCCCTGTTGGTCGCGCGTCTTATAGCGCAGCCCGCTACTGATTGGGTGGCTGCGGGTGCCCGGAATCCGGTATGGCTCAGCATGCCGCCGCGACTCCAGCTCCATGCAACACGTACACCTGCGCACGGCTGTGGAGCACGCCGTGTGGCTGGAGCGATCGCGTACGGCCTGTGCTTGTGTGTGGGAACGTTCGAACCGGCTCCGATCGGGCCACGCTCGGCGCAACCGGCAAGCGAGCTTCGCGCAAACGCAGCCGCCGCCGATCGGATCAGTGTGTTTGTCGATCGCCTTGGAGGAAGTTGCCCGCACGCAGGTTTTGGCCGCCGGGAACGTGCGTCGTGAGCGTGTGTTTTGGTGTGTGATTGAACGATTCTTCCGGTTGGTGCTGTACAGCTTTACGAAGAATATTTGAATTGGTTTGTGATCAAACGCATAATAGCGTCAGGGTGTATGGTTGATGATGTGCCGTTGAGTGTAAGTGTTGCCACAAAAGAAAATCAATAGTTTTATTAATAATGCTGATTGTGTTAATTAACAAATCGACCGAAACACGGTCATCACCGTAAACCTCACTAACTACAGTGCGATAGTCGTGAAACCCGAAGCGGTGAAAAATAATTTGATCGATTAGGAAAGATTTGGTTCCTCCTCAAGTTATCCTGAAGCTAAAAGGCCAGCTACAGCAGCTAGAAACCAGTGAACGCGCTCAAACGGTTCAGTTCAAAAGCGAAAAAACAAAAACGAACGAACGGCGCGGGAACGCACACCGGCCAAATGTTGACCGAAGTGATTAGCGTTAAATTAGCGAGTGAAATCAGAGCAGCGCGGAGTGAATGGATGAGCGCGAAATGGTGTACGTGTTCCGCTTCCGCACCGAGCGTATTTTGCTCGGAGTGACGCTTTCTGGTTCTGGGAGTTCGGTCCGGCACCGGTGGTGGTGTCGAAGGTGCTTCGCGTAGTGCCGTGTTGAATGTGATAAAAGCATACAGCTAATCGGGGATCGCTGGGCACGCTGTGAAGCACTCCGGGTGCGTGTGGGTGATGATATTGCGAAATGATTCGAGTTTTGCCATGCGTACGGTGATTGCGAGCATAGCATAACGACGCGAAACGAATAAACGAACGAATAAATGGCTACCGGGCCACGATGGGTGAAAAAACTTCTCAGCGCTCAACTTTTCGACACTCATGAGTGCGTGAGAAGAAAAATTTGTTTTCACGTTTTGTCGT
>KB672868.1:13987665-14137121 GCA_000349145.1 Anopheles dirus | reverse complement strand
ATCGCTCGTCAACTTCTCACTGAAAAGCAGAGCAAAATTTGAGCGAGGCCACGGTGAGATGGTTGAAAACGCGAGGTGAGCACCAAAACTGAAACTTTTTTTCGCTGAAAAAACTTCTCGCGCTGTTTTCACCCATCGTGGCCCGGTAGCCAATGGATGTAGAAAAACAAACAGGTTGAAAAACACCGAAAAAAGTCATAAAATCGCTCACTCAAAACAAGAGACTTCAACGCCATTCAAGCGGACGAGCAAGCGACGAACCCAGCGTGCGCGAAGTCACCTTGATACGAGCTCCCTGAACCGATGCGTCTCGCGCTACAATTAGTCACCGATTGGAAGCTGTAAGTTGAACTTGCCGTGTGTGTGTGTGTGCGTGTGTGTATGTGTTCGTGTGAAATTTTTGTGATAATTAATTTGCGCGGAATTTGGTGCAGCCCGAATTGATTTGGTTCAGTGTGACGGAAGCGACAAAAACGGCACCAATTAGAGCCGCTGTTGACACGGTGGTGCTGAAAAGCGTCACGCAGTGGAGAGAACGGTAGCGAACGTCAGCACCACTATCGATATCATTGTGCTGCTCAAATAGTTGTTGCAAAAAAGGCATTATTTGATCATATAAGTTTGATTTAGGTGGCTTAAAATTAGCAAAATAATCAACATACCTGCTTCGTGCCTTCGCCAACACAGCCCTGCAGAAGGATCTGTTTGGACTTTTTTGCCTTCCTGCTGGTTTTCATTCCCCCACGGATGCTTTCTCGGGCTCGCATCGCACCCATGTTCAAACATTCGCACCGCGATGGAATTCTTCAGATAGCGCACAACACGTACGACACACACACAAACGCCGAAAATGGCTAGAGAAAAAGCGCGTACAGCACTAACGCAACACGACGCTCCAGCCGTGCATTGTTGCTATCACTGTGGTTTGCTGCGATCGCCTGGTGAATGTGGCCGCACCGGTGCTGCAAGCATCCGCGCCTCGTACCGTATCAACCATCATCGGCATTAGCATCAAGATAAGGGGTAACTATCGAGAATTACCCGTTTCGCCTAGCCGATGGCACCCGGGGGTTGGCCGGCCGGGAGTCGGAAACACGAACAAGCAGCGTTGCATTAGGCGCACTTGGGCGCAGTATTGGTTGCGATTCGATAAGCTTCCTGCTGTGACCCGATTATCTGCTACAAGGCCCGTCGTTCGGTGCTGGTGTAGCGCAACACGGGACGCTTTGCATTGTAGCCTGTGTGCCGTGGCGAGTTTGCCAGATACTATTTACAGCCTGCGTTGCTGATGCATTGTTGAGCAGGAATGTTGAATAGTGTTACATTAGAAAATGAATATTTATATGTAATGCGAATCTGTCGCCGGTGCTGGTGGAATACGCTAATTTCAAAATCCATCCATCCAAGAATATCATGAAATAGTTTTAGAATTGTTCAATTCAAGTTTGAATAATTATTGAGAAATAATTGTCCAAATTCAACCCAGTAGTAAATATCACCGATCGAGCCTAACTGTCCAGCTGCCCTTACATGAACGTTGCAAAATGAAACCCCGACAAGCAAATCGAATCGTTCTGTTACAATCCTGCTCAGACCCTACCGAGTGGGATCGAGAAGCTTCGGGTGGAGAAAGGAAACCGCCCCTCCCCCGGGGGGAAAAGGAAACGGGAGCAACAACCGAACAAACGGAAAATAAAATCTTTCAAAACCCACCATCGATTGTAACCGGTCGCCGGTCGGCGACAAGTATTCGATCGATACAATAAAATGGACTAAAAACATACCAGCAGCAGAAAGGGAGGGAGGAAAAAAGGAACACAACACAAATCCTGGCCGCGCTGGAAGCACAGCCGGCACCACGGCAGCAGCTCATAAGGCACGGCAGGCAAAAGGATATAAATATACACGCCGATCACAATGATCGCGTACGGGGCTCGGTCCAGGCCCATCTTCGCCACGCCACGAACCGATCCTTGTCGGAGAACAATGTCTTGTTCAAGATTTCTATATTGTCAACATAATATTTGAAAACTCCCCCACCCCGCGGTGGCCTCCCGATCGCAATGGCGCGCATGCCGCACCGAAAAGGGACCCGGGGCGTGAGATATTTGCGATTGAGGTTATCGCCGGGCTGGTCCGGGCAGCAGGACATGGGTTGATATTTCGCTGTGCCGTGTCGCACTCCACCGAGCGGTCCACTTTCGCCGCCAAGGAATTCGTCGCCAGCATTTCGGGCGGCGCCCGGCCCATGTCTGGCGTGTATGTGTGCGTGATTTTGAGTGCATGTCGTTTTATTTTTATTGCGCTCGTCTTAATTTCTCCGAAGAGAGGTCAGAGGATGCACCCCGAAGCCCAGAAGCCAAGCCCATTCTTCCACCCCGCCCCGGTGGGTGGTAGAAGAAGCGACTTTTGTATCAATTGCAGTTGCAGTCTCCCTTTCTTCCTCTCACACTCTGGCTCTCTTTCTGTCTCTTAGTACAATTTTCACCCAATGAAACCCAAACCAAGCTTGATGCAGTTGATAGTCGCAGCAGTAAATGTGAGCAGCTTCACTGTGGGAGCTTCGGAGAAGTCAACATAGAAAAACCTGCAAAAAGAAATGCTTGTTTGCCTCCAAAGAGTTAGGACACCCCGATGGGGACGATGCGAGAGGCAGAATTTATTTTATTGAAATGGGAGACCGCGAATGATTTCTTTTGTTCTGCACAATCGGCAATATTTCAAGTGCGGAGGTAAAATCAAACAAAACATAAGCCCACAGCAGCGTTGGGTGGCATTGAGGTGGATCGCAATGTTTCCCTCCCCTCCCACCCGTTTTTCCCTTCCCTACACCCTTGTCCCCTCCACCCTTTTCCATTGTTGTCGCTTGGCGGTGCGGTATCCTTTTTTCTGCGTGTCTCCTTCATGCCTTTGCTTTTGACCGAAGCTTCCGTTTCGGGAGTTTGGCTTTGATTGGCAGGGGCAACAGAAATACGCACGGAGACCGGTGCGATATGGGTGCGACTCACTCCTGCTTGCTCGGATACCCGTTTGTAATGCGAAACCTTTCGGAAACATTGTTTTATATGGCCGTGCTTTCGTCTGCAGATGTCTTATCTGCTTGCCGGGTAGAACATTCGATACCAATTGCTTTCATCGTCGTCATTTGTGCGCCATTTGATCGTTGGATGATAAAAAACGCATATAAGAAGCCTTTTGTGATCGTGGTTCTATCCCATTGGCGCCAGTGAGCCAGTTCTCGGTGGGGACTAAACGCTAGCTGGGTGGTGCAGATTTGCACTTCATTCACACAGACCGTTTTCTTTGTTGGCGAGCTGCATGGAAGCAGACTGACTTTAGAAATAGCGACCCTGTTGCATCGGATTTGCTTCTCATGGGAGGGCAATGGAGAGAAAGAAATCAGAAACGGCCATTAAAGCCTGCGGGAAGCACGACAAAATTAACTGCCAGAGCGAGACAGACTTTACAGGTCACTTTTTGTTGAGGATCATTACCATTGAGGTGTATTTGAACTATTTTTTATGTTAGAAAGCAACCTTCGACAAATATGTATTTTAAGACGGTTTAGAATTCTTAACTGTGATGCAAATTGGAGCAAAGGGATAGATGAGATTATGTTGTTTTAAGTAAAGGCTCATCATTTAACTAATATGAGTATTCAGAAGACCACGATGCTTTGTATATGTTTTTTGATTATTATTTTATTCAATACGCTTTCTTTGGTTGAACATTACTGTGAAAGTTTATGTAAGATTGATTTAAGGATATTTTTGTTTTAATTTGATTTTTTTTAAATAGCAATCGCGGAGTTTCTACAAAACGGTTTTGGAATGATAAAATTTTTCTTAAGAAATCCTTCCAAGAACATGAATTGCATCTAGCATTTCCTCCTCAGTAGAATCCTTGCTATTCCAAAATTAGGCAGCATTCCACAGCCATATGCCACCATTACACTCGCATCGCCCTCTCTTTCCGATCGCTTTCCGGATAGACAGATCGAACAGTACAGACTTTTCCCTTCTTCACTTGAAGCGCACACTTATTACGTTAAATTTAAGCACCACTTTCGTGAGCCAAACAATAAACAAAACAGCCGATGCACGATCGGGCCTGTTCCTTTATAGCGCTCGCGCTGACAATGATAACGACTGTGCGACCATATTCTGTTGCATTCGTAGCGCGAACAGGGGAAGCACCGATGCGCACGCTCGCGTACTATGCGACCCAGCGCAGTGCTTCCTGTGGGAACCGGGCTGCGTTGGTGAGAAATTTTATGACGACCTCCGGGTTTCTCGTTGCTTCTGGTGCGACGATAGAACGCCGGCCGGCCGGAGCCAGAAGTTTCGGTCACGCGGATGTCACGATAAGCGCCACCATTTGGGTGGCTGGGGGAACGTTCGAACGTATAGCTAAGTGCATATTTTCGTCTCGTGACGTAGATCGGTCCAGATCGGTAGCTTGTGGGGGCGAAAAGGTGGATAGTGCCTTCGGTACTGTAGAAGTCTTCGGTAGCTATGGATGGAAAGATAAATGCCAACATTTGTTCTTACGTGACCTTTGCTAATGATGCAAAAAATGTGTCGCTATCAGTAAAGGGACAGGAATAATCAAACAACATTTGAAATCTATTGCTCTCATCTTAGTTTAAAATTGTTTAAAATAATATTACAATGCAAATCGTGTAGATCATTATTTGTTTTAAATTTCCACAACCTCAGCTAATTTAATACTCTCATGAGAACTAGATCTTTTATTCTTCGAGTTTTTGAAATACAACATGTAAATCTATCCACTCCTGCGACATAAAACAAGCACCGGTGAGAGCTTTTGTGGTTGCGCTAAACGACAACTTGCCGCGCGATAAGAAATACGGCTTCAGCTGGGCTGCGAGGCATATTAATCATAGGCGGCGTTATCATAAACTTGTTTCCATGTCACTCGTGCCACGAGCAGCTCTATAAATCCCATGCCGTGTTACTGTGATGCTGTGTCCCACATTCGATCAGTAGCTTGGCTCCGTCTCGAAACCATCTCGCGGCACTCTGATATGAAAATTGAAATGTAGCCTATTTGTCAAAAAAAAACAACACAAAAAACCAACAAACCCAACAACGGGTAGCAACGGGTGCGTCAGACGGTTTGTTGCCATGGTTTCGAGATGTCATCCAGGTTTGTCGTTAGACGGCCACGGTAACCTTTACCTTTACCGGCAGCGCGGCGCAGGCATTGGAAGAACATGTTCGCCCGCATGTTTGCGAAGCGCTTGTCCGCCGCCCGGAGACACCAAATCTGGTCCAAAGATAGCGCCACCAGCCGCGAGCGATGGTTGCTTGTCTCATTCGTTTCCGCGCGGCGAATGGTGAACTTTATTTTACATGATGCTTGTTCATTTGCGACATGACGCTGTGATGTTCTCGGTGTGTAGCGTGTACGATCGTTGTGTGTTTGTCGCAAGGAGGAAGACAATCATTCCGCCTAATGCTCACAGCATTTACTGACACACAGTTGCAATAAGGCTTGAATTGAATAGATTTTTAAATAAGTGGTGAAATGGGGACAAAATGTGACGCACATGTATACGTCGTTCTATCTCTCCCACAATGTAATGTCCATATCGCACTATCGATCAATGAAATCTCGCTGGAGCCACAGTCCCCGGGGCGTAAATGTGACTCATTATCACGGGCGAAAAGGTACAAGCCACACGGCCACAGCAGGCCCCAGACAAGACAAGAGCCCGCTCGTAAAGTGGATCCTCCCGCCGATACCGATCGACAGCCCTGGGAAGGGTTTTCCTTATTTACGTACGCCGAGCGGCCGAGCTGGGGGCCCAATTTTCCCACCCGCATCCCGAGCCGTCGGGCGTCGTCATTTGTAGGTCAGGAAGGCTTCTCGGCTCCCAGCGCCAAACCCACCCCGAAGGGCGAAAGGTTGTCATTTACACGCCCGGTCGGGCAGGCGGAAAACCGCTTTCCTTCACCGCGACTGCGGTGGTACGCGAGAAGCGTTTCGTAAATTTATCGATCCCATTCCGGGCGAACAGTAGACAACCGACAACCCGCACAACGCATTTGCTGACACTAACAAGATCGTTTCCATGTCGCGTTTGTCGTTCCTGGATTGTGCAGCGTGTTCCCGGGGACCAGCCCCCCGGTCCGGCGTACCGTACTGCGTTGTGTTTATTTATTTCGTGTCTTTTTTGTGCTGTGTGTGTGTACGTTCGTTTCGCTCTTTCATGCCGTCCGTTTGGGGCTGTTGTTTCATTTCCAGGCAGGCAGCTTCCGATCCAGGATGATCCGGGTGTGCAGACGGGCAGCTGGTAGCCACGGATGGACTTTTCTCCTTAATGACATCACTTTGTTACGGCCACTTCACGCCGGCGACAAGCGGATGCTAAACGCGCCCGGAGAGCGAAGTACGCCCGCCACCATCACCGGCGCGCGCAGTAACGCCGGGCGAGAATGTCATTTATTTTGTGCCACCACCTGGGGAGGCCTATCAAGGAGTAAAACGTTTATGTTCGGTGATTGTTAAGCGAGAAAGAGAAAAGAGTGTGAAGTGCGTGCCTAGTGTGTGAGAAAGTCTTTGGTACATTGAATATTTAGACGATTTTATTCATACAAGAATGAAGTTAAATATAAGTTTCAGATACTTTCATTGATTTTTAGGCAAAAATATACATTGAAAAGCATGTAATTTGCTTATCTTTATGATTTCAATTTTCAGTTTAGGATAACAAGCATAATAATTGTGAAGCGGTATTTGAAGAGCTTCACCTGAATACGTGCCCATAGTGTAGTCTGTGACAGTGTGAGTGTAAGTGTTTTATAAAACAAAATATTCTAACACCGATACTGCGCCACGATCATAAACCTTCGCGATGACTAGTGTGCGACGCGTGCCAGTGTGAGTGACGGTTGTATTCGTTTCCTAGCAATAGTAGTGCGTACGAGTACGTTGAAATCACCGCTGCAGGACGACCAAATATCCTCTTCCAAAATGTTCACCAGGTGAGTGATCCATCAATGCGAACAGCTTCCTAAAGCGCTGCTCTCCTTAATTTAGCAAATCAAACACATGTACCTTGAGAAGCAGCGTGTCACCCTTGAAAAGCGACGCTAAGCGACGAACCTTGGTCGATGAATTCCGCTTGGTCGACTTCGATAAATATTTATAGCCCCGAACCGAGCTGCCAGACACGGGGAACATTGTTTTAATTAGTAATCAACAACATCATCGCTGCTGGGTGGGGGTGTTCCTGTTCTCTTCTTCTTCTGCCAAACACTCCCCCCCCCCCTCCCACAAATGGAGCCATTTAATCGTCCCCAGCGATCGATACGCGATCGTGAAGCGAAAATAAAAGCAAACCCAAATATACGCGCCCGAGCCCCCCCCCTACGATCCACCGAAGGAATCGGCAATCGGAAGCATGCAAATTAACATTCCCCAAACATAAGCGCCTCGTAAAACATTTCAGCTCGTCTCGTGCGACGGTAAGAATCTTCGGCGCTAGAATCCGTCGTGCGTCTGCTCCGGCGTCTCTTCCGTTTGCCTTTTGCCTTTCTCTCTGTCGCGCTTTCCTCGAACGATTCGAGAGGGCTTCTTCGCTCTGTTGCTCTGTTCTTTTTCACGGCTCGACAGCTCGACAATTGGTCGATCCTTAAATGAGTCTTACACGCGCCACATGTGCGTTCTCGGCTGCCTCATGTCTCGGACGGGGAAGGGGTTCTCTGGCTTTGGACCATCGCTGTTCGTGGGTATTCATTATGGCCCGTTTGGCGTGTGGCGTTGATTATGATAGACCGCCCAAGAATAGGAAAGTGGATAGAAAAGTAGTGGGTTTAGGCTTCATATTTTATGTTTGAACGATTTGGACAATTTTGCGTAAGACTCTATTAATATTTACAACATTTTTTGATTCTGAATTCTACATTCCTGTATGTAAAACTTCTATTCCATCCAAACTTAAGACAACTTTTTTCCATGTCAGGATAAAATCGCTCCCTAAAACAGAAAACCGGCCAGCTGCGGACAAACGTTTGATGGGATTAAAACGAGCGTCCCGCCACTTAATGTGTGAACAATGGCCTAGGTTAATCAAATTTAAGAGCCCACTTTCAGTGGTCCATCTGTCTGTGCGGGCCCCACAGAAGAGCGTGTGTGTGTGCGCGCTCGCGCGCGCGCTCTCTAAGAGGGAGGTAATTAATTTTATAGGCTTCTGTAAATGCGATTCCTTCTCTCTCGTGTTACCTCAGTTCCGAACGGGGGTGGGTGCCTCTCGTGGGGGATTAATTCGTCACACAGGGCATTCTGATTCGGGTCGGGAACATACGATCTTACACGAGCTGGGTTGGTCCAAGACAACGAAAACAACAAAAAAAAAACAGCTTATTGATTTTGTTGACCCAAGCCTCTTTTAGGGGTCTCGAGCGGTTTGGATCTTGATGGCCAGTTTTATGGACTGTTTTTATCCCTTTTAGAGTGAAATTTGTGTGCGCGATGTTCAGTGGCGAGGTGAGCAGTGATTTTATGGTTGACACTTGTTGCCCCGTAGGGAGTCGTTTAAAGGGATGTGTTCATAGTTGGGTGAGCTAATGGGGAATTTGAGGCTGTAAGCGATGTGTCTGATTCAGAACGAGCTAGGAAGGTGATTAGCAGGGAGGATTATTGATAGAAATTTCATTTTATTGTGATTGCCTTAAGCTTTTTCTTTTCTAATCTAGTTTGAATGATACATTTGGCTTGAAGCAGCAAAATACAGTTGAATTACTCAGTAAAATCTATATATTCTGCGCATAAATTCTTATACTGAGTTCATGTTCTTCTCATCCATACTTTGAATTCAAATTTTGTTTGCATTATTCAAGTCCTTGGTAAACCTTCTTGAAATTTTGTGATATAAGAGCATTGTATTACAGATACGCTATCTAGAATTTTACATAATGACAGCGTCTCCCAAACCATGAGTTATTTAATGCATTCCAAAAGGATTGCAGCCTCTGTAAGGATTTCCTCACATCTGTTTTTGTTTTCCCACTGCCAAGACTTGCAAAGCCTTTTTTGGCGCCTCATAACGTTTAAATGCGCGTTTAAATGGCGCTAATTTAATGCGACGCAGTTCCTTCCTCAGCCTGCCAGAGACAACCATCGAAGCAGTCGCCTTTCATTTCCCATACCGGCTGGCGCGCGCGCCATTCCCGAGAGTCCATTTTACCGCACGCGCAATTAGTCTACGTTACAGTTCTATCAATCAAAGCGCGCCAGGCAGGTCCCATGACCCGAAGGGCTGCAAAAGCTTTTAAGCGATCACACAGCTGTTACTACCGTGATCGCCTTTTGATCCTAGAGCTCCCCTCCGACAGGCGCGCGAACACAAAAGGCGGCTCTTAAAGTGTCGACTCTAAAAATAGACGATCGGAACGGGGCCGGGTAACGAAAGCGTAATGTCATAATGTGGGCTAACCTCGGCGGTGTGTGGCAAGCCGCTAGGAAGTGCGCAGCATCTTGACGCAACGCACTGGAAGCTATCACAGGTGGCGATATATTTTGATCCACGGTTGATCCCCCCGGTGGCTACTAAAACCGCTTCGGATTAGACGTCGCTCGGCCTCTGTTGCTGCAATTGTTTGCCGTCCGTCTCAGACCCCGAAGTCGTCAAGTTTGACGGACGGAAGGCTGGAGCAGCTACGTTGGGGCATCGATTAAAACGAATCCATTTCACAGTTTGCGCAAGACGTCGATGGCGAGCGACGGGAGCGAAGAACCTTAAGACAACGCACGTCCGCTTCGCTCACTTCTGCGCCGGAGACTTTCTCTTCGCCGTCCCGGTGCCACCGGACGGACGCGGTAGTTCCCGTTCCTTTCTTTTCACACATCAGCTCCACCACCGATGGGGTCACTTTTCTTTATCTCTCACGCGGCGCTCCTCTTCATTCGCCACGCGATGCCCGGAGAAGTTGCAAGTGGAATTAACCTCAGCGATCGATAAGTCACACGTCGATTCTAATTGCGCTGGCAACCCGGCCCCGGCGAGCGTCTCGGTCGCGGGCACAATGCGCCGGGACCCGGGAAACTGGCCTGCGGGACGGGTTTTGGACGAGCGCGCCGGGTGCAAAGTGGTCGCGCAAACACGACGAACTAAGCCGGGTAGCCAGCCGGGTGATTAGCCTTAAACCATCAGAATGCGCTCGCTCGGGCATCGCCGGCAATCTGACGATCTGACCGGGTGGACACACGCAAGCATGCGAGTGCTCTTCACACACACATACACACACGTACACGGTGAGTGAACTAGTTTTGTCGGCTTTGCGTTCCTCCGAACGTCTGCCGGCCGATTCGATGCATCATCCCTGGTCAACGATCATGAACTCACACCTGAACTCTGGTAATGCGCACGAGACGTGGCCGGGTCCTGCGCAGGGTGGGGCTTTTTTGCGTCCCCTTCTGTGGTGGTAGACTGTGGTGGTACAGAATCGGGCCGCGAAGGACGCAGACTCGCAGTGAGCCAGGTTCTAATTTGTGTGAAAAGTATGTCCAGCGAAACAATAACAACCGAAATTGACGCTGTATCATTCCGGTGCGATTAAGGAAGCGGAAAAAGAACACAATCACTGGTCGAAGGTTGCCCAGACGGGTTGTTGCGTTTAGTGTTGCTGTAAAGGTAAATAGAACTGCTCTGGACTTGCTCTGGAACTGCGCTGAATTCGTTTTTGAAAGGTATTTTGTTGCTATTCTGGATTCTACGGAACTAGTATGGAAACATTTGAACCGGATACGTTTCAAATGTATTAGGATAGGAAGTATTTTGTAGAGGAAGAAGTATATATATAGTATATTGCCAATTAAATAGATTGTTATTTGCACTAATAATCGTCAATTCCAATTGATATTATATCTTCTCTACCAAGTGAACCAACCTAACCTAGCAATCAAAACCCTATCAGATGTCCTGTTTAGAAAACAGCACCCTTCCCTATCAGTCTAGCGCCATCTGGACGTTCCTCACTCACCGGTGACATTATTGGCACACTATTGTGCGCACACTTATTGTCCCCGATCGCCAACGATCATCCCACCACGAGGTGTGCTGAATTGAAATGTATGCAAAGAGTCGCGCTTCGACGCTGCCCGTAGACGGTAGGGCCCTGGGAAAATGATTGGCCATTTTCCAGCTGTCACCGATCACCGCTCGCCCGATCGATCAGTCGAATCTGCGTTGCCCTGGCCATACGGCCGTCGTTTGCGCCACGAGAAGGAAGCTGCTTTGCATATCGAACCGTTCGCATCTGGCATCCGCACCTGGGCAGGGTCCTGTCAACGCAGGGGGGGAAGGTTTTGCAATTGAGTCGACATTGGGATTGGGTTAAAGTGGCTGGCCGGAATGGAAACAACCCGAATCATTACTGTCACTTCTCGGGTCCAATTTGGCTCTTTTGCTTTGTTTTTATTTCGAAACGATCAACCGAGCGGCTTTGTTGGCGTCGTCGCTTTCCGGCCAATATGGAACCCGTATTGCGCGGTAGCCGCGACTTCCCACATGGTGACCTCCAAAGGGGCATAAACTACTAAAGGGAATAGTGGCCATCGGGACATTTCCTATGACGTCTAGTTCGCTCTGTTGCGGAACTTGCGTCACTGTCATCGAAGTGACAGAAAGCGAAGACAATATGAAGTGAGTAAGAAGGTAATCAATCGTGAACAATAATTTAGTATGCAGTTAACTGCTCAAATTTAGTATGCTCAAATAACTCTAATTGCTGAAGTAGCCATCACTAACCTCATGAGTTATTTTACAAACATCAAACCGAACGGATTAAGAAACCATTTTCGGTAAGAACCCAGACATACTTACACTCCTTAAGAATCATCTCGGCAAGGGAAACGCCACATGCGACACGGACCACTTTGATGCAACGTACGATAGATTGCGCCCTTTCATACCCGATAACGTCCGCTGCATTGCTGGTCCGAATTTGTTGCCAAAGCCGGCCAACTATCCACCCGGGCAATGTAGTTTAAAGAGTTAATTAAGGAGATTCGCCAAAATGTTACCGGAAGGGAGTGAGATTACGGATCTCGAGCAAAGCCCGTGGCAGGCGCGACACACGTCCCAGTTGATGGCGACTCCCGCGGGAACTTCCCGAAAACCTGCAAAAAAAACGCACAGTTACGCTGTTTGATGGCGATAGAATCGTCAGGGGCCCGGTGCCTTCTCGGAAGACTGTGGGTAAGTGTCCCTCGCGTACGGTAGGCCCTCGCACTCGACGCCCGCGGAGAACCTTCACATTTCAAATTGGGATCCCTCTCGTTTGTTCGCCGATAGCTATCGCGTCGCGGCTCCCCGGTGGAGTCTGCCCGCTCAAATGTGCTCGTGTTCGGGCGTTGCGTACGAAGGCTCACAGGGACGGTGGGATGTCCACGGCTTTCGCAGGTACTTTTATCCGGTACGTTGTTAGACTATCGTGAGCATCATCTTCGGCGGTTCGGGTGCGGGAAGCGACCCGATTGACCGATCGACTTCGGTGCAGGCTACAAGATCTCGCCCTGCCAGTGACACTTTCTGTGCGCGACGTTCCCTCACCGAGGACCGAGGCCTCACTTGAGGCAAACACTCGAGCCGGCGTGGTGGAGAGTACCCGGCGACTGCGACTTGTCTGCCGGTCATCCGACGCAGACTGATCCACTTTGGGCGATCGGATCCACTCCACTCGGTACGTGCGCCAACGTACGTACGACGTCCCTTCGCTTCCTGTGCTGATCGGATCAATCGATTTGTTATTTACCTTTCAGCCTGGGTGGACTCCGGACTCATGCCTGATACCTCCGGATATTCTACGTGGTGTCCCGGTGCCCATGTGCTCTCTTATCTTCGTGAGTGTGTGTGTGTGTCTACTCCAAGTACTTGTGCCCGGATGGATGAGTTGTCTCTCAATCTATCTCGCTCGCTCTCTTTCGCTCTTTTACACTTGGATAAACATTTACCCACCCAGGATCACACAAAACCCGTCCTGCTCCTGATCAGCGTGTGCGCTCACAGCGCTGCGAAGCTGGTGCCGGTTGTGGGTGGCCAATTATTTGCGTACATCAAAACCAATATTTTTCCGCGATGAGTGTTGTAAGTGCAATCTCCCGGATCGGTACAAGTCGCGCGCGCACCGTCACCGTGGTTTTTATGTTTTTTTTTTGTGACCCAACCATAAGCGCCTGAATTTTGTTAAGTTCATTTACGTTTCCAAACGACGGCAGGCCAGACGTTGAGCTTGGGGCTTGCGATGCGATGTGCGTCTTATCTTTCGCTCTGTTTCGTATGCATCTTGTGGAAGTTCCTCTACTTTCTGCTTTCTCAAATCCCGGTTTCTCGGGCTCTACATTGTTGGACGTAGTTTTAAGCCGAAGACGAACTCTGTTTCGGACGTTTGAGCCCCATATTCCAGTAGATCGCGTTCTCGGTCAGCGCGTGTTATCAGTGGAGGCAAAGGATGTCTTCGTTGAGATGTATGCTTCGCCTGTGTTGGAGTCTTGGGCTTCCCCAACACTAAGTACCACGTTCGACCGGCACAGGCAGTGCTTGCGAAGGAGCAAAACAGCTGCTCACAGGCTACTCTCCTCGGTTGTCTCCGTTGTTGTGCGTCTTATCGACAGTTGAGATCGATGTCCGAACTTTGTCTCGCAGGCAGCGTACGATCAAGGCGCATAGTGTTGCGCGAAAGTAAAACCGAAGAAATCTGAACGAATTAATTAATTGATCAGTTTTTCTTTCGAATCGATAGAGACTCCTTGCCGTACATAAACCTCGATTTGTCGATGTCGGGTTCTGTTCTACGCTTCGGCTTTTATCTGTTGAGCGCTAGGGAGATAGGATTATGCGAGAGAAACAAACAAAAAACCCCCACCAGGGTGCCTTACCGTTTTCGCAGTCGCACTATACGCGGGAACCCTGCGTTGTAACGCGTTGTACGTTGATTTTAATTTTTATTTCTTTACCCTTCGCGCTTGTTCGTTTTATTTTCCGGTGCCCTTTTTTCGTTGCTGTTGTCTGGTTGTGTTGGTTCTCGGCTTATTCGGTTCGACGAATAATAATGAGGTGCACATTCCAGCAGAGTCCTGGCACACACGGACGATCCGAGACGATCGTCGGTTCTCCACGTGCGAAGGGCGATCGCGGAAGGCGAAAGTGGGAGTGGGTGGGATGGCACCCGACCCGGTACGGGTGGTGACAAAAGATTATCTGGAATGGTAACGGACCCGATGCAGCAGCAGCAGCAGCGTCCAGGCGTCCGTGCCGGGGACACATTAGAGCCCCGGGGCGCAACAGCGGCGCCTGGGCTTGTCAATTAGGGAGCAAAATTGGTACCAAATTTTGGTTAAACGCTCCGAATCGGATGATGCCGTGTGTTTGTGCTGCTTCTGCGCGAAGGGGCGCGAGATTTCTCCTTTTTTGGGAAGATAATTTGGCATCGACGGCACGACGGCGAGAAAGTGTCGTATGGATGTGGGGTTTCGGAGGCTCCGTGGGGTTGAATACCTAGCCGGATGACGGCGAGGAAGCGTTCTTTTGTTTCTTTTAATATTATTAATAATAAAAATCAGTACAATTTTGCTTCTCTGATCTTTTTTTCTTCAAACCTTAAACCAGCTATATAATGAACAAAGCATAATTAAACGGTCGTAAACCCGAGCAGGTGCCCAAATTACCCACAATTAGTATGCACAGAAAGAATCGTTCCGGAAAAATGAGACAAAAAACCCACCAAGAAAATAAACAACACACACGCCAGAAACGTTGAGCCAATCATGTCCAACACACAGCCGTCTTGAGCGCAAAGCAGCAAAACAAAAAACTCTACCGTAGCACGTGCGCTGCTCATAACTTCAGTCCCCTATGATTCCCGTCAGGGGTTGGCATGGGATTCGTCTAACGTGGGTGTCGTTCCGATTGTCCCTGCTCAAGAGCTCCCAAAACCGGACCGAGTGGGGTGGGTACTCGGAGAAAACAAAGGTGGTGGAAGTGGGTGCGGAACAATCTTGTATCGAAAAAAACAAACACGTAGTGGGCACATAAATTATGTTAATGATCACATCGACTGCCACTTTGGTGGCGCCGCCACCGCAGACCTCCGGCGGCCACCGACGCGCTGACGGAATACAATGGATGGGCCCGCCAGGAAGGTGAGAACGCAAGCGCCATTCGAAAACGAGGTGAAAACATCGAACGGAAAGATTTTGGGACAGTGGACGGGAAAAAACGGTTCCAAATAACGTTGGACGCCTAGAACAACCTGGCCGTGGTGTACCGATCAGGGGCTTTATATGATCCTGTGGCACGGTGGAATGGAAATTCGATTCGCTCCAGTGTCGAAAGGTTACCCTTGAGTAAGATATTACGGTTAAAAGGAAGCCCTTTGGAACGATCCGGAAGCACGTCGACCCACGTGACGCACGCTTCTCGTGTTAGAATTTTAAACGCTCCAACGCTCCGCTCCCGAAGCCGGGAAAAGGTTGATCGCATTCGGCTTGCGTGCTTGTGTTTGAAGTGCCGATCTCCAATGCGGAAGAAATAGTAAAATCATCCCTCGTTTCCATGGCTTCCGGTAGAAGCACGTGCCACGCATCCGGTTTCGTCTGGTCGGTGGACAATTGAGTGAATTAATTTGGGAAGTAGAAGAGAACCAGCGTGCTTTAATTGTAATTTTCATTCATGTTTCGGAGTGGAACAGGTTCAATTGACCCAACAGGAACAGGTATGGGATGGGTCCAACTAATGGATAGATAATTAAAATTAGAATGCATGGGAAGTGAGTGTTGGATTTTGGGATACAATCAGTCAGAATATCAATTATTGTTTTTTAAAGCACAAATTGCCTTCTCCAAACACCAACAATCAACAGTAAACTAAATTTGATCGTTTTAAACAGTTTTTGCATAATTTTAGTATTAAAAACTTTATGTTTCTATTAGTGAAAGTATGTCAAAAATACAAGTATTGAAAGATTCAAATTAAAGGTGACTAATTTAAAAGATGATTGTTGAATGCACGGGGTTCGTCGCTTCAAACCAAGTCTTTCGTTCTGTGAAATGTTTCTGGACAAACTTGCGGACTGTACGGTCGTACGTGAACATACTGTCTTTCACAATCAAACGATCGCACTGTTCACCCTCCAACCGATCCCGGAGCGCTCGACAAACACTCTCAAAAGGTTCCATCCCATACACAAACAAACCGATAAATCGCTTATCGCACCATCGTCCGAAAAAAAAACGCGATCATCGGCCGCAACGGCACTGTCAGCTGCGATGGTCAATAGTTATTTGTTATTGTCATAATTTCTGTTTTGTTAATATTTCATATCCTCCACCAAATGCCCCGCCGCGGACGGTACGGGCTTGAGTGCGTCTAGCGCACTACTTTCACAGTACGGGCGGACATGCTAGCATCGAACATTTGACATCTTCAATCTTTGATTATTCTGTTTCCGCTGGCTCCGCTGGCCCATCTTCGCCTCGGTATGCTCCGTACCGAAACGTTCGACGGGGATTCCAATTCGATACGGCTTGTTATTGGTATCCGATGGCCATCGAATCGGATTGTGGGGCCGCCAACTTTAAACCAAAGATCACACTCCAGATATTCAGCGCGCGCTGGCTGAGAGTGGCTTGTGCTGGTCAACAATATGCACCAAAAAAAAAACGACGTCAGTAAGAAAGAGAGAGATGCGAACAGACAAAACCAATCGTAGGGTACGCACGGCCGTGGCAGCACAATTTCGGGAATCTCTTTATTAATCTTCACACTCGCTCTCTCGCTCTCTCTCTCGCTGTATCAATCGAACGACAATGTCCTGAAATCGAGCCGATCGCGCTCGGGGAGACGCACGGGGTGCAGATTTCGGAATTGTTTATTTTAGTGCCAATTGAACTTCAAGGGCTGAGATTGTTTGAAGATTATGTTATTTCAATCCTGCTCGAGTGGAAGAAGAAAAACTCATCTCGAAGCGCACATAACTCCACGCGCCATGCGATCCAATATGGATCCGCTCCGAGGGCGAGCGCCTAGTGGGCTTTCAAAAGCGGGCTCGAAAAAGATGTGTCTCTTGCTTCAGCTGATCTTTCTTCGCTACCCACCGATAGCTTTGTGCGCATAGAACTCACGGCAAGAGTGAGCGGTGCGAAACATTTTCATAGCTCAATTGTGAAAAGTTTACGCCCGATCGTTCGGGGGGAGCCGTTCTCACCACATCGGCCGGGAGACGGGGACAGCGAAAACCGATCGAAAATTGAGTGTAAGCAATCATAAAAGCCTCATTCAGATGGAATCTGTTACGATCGCGCATCGAGCAGGGGGGAGGGAGGACTGCTGAGCTAAAATTAGTCTGCCACAAAAACGCACCAGGAGGCCATACGGTCCGCGGTGTCGTAGGGCGCGTGGTGGGAAACGGAATAGATCTATCCTGGCGATGGTGCGCACCAGATACACCGGAATGTGGCCTCGTGTTTATATGCGTTCGCACACACGAGATCCGGCCCGAGAGGGGCCCTCATCACCCGTACATCGCCGATGTGGGTCGTACGGTTCGATTTGTTTGTTTAATGATGACTCGCACTCGCACGCGGGGATGGAAAGTGATATGGGTTTCTTGCCTTCAAAGTCATCGTCTAAGCAGCGCTTCGAGCTGGTGCTGTTGGAAGAGGGGGAAAAAAGTGGATGAAAAAGATTGATCCCAGCCTGGAGCATCCAAAAATCTTCACCTTTCGACCATGCCGGACGGTGCGACGACGGAAAGTGACTAAGTGTTTATGATGAAGCGCACAACGGAACCGGTGAATGCTTCTCCATCGATCCCGGGCCCGGTGCGGGATTCACTTCGCGTAGATATGACGGTGTGCGATAAGCGAGCCCAGCGTGGTCTAATAATGTACCCGAAAGTCGCGGCCCGACTTCGGATGTTCGCAGAGCCTTTAGGAGAGTTTTTTTTTCCGTACGCTTCTCTCTCCCTTCCAACCTTCAAACATACTCCAGCGGGGAGGGCATAATGTAACGTTCATTTATGTGCTACGTTCTTACGTTTGCCTCGCAGCCGTTGATACATAGTAACTGATTATTGGGGGGACGAAAAGGATACGGCATACGCGCGCCCCGGTTTCGTGGAAACCGAAGCGACCGGGCGCGTCATGAGAGTCATGAGAAAAATCCCGCGGCCCGCGTACGCTAATGGATAGTATCGGATTACGAGTGTGGCATTTAGTTAGCCACGGCCACGGCACAAATTGTTGCTCCGCTTTACTTTGCGCGCGCTCGCGCGCGCGCGACCGTCTCGGCACGGCAACGGTGAGGTGAGATGTTCGCCCCGTACCCGGTGCGAGATAGCGTCGTGGAAAGTAATGAGTCGGCCGGCCGGTATCACCTCGGCACCACACAATGCCACGCTTTGCCCGAGTGGGAGCGTGTGAGCGAGAGGGAGCAAGTAGCAGCAGCAGTCCATAGTGCACCTAGGGCAGGGACGGTGCGCTGCTATCGGGCTGCTCGAGTTGGTTACCCGTGCAACCGAACACTCGCCGGCGCCAGTTCCGTACTTCCGTCCGTTTCATATTTTAAATTAACTACCGTGGCCAGTCTGGGCTGGAAGTTCGTCCAAATTGAAGCTGGTGGCCAGCATCGCCGCTGGCCAGTGCGCGAGAGCACCCACTTAAGCCCGCAGCCCACGGCAGGATCACGAATGAGGCGATGCACGGGGTTTCACCCCCCCCCCCCCCCCCCGGGAGCGCATTGTCTTATCTTTCGCCTGAGCTAATTACCTTTTCGCGTCGGACCCGGTGGGGGTGCTTTGATTCCTGCGTCCGGTACGGGCCGGTCGCGTCCAGGAGCCTCTTCAATTTTAATTACAAGCCTGCGCGCTGTGCCACCAAGGACAATGCGGTGGACGACGCTGGGCGTGGGAAAATATGAAATGCAGCGCGCGGTGAACGTGGTGGAATTTACCGTTTTGCCCCGAACATGATACGGCCGGTGGTGTATTGTGTTTATTATCACACTCGGTGGAAACACTTTTCTTACTGGGCCAGATGGAACTGGGGAGGAAATATAATCGGCAACAATAAAGGTCCTAGCGTACGGCGGTGATGTGTGTGCACTTCTTTTGGTTTAATTACTAATTTTAGGAATCAAGTTACTTATGGAGACACATGGAAAGGAAAAAGATTTTTTTCAAAACCCGTAGACCATGTCTAAATAGTTAAACAAAAGTGACACCCATTTTTTCGAAAATGGATCTAGCAATTGTTGTGAAGAAAAATATATTTTTTAAATTGTTTACTTCAAATTTTCTTTTCAAGATAATATACTGTAACTTGAAGTGTTCTGTTCAATTGACAAACACAAAAAAAGAAAAATTTTGAAGCTCGTGTATAATAAAGAACTTTTGATTGGTTTGTATCTCAAATATCAGTCGTAACTCACGAAAATATGCATTAACTTCCAAACCATGGTTATAAACAACACAACTTCGTTCGTTTTGACAGCCAATGGCAGTTGGTCAAACTGTACTAACTGTACTAAAAGTATGTACTAAAAATGAATATGATTTTCCTAGCACCAAATCTTGGGTTTTCGTTCAATTTATGATAGTCGTGCATTTATTATTAAGATAATTTAGCTTGTTTCAATGTTACAATCGTTTCAAATCGAGAAATCATCATATAATGAGGTTTTAAGTTGCTAGGAAATTAGCTATGATTTTTCAATTATTTACATTTTTTAACTTCAACTTTAACTTTAACTGACACTACCGTATCAATCAGTACACCAATCCTAGATGTAATGTTTTTCTTAAATTAATCTTAAATAGGTGCACTATATAAAACAACACAAGCGACATAGTTGTTGGAAGACACTTACAGCCGCACGCCCGTTCCGTCTGGCGCTTGCGGAAACTTCGTTATCGTTTTCGAATTGCCTTCGCCTATTCACGCGGTGCGATTGCGCATACCACACTGCGGCCGTGCGCATTTGCATTTAAACAGCGGCGTCATGTCGAATTGAAATCCGATCAAACTTAAGCCATCAAAAAGGGGCGGCGAGGGAAAGCAGCCAACAGCAGAACAACAGTGGCAGCAGGAATGTCTGGCCTGCGCGAATTCTGCCCCAACCCATTAAGCACCAATTACCATAATGTTCCATTTTCGGAGCCATGAGAGCGCCAGCTGCAAAAGGGATTCATTTCCATAATGAGCATTTTTGAGCCGCGCACGGCCGCCCGAAACGCGCAGCGGCGGGAGAGAACGAGAACGAGACGACAGTACGAGAGACAACGGTCTGCCCTACAGCACAAAACACGCAACGCGTCTGCTGGATCAATTGTTCGGGAAGTCATATGTGGTGCGCGGCGTTCGATTTTGCGCCGTGTCTTGTTGTATCCTTTTTCGAGCGCTACAAGCGCGCACTCGCGAATCCTGATTTCGGCGCGGAATGGAACGGAATTTCGGAATTAAAATTGCAAAATGTGGATAATTAGTGATGATGTTCGAATGTGACATCAGCGGGTGATTGTATATGGTGAAAGACTTTCGATTTATACAAAAAAGCATTTTAATTTGTATTCAAATGCTAAAGAACTATCAAATGAATCTTTCAATCAATGCGGCACAGTTTTATTTGCTCAAGTCATGCAAATGATCACCTTTTAAAAGCATTGCTTTTTTTAGATTAATAGACTGCACTTCTGCCTTCATCGCTTCATCGAAAGACTTCAACGATCGATTGACGACAAGCCTGACGATGGGTGTTCGGATGGGTGAATAAAAGCACCTTCACTATCTTGGCAGTTAGATCGGTAAACAGATTTGCCTATGCAATACCGCTCTTTAAGCATCTAACAACACGTTCTGTTCGGTCGCAAACGGACCATGTTGCATGGACTGCCAGTCATAAATTGCACCAACTAGTCAGTGCGCCTTGCTTTATGCAAGTGGTGCTTTAAATGCACCACAAAAAAAATGGTACAGTTCCGCTGCTTGCACCGTCGGTGGAAGCACACACACCAAAGTATCCGCACACTAGCTGCAGCCGATCTAGAAGGACGGGAAATTGGTAAAGACAGAGAGGCAAAACCGAACACCGCCGAGCCGACGTTGCGAGCGTAACGGCGACCTGGTGGCGTTGCCGCTGAATCCGCAGAATAAACAAACAACAATTCAATTTACATTAGCATTCATAAATGTCACCAATATCGGTGTTTAATAAATTACTCAAACATCTAGCTTTTATGTGTCCTCCGCGCCGCCACGGCTGAGGATCGATTGCGCCTGTGCGACGGGCCAGGTTGCCAAAGCGAGAGGGTGGGAGAAAAGACACGATTTAATGATGGCGCGATAATTCATGCGCGCTCATGCGCTAACAGGATCTTGGCGGGTCCCACCGAGAACGGTATTCTAAATGAGGTGGATGGAAACGTTGCTTTCGTTCTAAATTCGAGTGCAAATATTACTTAGCGAATTTTGCTAATTGCACTTCGGTTTCAATGATTAGCACTTTGAAACATGTACGGAAATATTTTATCCGATTTTTTATTCTATCGTTCAACCACTTTAAAATCCTTTAAATAATTCAAAACAAAATTGTTTTAAAAATGCAACCTAAAGGACACAAAGTTGTCGGTTTGAAGGTCTTCTTCCGTAGGACAATGAATGAATCATCACAATACCGGCTACGATAAATCACGCCAGCTCGTGCGAATCGCTTTATCTCGCGTTAGCCCTTCACGCGATTTCAGCGCAACGGCGATGGTCCATCGAAGCACGGATTCGCACGGCAGCTTCTCAGGCTGCTGGAGCCACGGCCACGAACGGAGTCGAAGTTTTGACGTGACGTCGTGTCGCTTCGTCCCTCGTAGTGAGAGACAACAGCATTTGCAATGCTAAGCACCGCCAGGCATCCGGCATCCGTTCCGGCCGTCCAGCTAATAAATTAGGCGTAGGGAAATATAGATTTCAATGGTTTCATTCAACCGCTCGAGTGGAAGGACGCACCGGGGAGTCTCGCAGGACTCGGGCCATAAATTGCGCCCTATCGCACAGCTCCAGCGTCCCCCTGCTTGATGGAACGGGCCGCTGAAATGATTGCCGATTATCGTCAAGTCGGAACAGTGCTGCAGTGAGAGTAATCGTTCGACTGATGGTGGATCGGTTTTTTTCTTGCTGTTGTTGCCCTGCCGTTGTGTTGCTGTTCACAGTCACACCGAAAGTCTGCCGACCGATCAGTCGATGATTGGTGCCCGGTGCTTTGCATGGACGAGGCGGGGTGGGAATCGGAGTGGGGGTGAAAATCACTGCCGGGTGGTGGAATTTATTTCCATTTTATTATTCAATGAATTATGCAAATGGTGGGCAGTTTTTCTTCGCCCCAAACCCGATCGCGCGGAGCAGGAGTCCGGTGGCGGTGCACACGGATGCAGATGCGAATTGCAGCGCGATCGGTATTGAGATTTGTTTCTGATGCGCCCTTCCTACTGCTGACGGGCCGATTTTCTTCTCAACGCCATCAGGGATGGGTCCGCAGCTTGGAATGGGGTGCATAAATATACATAAGTAGTTTGTCGTTCCTTTTTTTTTGTTTGTTTCGAGCTTGTTTTTGTGTTGGTGCCCGTTGGTGGCGTTCGGTAGGACAATGCTTCCGTACTGTACGCGGTGCTGATCGGAACCGCTGGCCGATCGTAGCTGGAAGCGGTTTTATTGTGCCGTTTGAGGCGGTTTAGCGGAGAATAATGAAGCCCTTTGTGAACTATTTTTTATGCCCTTTCTGTTAGTGATCAGCTAGCTAATGTTGATTGGATGTTGCGATGCTTAGCGAGGTGAAATACATACATAATGAGTTAGAATCGCTTGGCTGCATCAAAACATTCTTGTTTTTCCTCGATCGTTCCAATTCGCCATGTTCTTTTGAATGTAACTAACATCTGTACAAATGCAGCTTAAGCCATTTCGATCGCATGCTCGTGGTGCCATTAAAATCGCTTTCTAACACCTAACCTGCCGTCACCGTTTTGCAAAAGTACTCACTAAATTTATGGCCCCCTCCGACGGCTTCGACAGCGTCGACGGCTTCGGCGGCGGCAAATCGTTACGGAAACCACAAACCCACAAAAACTGCCCCTAAGCCGGGGAACCCATTCCCTCCCCCGGTGGTAAATAGGTCGCAAATTTATGGCCTTTTGCGGACGCTTTTGTACATGAGCCACATGAGGAGCGCGCAAACTTGTCGTCACGGAATGGGAAGGAACGCGGTGGAGTTTCGCCTCCTCGCGCGTACTATAAAGTACTTCACCAACGTGGCCCCCGCTGCGGACGACTATAAATAAACCACAACAACAACAAAATCGGAAAACAATAACGCGAGTGAGGGCGCTTTTTTTTGGTTGCCTCCTTCCTTTACGTACCGATCGGTGAAGGTGGGAGAATTGCGATCGCTGCAATTCCCACACGGGTGCTCGGGCCTGTGCGCTACTGTGCGCTATGTTCTAGTTTTTATGTCACCTCGCCAATATGTGTTTGTGTGTGTGTTACGTGTTTTGGCAAAGCCGCTCTCGGGCATGTAGCCTGCATCGAAACGTGTCGTGTCGTCGTGTACGCTCGACGGTCAGAGACGGTGCGCCCCGTTCGTGTGCTGAAGCCTGGAAGCTCGGTGCAATCCCGGCGCAGAAATGAGTTATGCGATCGCATTTGAATAAACAGCACTTTTCGCTTTCACGCGCACAGAGTGGCCGTGTGCGGTGGTGAGAAGGGCTTTGTGCCATCGGAGCGGTCGGTTCTGGTGGTGGATTTGCAGGTTGGACCCCGGGCCGGACCTCAGCGTGAGAAGAAAGTGCCGAACCCAGCGAGACCCAGCATGCGTCTTTTTCCTTTTTTTTCGTAGTTGATCTCCAATATGGGGTATCCTCTGCGGGGCCTTCCAGTGCATACATTAACATTTAGCATAACGCACAATCCACAGCGGAGACTTCAGCTCAGGCCACTGTTGGCGGGTTCGGTTGTGAGCGAGAACGAGAGAAGCGATGTGAGTGGCCAAGACCCCGGGACAGACTGGACCATGGGAAAGTGGCGCAGACTTTGCTCGAGATGAAGTACTTGCGCGCTGCTACCACAATTACGCCACCGAAATCTCTCCCGGGGGCTGGTTTCAGGTTCGTTTCGAGAAGCAGTAGCACGCGGCTGGATGGAGCGAAGAATTATCTGCCGGAGGCTAGAGCCGAACCAATGGGACGAGGAAGGAAAGAAGCAAAGAGCAAACGGTCGTAATTTAATCCAGTAGCGGTAGCCCGATCGTCGATTGACGCTGGTCGATGATGATCATTACGATCGATGATCGTCGATCCGTACGGAAGGCACGGTATCTGGCATCGGTACAACAAACAGGAGCAGCTCGCTATCGCACCGCAGCCCATCACGTGTCAGACGCGGTTCGGTGGCGTCAACGTAATTAATTTGTATGATAACCGAAAATCGAATCCACTCCAGCGCCCTTTGCAGCGGAATTTGAACCGGCCCGCGAAAAGCGGAAAGGCGGCTCGGGCCGGGTTGAATATTATGTTTGTTTATCGGGATTGATAGGCGTTGGAGATGAAAAGCGGCTGTGGGCCATGCGGTGTTGATTGACGGCAAATGTTTAGAAAATATCGAGCGCTTTGCTTGCAACCGACAACTATATCAACGCCTCTATTTATTGGTTATACAAGAGAGAAGGAGAGAAAGACAGAGAGAGATAGAGAGAGAGAGAGAGGGAAATTGCTGCTTTTCCTCGGCAAGCGAAAAGTTTCGTGGGTGAGAATTATAATTTACTCAACAGTCAGATCAGAGGCGTTCAATGATGTAGCGCCTACTGCGGGGTGGTAATTTATCTGTCATTCCCACAACAGGATAATCGGTTTGCTGCGATCGACATGACCAAAAAACAACATTCCGGAAGAAAAACGTTTGAAATGTTCAATAAATTAAAACATTTTATCATATTTCTCCCGTTTCGGGTTCGTCGCCTTTGCTGCAGTCGTTTGAATTCGAGCGCGAAAAGTGATCGGATTCTCCTGAAACCGTACGTTTCATGGCCGGTATCACTTCTCGACCTCTCGGCGTGGTTCAAATCCCACGAGATCGGTAGCGCACTGACCGTATCCCTCAGCCTTTCCGTCCTTAAACAGCGCCGGGATACGATTCTAAAGCCGCTTCTGCGCCGCTTTAAACGGTGCGGTGTAATGAGTGGCCCCTTCGGGCGGATAATACTTCGAAGCTGGACGATGCGCGTCTCGCGTCGCGTTCTCGCCAGTCACAACCAACCACACACACACAGCCACACGTGCCGGCTCCCTTCCACCTAATATCGCTACCGTAATTTTAGCCTTTTCGAAACTACCGGTCTTACCCCAAACGGTTGTTTTAATGACGTTAAGGCCGGCTGCGGCGGTGGTGGGGGCCGCGCAGGCCGGAGTTTGTTTTCCCTTGCCCGCAAACACACACACACACACACACACACACACGATCGATACGCGGGCCGCTTTGGCGGCCTTGTTCATTTGGCCTCCGCCAGGCCGATTCCGGCTCGCCACGCCTTGCGAGGAACAGAATCCTGCTGTCGGGGCTGCGAGAGACATAAGTGACGTGGCGCGGGTAATAAGAGGGTTTCTCGGAGCGAAGCGCGCGTGTGTATTCGATGCGAGTTATCCTAAGGCGAGCGTTTCGGTCCGCCCGGCTCCCGGTGTGGTGTTGGTGCGCTCGAATCGGATTGTGAGCAAATCGGTTTCGGTGGTCCCTTTGCACGGCGAACGCGAGTTCCAAGAACGCATCTCGCCTGCGCTGCTCATTCGCTCGCGCACTCTCTCTCTCTCTCTCTCTCTTTCTCTCTGCCCTCTCTTTCGCTCCTGAAGGCGGCCAGTCGGAATCCGTACCGTTCGCAAGATTAACGTTCAATTTTGAGCCGGTTCGGCACTGGCGTTCGACTCCGCCGGGCATTATCGGGACGCCGGGCTTAAGGACGTTCCGGCGCGGCTGATGGGGCTGATGGATGCATGTTGGGGGATTGAGTTTTAGTGATTTTAGGTTTGTTCCCGGAGCGCAGCAATGCTCCGGTTCCCATCGCTCCTCGCACACGCGGTATCATTATCGTACTCGCCGGCATCCTTGCGCCGGCAAGTATGGACGCAGCCGAAACCGGGTGGGAAGCAACCAGGAGCCACCGGCACCGGGTCCGGTATTGGTTTCGTTTTAATAATATTAATTTGCCGCATACCGGGCCCATCGGGAGCAAAGTTCCCAGGCACGCACCATCGCGTGGCTGTTGCTGTGATTAAAAATTGCCGTGAGGACGATTTATTAACGATTTCGTACGAGTGTGAATGGAGCTTTACTTTCACTGTTGAAAATAATGTAAAAATACAGTATCATTTTCATTACTCTGCAATGGATTCCTGCTTTGCGGATTCGATCGATCGATCACACGATCGGGACGTAAGAACCCCTCGCGGGCAAATTCGCGGTCAATGCGGGGCTTAGCAGCCGAGGGAGTACGATAAGCGCTGGTCAAAACATTTGCAACCCTTCGTCCCTACGCGTGAGCGGAGCTGCCGCATGCCAGTTGCAGCAGCAGCAGCAGCAGCGTCATCATTATCGTTCATTATCGGTAACAATCTCTAGCTTCCAGTGTTGCGCCCGGGCTCTTCCCAGGCTTTTAGCGTCTTATTTTCGTCTCGGACGTCGTTATTTATTCAATGGCGCCTTGACCGTTTGCTCCGAGCCGAACACCGGCGAACGGTGAGCATCGGTATCGGGGCTCGGCGGTGGCGGTAGGTGCTGGTGCAGCCGGGGCAACGTATGCAACGTGCCACTCGCTGGTACGCCACCGGTACGCTACCGACGCTGGACGTGCCTTAGCCGGGGGGGAAATGTGCCAACACTTGTGGCTGGCTGCGCCAGAAATCCCTAGTGCTCGGGTCCACCCGAGAGGAGGCGAACGAAATGGTTGCAGCGCCTTTTCCCTGTTTCGTGTCCACCGCGGCGATGAGGCGAGGTGTGCCGGGAGAATCGCAAGAATTTTCGAAACAAAAAAAAAACACCCCACGGAAAACAAAGAAAGACATATTCCGGCATGTTTGGGCGAGAGCGGCTGGTTTTGTCGCGCTTGTCACGCGGACATAAATTCGAGCGACCGATTTGCGCACGCTGTCTTGTGTGACGGGAAGGAAATGTTTTTTTTTCTTCTCTCGTGTGACATTTTATTTTATGTTTACTGAAACCGTACGCAAGGCACGTGAGGGCTTCGTAGTAAGTGTTATTGTGGTGGATTGTTCGGGAAGTTGACATTCTTTTGTGCGCGCGTGCAAAAGTGATCGTTTTAAGCAATCGGTTTAAAGAATGAAATCCAATTCGGGTATCATTTTACAACACAAATGAAAACCCGTTCTAATCGAAATGCTTCCGTTGAAGATTATAATTTTCTAATAATTGTATGCTTTGTTCCGGGCGCTTGCAGCGATCGAGGAATCAGTTTGCTCTGAAGATCTGTTGGGCTATTATTCCGCCAGGAGCAAACCTATAAACATCATTTGAGGCAACTCCCGCAAACTTGAAGAAGCGGGCGAGTTCTTCGGGTGCGTTCTCACGATACCGAGCGATAGATGAAGCGGTAGACCTTTGGTTCCGATTTTATGGTTCCGATGTATTTCTCTTCAGACAAAGGAGTTGGCCTTCGCGGATGAAACTTTCATTAGGTTTCTGAAAATCAATCAAGCTCTATGTTTTGCTCCACTGTTTTCTCTAAACATAAAAACTGAGAATCGTTTAAAAATGCGGTCGGATCGTTTCAAGTGGCTCCTTTCCAGGAACATTCATTTTCATCTAAGCAATGCTTGAATAGAGTAAAATACTGTAAAAATTGATAGAAATTGGCTCATATTATTAAGATAAAATGTGTTCAAACATAATACTATTTCTCCAATATTAGCAAGAGTTTTGGTGTATTTGGATTTTCCAACGTTTTTGAAGATTTGCTTGGAGTAGATGCGTTTCGAAGTAAAGAAAGTCCTCAAAAAGGATTAAAGTATAGGACAACCAAACTTTCGAATAAAATGTGCGACTTTGGGCTATTGATATCTCATTTCGTTTCCCACACACACACAGACGAACAGAGATCCATGTCGGATGATTCATTTACCCCAAATAATCCCTAGAAACGCGCAACATAAACATCACCGGAATCGGTAATGAGGGGTAGCGAAGCCGAAGACGTTGGCGTAATCACTATCCGCAACACATCAATATCATCAGCCCCAATCAGTGTTTGCCGCGCGGAATGGCAGGAATTAATAACAATTTTCTTACTGCAGCCCGGTCCGGGGCTCGGCCGTTTTTCGCCGGCAGAATTACGGTTACGTCGCTCGTGCGTTAGCATTTAACGCAATTGCCGTTTGTGTAAAGTTTTATTTTATCAATGGAATAATGGGTTGGGGGCGCTGCGTTGCGTGCAGAGTTTCGCTGTTTTCGAACGGCGCGGTAGAACATTCCGATCGTACGGCGAGAAAATGGGCTGTGCGGACCGCGCGGTGTGCAGAGGAAACCCGCGCGACCGCATGTGTGTGAGTGTGCAGTGTGTGGGTTGGCTTAAAAAGCACCGATGTTTTTGGGTCGCTTGTCATGCGACCCAAACGTTTTCGTGTGTAGCCCATTTCTAGGTAAATCGTTTGAATAGTTTAAATAATATAATATAATTGCTTTTAACTGCTGTAAAAATATTCATAACTAACTTAATTTTTTTTTTAATTAACAAATAATAGAAAAACTATCTTCAGTTATATATAACATAGTGTTCAACAAAAAAGGCATAACTTGTTACAGAACTATACAGAAAATTTAGAGAAAAACTAGTATGAAAGTGAAACTTCTGCATCTATGGTTACTTTCCAGCCTACCCCCATAAGGCACGCACCATAAATCGCTCCACACACAACAAATCACTCAAGCCTCAATCATTTTCGGTGCGACGCGTAAATCGCATTGCGTTAAACGCACTTTGCCGCATCTCCCGGCTCCCAGCGAACGCTCCGCCCGAAGAGCGGCGGCCGGCGACGATCGTTTCCCACACTGGGCACTCATGCACCGAACCGGAGAGCGATTTTTTTCCCTCGTGCACAGGAATCGGGAGCACACGAACGCCCGGTGGTGCCCGGTTTCGAATGCGGCGTACGCATCTCCCGGCGGCTGTGGTCGGTACCAGCCGCGGCGGCCCATAATTCTGGTAGATCATTAATTGAGAGGCTGCAAAATTAATACCTGTTTTGTGTTTGCAATCGATTCGTCTCACCTTGGGCCGGCCGGCGGTGCATTTGCGGGAGTGCATTTGCGGCGCGCCGAGGAAGTCCCATTAGCACGAGCGGCCGAGGGAAAACCGAGAGGATCGCTGGGCTTCGCGAGTTGCATGCGTGTTTCGTGCCGGGCCGTCCGGAATTGCAGTGCAATATTGGGCGAAGAGAGTTGGATGCACTAAGCGACGAACGGTGCAGATCGGGAAAAAAGTAATGAAAAGAAGCGCGTGGATAAGATTGCTTACAAAAGTGTATTTTTATAGGAGCTTTTTTTAACTAATAAAGGATGAGCTTCAAACAACAAAATTCCTTAAAAATAAAATATAATAATAAAAAAATGTGAGTACATTAAACGCAGTATTAGCGACACAGGAACTCGCACTCGAAATATTTCATTTCGAAGGATACAATCTACGATCTAAACGCCTCTATCAGCTGTCCCATCTTCATCATTGTGTCCAGCGTGTGTGTGTGTGAGGTGCACGTTAGGCATCCCGCTTATGGTTCGCCATAATTAAGATAGTACGGTGCGCTTAATCTCAACCGAGCCGGGCCTACCTCGACCGGAATCTTCGGAAAAGGAGCAGCGCACCAAGCGAAACCTCAAGACAGATTCTCGATACGGACTCTTCTGAGAACAAAAAACGAATGCACCAATCACCAGCGTGTGCGCCGCGGATTAGAGGCGGGAGAGGACATATTTCGGGTGCACGCGCGGAGGGAAATATGGATCATTATTATCGACCGCTGCGCAGCCTAGTGTGCCCGGGCACGCACGGACAGCCCGGGCCGAAGGAGTGCAGGCAACGAACGGGTGATGAGATAGCAGCACCGGCATCGGCAGCGAGATGCATCGGTGCAGCGTCGTCATACGTTCACAATTTTCCGACACCGGTGTGCATGTGCGCCGGGCAGCCGTGTGAGAACGGTAGAGCTCTCGCTGGTGGTGGTGGTGGTGGTGCAATTATTTTTAAACGCTATGGGTTGTAAATTTAGAGCACAAAATTATCAGTTGTCAAAGCAGCTTCTCTGGGCGCAGCGGATCGGACCGGTGGTGGATTAACAGCGTCGGGTTGGAAGCTCCCTTTGTGCCGGTAATGATCGCTTATGATACCAGCGATGGGTGGTTTTTTTCTGCACTGTACCTATAATGGAAGGCAATCCTGTTTTGCACTACATTGTGTTCATTTTTATTAGCATTATATTGCATGAAAACGCTTTGCTTTGAAGGATATCATTTTAAAACCAGAAACGATTGAAACTGGATATATTATTATTAAATATTGTCAGTTAAGCCTTAAATGCTTTTATTACGGTTAAATCTCCCTTACATTTCGAACTGACACAGCATTCGCAGCAAAACTCAGTCATGGAAAGCTTGGCTCATAACCAACCGAGCTGTTAATTACAATTCCACGAAATCGCTGCACGTTCAAACGGTCTGGTGTCATTTGAATAAGTACCAAACCGAACTGTTTGCTTGGGCCCGCCAGGTTTCAACGCAGATCAGCTGCATCACCGTTGACATTGGCCTTGGTGTCTGGCACGGCAAATGGCGTCCTCCCTGCGGTTCACGGTAACAAATTGTCTATCAAATCCGGCCCATCAAACCGCACGGCTACTGATTTCCATTCGCCTCACCGCAATCGATGCGCCCGGGAAAGATGCACTTTAATCCCGCATGAGCCCAAGTCGGAATAAATTTCCCGCTTAGTTTAGTAGAAATGAAAACGGCAAAAAAACGCTCCGTTGCAAGTGCTTCGGAGAAAAGTCAAATTACCCAGGCGCCTAATTAGTACCGATTCTAATGGGAAGCTCGAGGATGCGCTCCTCTGGGACTGGGGAGGCCCAACGCAAAAGCGCTTGCGTTTCCTTTCTATCCCGCTTTGCAAAGTCGCACTCCGGAGCTAATCAAAGTTCGTGCAGTTTTCGATCTACTTTTCGGTCACCACTTTTGCGCCGTTTTGGCGTTCGCTGCCGTCGTTTTTTCCCTCCGCTCGCTATCTTTGCTTTGGTGGCTGCTTTTCGGCTGCTTATTTTGAGGTCAACCTCTCGGAAGAGGTCAGGGTGTTTGGTGCAGCGCGTTCGCTCACTTTAGCACTTACGTTTAGCAGCAACAGCAGCAGCCAAAGTCGCTCAAGTGCAAGTGCCAAGTATGTTGCCCGGCCGCAGCGAAGGCGTCGATTCGGAGTCTCTCCACTGTGCACAAACACACCGGTGCGCTCAATTAAGAGCCGGCTGGTTCGGGATTTCGGTACCATCGTCGGTTACCCGACGCGACCTGTTCTCGGCTTAACTGATCGCGTCGAAGAAGCGCAACGAAACGGGCCGAACGGAGCGAGAACGATCGTACGCGAGACAGGGATTTGTTCGAACGGATGGGGGTTGGCGACGGATGGGGAGAAAACTAAGCCTTCCCTACACGCTCAGGGCCCTCCTGACTCGGAGGTGCTGGTAGAAAGCGAACATGAAAGTCGCAGTAATTCGCAGCGCCTCAATGGGCTTGACAACGACACCTAGGCAAATGGCAGAAAACGCGCCGACCAAGACACACGGTGCCGTATGTACTTTCGGATTAGGCAGGCAAAATGGGCATCCACACAAACGGCTTAGAGATGCTTGCGCGCTCGGGGCCGTGTTGTGCCGACAGGAAAATTTATACAAATGTCACCAAACGTCAAACCGTGCCATGGGTGTGGAGTGTTCCCGGGGGTGAAGAGTTTTCCGTTGCGTCGGGCTTGTCGTTTGCGCATTCCTGGCATGACGCGAGGCGCTGGCTTCACGGAGGGCCTCACCAAAAAGAAAGTATCAGCGTGGTTCGAAAAGAGTGTTTTTTACAAGCTTTATAACGATATCTTTACATTATAGGTGCAATAATTCAATTTTATTTTTTAAATATTATAAAAAACGTATTTTTTTTAAACTAAGCACATAATAAAGTAAAACAGTTTAAAAAAGCACTGCTTCCCTGAAATAAAACCATTCGATTAATTATCATCAGTAAGGCAAAGGCTGCATGTGGATCTCTGCTGACCACCCCAGCATTAAAAGCCAATTGTCTGCGAACCTGAGGGGGGGGGGGAACCCGTCTGGGAACGATTACACGAAATCCAAACCCGATCGGTGCCGGTGCCCCGGTGCCCGATCGCGATCGCCCGTTCCGACATTCATTTGTACGTTTGCGTGTAAAATCACGCGATATTTGTTACAATTTTAATGGGGCTTTTGCTTTCGTCGGTTGTATTTTCCATCCCCGCCGAAGGATCCTCCCGATCTGGGCGATGCGAATCCCGCATTCGCACCGATTTGCTTTTCGCTGCGCCGCGATCGTTTTCGCCTGCGAGGTACGCTGCGAGTTTTTTTTAGACTCGCGCGATGCTCAACCGATGGTTTATGTACGATTGTTTTACTTATTCCGTTTTTTTTCTCACTTTTTTGTGTGTACACCCAAAAACACAAGTGGTGAGGCTATCGGTGCCCGGTTGCCTATGTGGCCGGAACGATCAACCGGCGCGGTACCGGGTATATTTGTAAAACAACGCATCGAGAGCGCTTAACAAATGTGTTCATTTATCTGATTGTATAATAAGCCCTATTATTACTCTTCGTAGTGCTGTTATTATTTTCATCATTACTGTTATTTTCGTTATTATTATCCCGCATCGTTTGCGAGCGTCAATCGTTTACCGGGCAAGGTTTGATGGACGCACTTTTTCGCAGGCCGCCGTCGCCGTCGCGGTTGCTGCGAGGTTCGTCGCTTTTCGCGCAGGTCGTTTGAATTCTTACCGTGCGTTCTGATGCGTGATGCGTTTGCTCTGCATTTCGGGGTTCGCAGCTCTTTCCGGTTGTTTATCGTTAGGACCGGCGTTCGTGCAAGCAACCGGTGTGCAGATTTGCGTTTCTCTTCTGGCGCACTCGCGCCTCAGCATCGAGAGTTTAGGACCCCTGAGTCTCTCGGTTCACTCTCGTGCATGCGATCAGCTTTGGGTCATTGCACAAGCGTGGGAACTATCGGGAAATTCGGACCAAAAACGGACCGCGACCGGCTGCGTGCGTGCGCGCTTGCATGGCCTAGGTGATTTGAGCGCGTCGCTCAAGCTGGAAACGAACCCGGCGCGCCGGATCATGATGGCGCGTGATGGTGAAGGTGACTCTTGATGCCGGCCCCGGGGTTAAGTGGTCACCATTTTGCGCTACTATCAGCTAAATTCGTTCGACGGTTTTGTGGTTTTGTTTGGCCCCCGGGGAAGGAAGGCGCTCGGGCCGTGCCGTATGATTGCGGCTGGGCCGCTCCAATATTTTCACATTTTCACCAGCGGATAAATCGCGGATCGGGCGACCAGTCACCCCCACGAGCCGGTGGGTTGCAATTTTCTCACCGCGGGCGCCTCACACTGCCAGCGTTAACGCCATTAGGGCGCGAGTGCGGCACTTCTTCGCTTGAACAATCAATAATCTCCGGCCACGGGTGACTTTCGATCTTTTCGGCACCTTCTCGTTATCATCGCCATTATCGACAGCGACAGCGGGTCGTTAGCTTGTGCGCTTTCGTTGTTGCGAAGTGGGAAGAAAACGCCTGCATGCTTGACGGTGTTGAGTAGGGGTTGTTACGTTCGTTACCAATAAAATCATTATTCGTTATTATCTCTTATTACTGAAGGAAACTTGTGATGGGATTGTAACGGTTATGGTTATTTAAAGATAACTTTACCACAAATGACTTGCAGGCAAGAAGACGTAAAACATTGCGAAAGTAAATACGTTGCTTTTTCCGGCATAAGGAAAGGCGCCTTTTTAAATAATTCATTATTATAAACTCTTAAGCAAAATGTCTTCTCCACTCGTGTGAAATAAAACATTAGTTTTTGTTACTAAAAATAAAAAAATCAGAAAAAAATAATCTAATATGAGGACTAACTCGCTCTCCATCCCTACAGATTCGATGCAAACAAATCCACCAAAGGTGCCTCGAAGTTGCGGCGCGATCTAATCAACTCCGAGATTGCGAATCTGCGCGATCTGCTGCCGCTGCCGCAGTCCACCCGCCAGCGGCTCTCCCAGCTGCAGCTGATGGCGCTGGTGTGTGTGTACGTGCGCAAAGCCAACTACTTCCAGCAGGGTGAGTATTTTCGTGTGAAATCAATACGGTAGCCGGGCGATGATGTACACCGAATCACCTTTGCGATAGCCTTCCGATCTTCCGCCGACGGTGCGCGGCGAGGGAATAAAAGGAATTCCACCTCCCTCCCGCAACACCTCACACACACACACACACACACACACACACACGACAGTGACGAACGTGATCTTCTCGCTTCCCACCCGCGCCACCGCCGCCCTTGGCCAGCGATGGAGCAACTTGTTCACTTGTTGCTGAATATTTCATGAAATCAAGATTCCTTGGCGATCCGGTAGCCCCGATTTCGATCATCCACGATCCATCCACCGAAGGCCATCCTTCGGCTTCGCCGGCGGTAGAAGGATCATTATTTCGTCGGGGCTACCGGTTTCCAGCAGCGGTTCGCAATCAGGCGGAAAACAGCGCGCCAGCCAACACCTGGACACGATCTTTGCGGGTAGATAAAAATTCAATTTGTGGTGTTAAGTAAATTAGTTTCGGATTCCGGCTTCCGTGAGGACGGATGCCCGACGGGTTCATGCCGATTCGGTGCGCTGTTGCATGCCGGCGGCCAGTGCCGGCAGCACGATGGACCACGGCTGGATGAGGGATGATCTGAATTTCAATTTGGTTTCAAGCGTCATGATAGAGCTAGGACGTAGCTAGAATGTGAATTCATTATTTGCACCGGGTTGGGCACTGTGTTGTGCATGGGAGAGAGAAAGGAAGCACATTTGTGGTTTAAGGCCAATTTTTATTTATTTTTTTCAAATAAATATAGTCTATTTACAATATTACGTAGTTTGTGTTTTTGGAAGGATGTAAAAGTATCTATTCAAAAACACATTCTCTATTTTCAAGCAAATTATTTAGTTTATTATATGGCCCTTCACAATACAAAAATAGCTTCAATAAGCTCGTTTTCGAGTTTTTTTTTATCACATTATACCAGATTTATTTCACCGACAAGTAAGGATCACCTTCCTATACTAGTGGATCTTTCTCGTCTGTATTCTTTGACCCAGTTTTTGATGCTTTGCTCCGCATGACAAACGACGAACCATAAACGAAAGACAAGCGCACAGCGCATGACGAACCATTACACGTTACTTGTTACCGCTGCTATGTTAGGTGCTTTTTGACACTTTTCCCATAGTGATGCTTTCTTCGACACGACATGACCACCCATGGTAGGGAGAGCGAACGCAAACCAGTAACTGGACACCGTCAAATTACGGTGGTAATAAAATCGCCCGCAAACACGTGCACAAATCACATTCACTTTTGTGACACGTTTTTTGCTGTTTCCTTACTCACCTCTCAGTGTGGGAAAGGCTCTGAGGGAGAACATTGCGTTGGGTGCTTTTATGGATGATGTCGCATAGGTGTTGTGTTTTTTTATATTTTTAAAATGTTTATGACACCCTTTTGCGAACTGTGAGGGATGAAACAACAGGAAATTGATCATACGCATATCAAATTCAGTGATATTCTTTGCACAATCAACCTGGTTTTTTTGGAAAACATGCTCAAACGACTCCCTGATTGCTCTGGTTCTCCAAGCGAACGGTGACTGGAGCTAATCTGTTTCAATGTAATCGATTTCTGTTCCAACTCAAAGATATGCAACGCGCACACATATGCCACACACCACAAACACCACCTTGGCCCCCGACCATGTTCGGCCTGTCAACTCATAAATCAATCGAGAACACGCTGCACCGCCGACAACACCGAAAACAGCCGCCGTCTGGCGCAGTTTGTTGCGACTGCCCGGGGCAAACGCAAACAAACCGACGGGCCACAGACATCGCCCCTTCAGCTCGCGCCAGCACCGTATGACTGATGGGCAGTGACTTTCTAAGGTGTCGGGCACTAACACCTTCTGTCATATTCTTACCCGCGCGACGATTCCATTGATCGACGTTTCCACCGCAAGGCAAACGTTTACCAAATCGGGAGTCGCGAGATGGTTTGTCAACCGCTCGCGTCCTCCACCTCCCCGCGTACTCCCCGGTCGGGCCTCGTGAAGCGCCACGGAGCTTTCCAAATCAACTGGCCGACTGTTTGGGCACAGAATTAGAGCACGGCCGGCCGCGAACCGAACGGTCGGACAATTTCGGGGAGTGATTTTTTGAGTGATTATTTCTAGAGCAAATGTCAACCCGCCCGTGGGTGGGTGGAGAAGCGGCCGCGACGATCGGAACGGCGATCGATCCGGTGTGCGTACAAGGAGCTGATCGAGCGGGTGTTTCTGTTTGTGCTGGGAGTTTGAAAACGAGCGCTAACTGACAAGGATTCAGGATGGGAGGAGCATAAGCATAAGCATATCTGCTGCCCTGGAAATCAGTCAAAATCTGATTGGAAAGGTCAACAGTTGGAGTGAGGTTGAATTGGGTGTTCTGTCTCGGAGAGGGTGGATGACTTAATTTAGACGCGCGAAGAAACCACACAGGCGACGACGTTCACGTTCGTGTTGCCTTTCTGGAGGCGTGTTTTTCAAGGGCCGTCAAATTGTTAGCTAATAACAAATATTGACACAGTTCAGTACACAGCCAGTTTCTTTTGCGGTTAAGTAGGATATGGGTTTTTCAATTTTTTATAGCTTGATTTTATACGATTTAAAAAGCAATGTACGATTTGTTAGTAAGCACAATTTATGTAGCAATAATTCCAAATTGATACTTTCCTCACACATTCTTGTTTGTATCGATCCACAAGTTTAATTCCATATAATTTCCAACTCCTCTTCGAAACGAACGAAAGATTTCGATTACAAGCGTACGAAATTGATTCCATTATTAAATTAATCGCTTTAATGTCCATCCAAATATTCTCGCTGGCACGTGTTTGCGCCACAAGCACCGTCATACCGAATCGATCGCACCCTTTTTTCCGCGTTACGAGGGGTTACTTTTCAACGCTGGAACGGTTTTGAATTTCCTTACAACTCCTTAACAAAAAGTACTCGGAAAATAACACCAATCGCGGAGAGTCGCCGGTTTCGGATTGCCTTCCGTTTCGATCGTAAACGATGTACCGATTTAATTAATTTCATCCGTAATGATAGCTACCCTTGTGGAACGACCACTCGAGCAAACGGGCTAACAACTTGATGAAGGCAACGATGCCCCGTGCCGGGAACGGGTATTTTTACTGCCTGCCGGGTTCTCGCCTGACATACGAGCTTCGAGATGAAACGAAATTAAACAAGTGCTCACCACTTCACTGAGCCAAATGCTGCATCCAATCGCGTCAGGCAAAAAGCGGCCACCAGCAGAAATCAATTCGTCGTACGAGGGATTCCGCATTCGCGCCAGCTGTCGTTTGGCGCACGTTTCGATGACTGTGAAAATTGACTGAGGAGATACACAAAAAAATCAAAACCAATCGAATGAATCCCGAGAAGGCATGAAAAAAACACCACGAAGATGGTGGAAGCTAGAAATTTTAATTGCGTTTAAAAAACAAGGTGAAAATGAGCCGGCTCCGGTGACCATTTAGCTTCAATTGCATTCGGTTCCAGCCAATTGAGCTCAAGTTCTTCCCGTTTTCCTCGATCCGGGTCGAGCCCCACACCCGGAGACAGCCCGGAGGCTTTCTTCGGGCACGTGTCATAAACGCTGACATGCTGTCGACGGTACGGACGGACGTACGTACGTACGGATGACACCTCGGCGCCCGGGCTCACGGGTTCACCTTGCCTCGCGTGACAATAATTGGCAGCATTGGACCGCCACGTTCCGATCGCGGTTGCACCGAAAATGCATATGCAATGATGGCTGCTGCCGGAGCGGAAGGTCGGTGGACAGGTGGCTAGGGGGTGGTCGCGACCTTGGTCGTAATGATGAAATGGCGGCAAATTTGTGATGCGAGGTGATGTGCCGGATCTGCATACATTTGCATCCCATTACGAGCGGGCGGACGAATGACGTTCGCCATGTTTTTTTTTTGTCTGACTCGAAGCGGACAAGTGTAAACGGGACGACGAATTAAAAGATGGCATCTGATGAAGCTTTGATTGATTGTGAAAATTGCATTCCTCAGCAATAACGGTTTTTTAGGTGTCATTTTAGTGTATCACAGAAACGGTTTAATTCAAATATTTTTAAATAAATTTAGCATTAGTTTAGTAGTATTTTTTTGAATTTATGGTTGAAATTTCAAATTTCTTTCTTTTTGTTTTTATATTACTATTTAAAATCGATCGTGATACTTGTGATATTTGATATCTGATATATAATAATAGTTTTGGGTCTCTACAATAAACTCAATAAGATAAAACTCAAATTTCAATTAAAACTCAACTAAAATCTTTACAATTTTGAGTTTTAATTGAAATTTGAGTTATAAATTATAAAAAATCGTTTATTAATGAAAAAAAGATAAGAATATGTTGTTGTAGGCTCATTTGATCAAACAAAAAATGTTTTTAAAAGTCGATTTTGTATTATTATACGAATACTAATTGCAGTAGAAAACAATATTTCAATGGAAGATATCTATTTTATTATTATTTCAATGGATTTTGAAATTGCATTCGATAAAGTATATAAAAATTCATCTTCGTAAATGATTTCTTCAAGACTTAAAGCTTGCAACATAAATATCTCTCAATCTTTGTCTTATGTCTGCTTATTATATCTACCGTACTATCGATCATGTGTTCCAATGACATGACAATCGCGAGCTAAGCCATTGTTATTCTCCCGAAATGTTTGCCACAAAGCGCCTGCATGACATGCGCTGTGCCTGTAGGTGCAATATTATTGTTTCTTCGCCCTTACCTCACAACAAGCTCCATTAGCCTCAACCGTTATAAGGTTGAAGGGTGTGAGAACGTGGACCAAAAACGCATGGAAACGCATCTTACGTACCAGCCGCATCATCCCATAGCCTGGAGCACATCTTGCCGAACGCGTGGAATGACAACTCACCCGATTTTGAGGTTGTTTCTGCTTGCGCTGCATCTGTCATCGCGCACAACAATCGCGGCGGAATGTCTCCACTGTCTTTCTTAAATGTTCCTGCCTTGCACCCCTTGCTATCGGTCCCGATGGATCGCGATTTCTTAATAATGGTGGTAACATTTTAATAAACGTTGCGCACACGTACCGTGAGGTCGAGTATGTGTGTGAAGTTTCATCCGGCAACAAGGGGAAAACAAAAACAACGTTTCTTCCCACCAGGAAATGTGTACCAAAGTGTGATTGCGTCCTGCGTACGCCGGATAATGCGCCATACGTGCCCACCACCACCACTGCCGCCTGCAGTGGATAATCTTTGTTTCGCAGGTTCGCAGCGATTGCGATAGCTTCACCGCGATAAGCTCGTGGTGGTTTTGCGTCGTTGTCGTTGTCCTTCGGCGATTGCGATTGTTCCTGCCAGCGGTGGAGGAATGTTCTAGTCGTCCGACCTGTGCGGAGCGTAACCTTTGCGCGATTTGAATGAAGGACGAGCGAACGGGCGTACCGCACCTGCGATTGTGTACGTAGCGCTCACGGTTCCGGTTGGTGGAGTGGTACCGCAAACGTGGGAGATTGTTCTTGCGGAGACCGGCGTGTGAGATCACTGCGTCAGGTGATGATGAATCGTCCGCTGCGAACAGTCTTCTTCCAAACGCGTATTGCAGTACAAACAGCCAGTCGGAAATGACTTCAAGCATCATGTTTTGCTTGCTGAAGAGGGTTGCGAGTAGAAAGAGAAATGATAACTCATGCATGATGTAATAAATGTTATATGCGAATGATATATTCGATGACAGCTTCAACTTAAAACGCTAGTTGAGCGTTTTAAAAGGCTTTAAAGCCATTTCAAAATCTAAACTTACTTCGGAGCTATGAACAGAGCGTGTCGGACCATCTGTTGCACCAGAAATGCACCCACCGATAGATCGACTATCGATCGGAAATGCTGTGTGGAAATCTGCGAGCACTCGACGGACCTCACACGGCACTCAGGCGCATGTGGTGCTTCCTCGAGAGGCACTTCTCGCGGTCAGTTCCACAGTTGTTCGCACCGCAGAGGATGACGCGATGGAAAGCATGCCATATGTGCACAATTGGCAACAAACTATTGCAACCAACGCAGTCCGTTCGGAGAGATTCCTCTGGGCTTTAAGCGCACGGCACGTCTCAGTCGCGTGTGCGGTCTTGGTGTATGCGTGTTTTTTTTTTGTTTCATTTCATCTCCAGTCCTACTTTGGCGAGATAGAAAGATAGTGTACTGAGCAGCCCCCGCTGCTAGAAAGGCTTGACAAAACAAGAACCGTCCACCGGCCGTGAGGGCCCTTACGTCTCGAGTAGGCAAGTCTCTCGAGTGGATTCTCTGGAGCCTGGATGAGACGAGCCGCTGACGTGCTGCGCCGGTTCAACAACAAGCCCAGAACTTCACCGGAACGCTCGAACGCTCGTCTGAAGATTCGAGGCTGGGAGAAGAAAAAAAAACCCAATGTTCCACAAACTCCCCCGGCACGAGGGCGCGAGTCTCGTCTTCTCCCGTACCCACGTCACGTTCACACACACGCGTGATGACGATGCCTTCCGTCCATCGCATCGCACGCCGATCTGTGGCCCGTTCCGGTTCGGTTTACGGTCCGGGTCCGGATGATGAACCGGAGAATCACGTGTGCAGTGAAAGCTGCCGTTAGATGTCGCTACCGTGCGGCAGCCACAGCACGGCGACGCCGGCTCCGCTTCCAATTAATTAGCCGGCTAATTGCAACCTCCACAGCCACGCAGGTCCTCGGCGGCACGATCACACATTCGGTGCGGCTCGTTTTGGGTCTTTGTTTCGCGGGGCCATTTCCGGGACCACAACACAGGGGCGGTCAGCACGTGAAGATGGGACGCGCTTACGCGCTTAATTGGAAAAGTGATGCGACTAAACGCGACAAATCGGTGGGGCGCACGTATTAGATGGGCTGGATCGGGTTTCATCCAGGGGGTTCGGTTCGTGTGGATAAATATCTCATTATGAGCGGGACGCTGCTGTGAGAAGCTGTTAACGCTCGGTTTCGTTAAGGTTATGACAACTCAGCAGTTGCGGCGGGATGATTGGATCCGCTGGGAAATTGGAGATGTGCTGCGTTGGGTGGCAAACAAGCCGCTCATGCCGGCTCATTGCCTGTTAACACAGCTCACTACATGGTGAAGATAGGTTTTTCTTTCGTTGTAAAATGCTGGACACTCAAACAGTATTTTGGTCATGAGTCTGACTAGATTGATCTGAAAATAATAGTCAACGATGTTCTCGATACTCAAGCCGGATTGTAATACACTTTTCAAAGTAGAATTGATAAAAATTTTGCTGAGTATTGATTTGGATAATATAGCTTAACTTCGTTATCTAGACGTTTAAAATTCATGAGACATTCCAAGATTAAATGATCGCAAATGGCATTTCAAGTCTTTTGAATTTTAGTTTCGGCTTGATGAAGGTTAGAAAATTCTTGAAAAACACTCTGTAGTACCTCATGATTAACTCAAATTTTGCCATTTAAATAGAAGATCCTTTCAAATGATCATAACGCACCCAAAACTATAACTTATGGCAAAATTTGAAGTGCAAGTCTAGCTTCAAATTCCTACCTAATCCACCCTAGCAATATTCCACACATACCCGTGGCTCATACATACTTGGCATACCGTTCCGGGTGTTTTTTTCCGCATAATTGCTCGATTCGCTCGACCCAGTTTTCCGAATTTCCGTACCAAACATTCCAACGACGCAACGAATCCCATGCCAATCATCACAGAACCTCCCGAGCAGGCAGCATTCCTTCGTACGCGCGATGGCAAAGAATCAATTTACCGCGCGTACCCAGCAGCAATCCGTCCAACAGCCGTGCCTAATTTATCAATTTACGTATATCTCACGATCCCCGCCCGCGCGTCCTGTGCCCTCAACCCCCCCCCCCCCCCCCCACACCGGTCCTCGGCGATTGCCCAATTTGTCGAGTTTCCACAGCGCCTCGGCGAGAGTTGAATCGTCATCGGAAATAATCAACAGCTGGCGTGCCCTCGAGGACCCTTCCTTGAGGTGAGTCCTTGCACCCCTCACCCCGACTTCAACTCTCGGCGACTCGAGCCACGCTAACGGATCGGTTTCTCGCGCCAGACATCGGGGAACCTGTTCCAATCATACACATCGTTCACATGCTGGTCCGATCGGGCCGGGCCCGTCCTTCCAGCCCCGAGGTCCCGACCCGCATGCAGCATGCGCAAACAAAACCCCACCGAAAAAGAACAAATCGTTCGTCAGCGATCGATTGATGTTTGAAGGTTCGAATCTTCTTCGGCCACTGCCGGGAGCGAGCGGCGACCGTGCGGCCCGCTTCAAGGTCCGCTGCGGCCTCCCGCGGCGGGTACGCATTGGGGTGCTAACTAGAACGGCTTAACCGCCGTAACGAAATTATTAAAGCAAACTTGATGAACGTACGCGATGAGCCTAACGACGGGAGGGACGCAGCGAGCAGCTATTTTTATACCCCGTCGTCCGCGAGTATTGAAATAATGTTTCAAATTCGTAACGCTTCCCCGCTTTGCAGCGGGGATGGTGCAGGAATGCGATGTGAAATTGGTTCGTGTACGGGAGGGGAATATGCTCGATTTCAATAAACTTCTAACGTATCTCGATCGAATGGGAAAACAGGGGAAAAGAAAAAAAACACGCGATAGAGCAGGTTCGTCGCTTGGTCGGAGACGGAGACTGCGACTTCAAGTCTTTCGATATGAACGCGTGTAGCGCGATTTCGCTTTCCGTGTGGGTTCAGGAACATCACACCACCCAACCCGATAAGCCCTTTTCAGGTGTCCGCCGTTGTAATTGAATCTATTCGGAGGGATACAATTGAAAAGTTCGATCGTTCGCACAAAGCGATTGTTCTCTAATAAAGCGTTAAATAAATCCCTCCGTTAGTGAGGCGAACAAACCCGGTCCCGGTGCCGCCCCGATCCGGTGTTTGTGTGACTTTTTTATCTAACCGTTCCTTGTCATGGGCTGCTCGGACACAAGGACAATTTGTTCGAATAGACTCGTAACAAGATCGATCGGTTCGGGGCTGTTGTTGTTTGGATTTGGCTGTGTTTTGTCTCGCAACTGGCCGGGGATGATCTGATTCCACGCCGCTCGTAGATCAGCACTTGCCACCACGACCATCAATCATCGGTTCGATCGAGGTTTTGTGGCTGCAGGGTTCCGACGGTCGTTCCGTCGCAGAAGCACCGACAACCGTCCGTCCGCGGAGGTTATCCGTTTAGAGATTATCCCTTCATTATGATGAGCCCGAGGACCGCGACGGCGTTCAGCACCGCACCACATGCTCGGCTCCATGTTTACTATCGTGCAATTAATTACAAACCCGAGCCCAACCCACTCGGCCGGCTCGGTGTGATCGAAAGCGTGAGAGCGTTTTGACGGGTACGAGCGGCATAAAGCGTGCGCGGTCGTACGATGTGACATTCAATTACTGTCCCCGGTTTGGCTTCGGCCGGTTAGAAAACAGAGCCAGAAAATACAAAATGGAGAAACGGGGCGCAGCATCGAGTGTCCCTTTCGGGAGACCGCACCCTGCTGCGCAGCGCGACCAATAGCGCACAGATGCCAGTGTATGCGGCGCATATCAGCGTATCCTCCGGGCGATTCGGCACAGGGGCCTCGCGTGCCGTGCTGCCAGTTCGTCCGGGTTGTCTAGTTGGCGCCACACATTGCAGCACTATTCACGATTTGTCGCGCGCTTGCTGCTACGGATGTGCTGGAGCCACAAATCGCGTTGCTTATGCTGCGTATGTCGGCATTCCACATACTCACCCGGTACTATCGTGCCACCGCACGGTCATTCCCCATTCGTTTAGAGAACGAGAATTAATTTGTTCTAATCGCCGGTACATTCGTTCAGCCGACGGTTGGTATGTTCGTGTGGCAGAAATCATTTAATTAAAGCGAAATGAACTTCAAAATACGTCGGCTGTGACACGCGTTTGTGCACGAGCCATCGGCCCGGTGCGGTGCTTAAGGTGACGGCAAATGTCAACACAATTGCGCGGACATGGGCTTCATTATTTTTGCAGAAGCGTGATAAGTTGCTGGAAGTGGGGTGAGACCGTTGACGGGTGGTTGTAATGACACACGTCACGCACGGCTCGCTGACAATCTAGCGCTGACATCATGATAGGGTTTTGATGTTTAATGTATAGTTGGAGGATTAATTGTAGCGTATTCATACAGTATTTTATTGATAATCATGGAAGCGATTGTTTGTTCAACTAAATATTATGATGTCTTGTAACATACAGAGATATTCCATTTCAACTACTTTTGAAATTTTACTGTGATTACTGTTTACTTTTTAGACGTCAAATTTTAAAACCAATTTCATGTAAAATTTGAACTACTTTTATCGAATATATATACATATGTTTTATGTTATATTCAACATTCTTACGTGTTCTTACTTTCTGAAGAAGAACACGCCTTTGCAATGAACTTATGCGATTGACCATTGAATGATCTAAACGCTATTGAATGTTACAAATAGCATGCGAGAATACCTGTCCATACCTCATAAACAAACATGCCAAGTAATTTTTCAACGATAGGCAATCGAATGGCAAATAAATTCAATTAAAAATGCATTCCCTCACACCACAACCAAACTCGAGGTGAGATGAGAAACCAGCAAATTGGGCAGGGAACAAATCTGGACGAAAGTACACTGATTGGACAGAATTAAACGCAATAGACCCCTGTCACCTTCGCTTCCCCGCTATTCACAAAAAGGGTTCGATTATTTTCTCACGCTACAAATGGCATCCCGCGCGACGGTGGTGGCCGCGCAAAAGCGCGAACATCGCGGGGCCATCCGGCAGAGAGGGTTGCGCGCCGAAATGCTTGTAAGTGTTAGCTGTTTGTTGCGGCGTGTAGTACGCCTAACAAGCCGCTCCCTATCCGAACACCCATGCGCTGCCCCCGGGGGCCTTTCCTCCTAACGATATCCCTGTTTTCGACGTTGCTGCCCTTCCGTGCTACACTAAACGGTCCCCACCGGAGCACCAAAAGTCCATAACTTACACTGCGGCAGGGACGACGGAGTGATTCGACACAAACACTTCGTACGCCGGAGCAAGGGGGAGCGAAACTCACACTATTTCTAATCGCAACCCGGCGAGGGGGGCGATGGTTTGCGGCGTAAACACCGGTTTTTCCCGCTTCAAATTGCTCATTTAGTCCGCGGCCACACGCGGGGCGAACGGGGCGGCGTGAATTCTATTCAATATTTGTTCAACATTTATTTATATTCCCATTTTTGCACCGTTCTCGAGCAAGCGTACGCTCAAGCTGAATTACTATCATCGCCACCCGTGTGTATGTGTGTGTATGTGTGCCATACACCAACCCACCACCAATGCCATCCCGCAGGAACCGATCCGATTCGAGCGCGAACGACAACACACTGCGAAACGAATGATTTCAATGCCATTCGCAGCGACGAACCCCACTGAATCCCTCGCGAGGGCGGGAGTACGGCTCCGTATAACTAGGAATTGATTTTGCCTACCACTGCGGCCCTATCGGCCCTCTGCGGGCTCTTTAGAGGGCCGTCCAGGGGGATAATAATGGTGTAAGCGCTTAATGGCTTTCGGGAGAGTTCTTTTCCGTATCCCCCTTTTTTCAACTCGTTTTCTCGATACCCCGCCGGTTCGCCGAGTGTTTGTGATATCGCTGCGCAGTGGTTTATCGCATAGGTCCCTCGGAAAGGTGTGAATATTACCATTAACTGCCAGGAACGCGACTCGATCGACACTGCCCGCTGAGGTTTGGTACGCTGAGCCTCGGCATCCCTCCACGAGCAAACAACACCACACAGCGTCGGACCGCTGATAAGCTCACAAATTTCACTCATCACCATTTAGCGTTACCGTCTGACGGGTAACGCCTTCCGAGTGACTGCTGGCGGCAAACTAGAGCACCAAACCGTAGCGCCACAGCCGCTCGGCTCGCCCAAAGTTGCTCATTACCGAGCGTGCGGCAAAGACCGGGCGGAGGGAACGAATGAAAAATCTGGAACGCTGTTGTGTGAGCAAACATTTTCGGTTCCGCCCGGAGCCACCCTTTGACCTGTGCGGGTTGTTGCAGAACGAAGCGCAGCACGCGGTTTCTCTCACCCGCGTTCAGCCAAAACCCGATCATTAATTGTTCGGGCCATCAAGCTTTCCCTCGCGGTGGAGCAGATTATTCACATTTCTCTTTCCGCGCTGTATCTGTGGACCATCGGGCAGGACCATCGGGCTCCACAAATGACCAATGGCTCGGTGTCGGTGAGTGGTGAACACACACACACACACACACACACGCGCGCACGGGTCCGAACACGAGCACAGAAAAAAGAACAGGCCAGAAATCAATTAGTCAAGCGCTTAACTATATTTATTAAAGAGATGATGTGCCGAGTGGATCATGATCGTCGGAGATGATCGCTGAACTGCAGGGGAAGCGGAACCGCACCGTCTTGGAGTAATTAGCGGGCGGACGCACTATTGAGCGCTCAGCGCGGTTCCATCGACAAGCGCCAGAGGTCCTGCGGTCGGCCATTCGCCTGGGCACTGGCAACCCCGGTGGGATGATCCATTTCATTTATCACCAAACACCGGGCTCGTCAACTCCTGCTGGTCTGTTTCACGAACGAAATGTTGTTATACGATGCTTTGCTGACGATCGTGGAGCATCGCGGTTAACGCCTACATTTCGTTGGTTGGTTCGCATTTGTATCATTTGTATCGTGCCTTGGGGTCAGATCTGGGTTGGGTCATAGCAGAAAGGTTTTGTTTTAAAAAACCACCTAAGCATTCAATCTAGTTCGGACGATCTAAGTGTGCTACTTATAAACAATTGGTTGACATCAAGGTGTAAATAAGACGAAAAAACTTCACTTAGACTTTGTACTTTTAAAGAATGCGTTATAAACATACCAACGCATGTGGTTTTTACTCGTTTCGTCTTCTTAAACGAAAAGAAATGATTGAGTCAATAGACCACCGTGACAGCTTTTTGGACAAGAAAAGATCCTTCATACGTAAAATGTCTTTAATTGCTTTGAAAACGTATGTGTGCTTTCAAAACCGGACGGAAAAGGACTCTATGACCCAAGATGTCATAAAAGATGCCAGGAATAGACCACCGGGTACTCGGAACTAACACCAACGTGCTAACAACACCGAATAATTGACGTAATATTGTTCCTCACACCTTTCCATTCGTTGGTGCAATGCCGGGAAACATAATAAAATTGTGATGAAGAATCCAAGTATGTGGAAATTACAAAATACAATCGAAGACGCTTCAGAACCATCCCAGATTCTATCGCATGTACATCACCGCGGCTCAAAACCTATCAGCTACACTAAACCAATTATGACAGCCCGACAACAATACACTCCCACCACATTTCGCCCCGCGACACACCTAGCGATCTGACGGGACAGCAACCCGTCCCTGGTAGCCAATAGAACTGTCAAACGCAACAGCACCGTAAACGTCAACTGTCAGGCGCGTACAAGCCGTTTCGTTACCGTTCGTAGCGTATGAAGCTGGCGAACGAACGAACCGGGTGGCTCAAGCTCATCATCAATTAAAGAAAATCAATGAGTAAGCGAGGAAAACTCGCCCCGCCGGAGCGCATTAGATACAGGCTTCGGTGAGCATGTTGAATGGAGCATGTTTTTTTTTGCGAGCGCGATCGCGCGCGCGCTTTGAGCCCTACCCATATTTAAAGGGCCTCAACGCAAAAGGGCTCCCTCACGTTAAAAGGCCAATCAACGAAGCTGACAGCTAACAATTACCACGCGGCAAACGGAAAACGAAGCTGTCTGGCGCAAAGTGCGATGCTAGAAAGTGCAGCGAGCGGCGCAAGCGATCCCCCGTCGAAATCAGCACCGAGCGTTGCTCCAATCGAACTTAGCTTAACTTGTCGTCGTCGTCGTCGCCGTCATGTTGATTTTCCGTTCTGTTTCGCGTCCACGTATTGCGTGGGCCGATCCGATGTATCGCTTCGATCATGATGGCTTTAGCAGGCGCAGGACTCTGTTCGAAGGGAGCGTCCGTTCCGAAAACATGCAACTGCAACTGCCGGCAGCATCGCTGAGCTGTCGATTGCGATCTGCACCTGCCGAATTATGAGACCTGCTGATGGGATGGTGTGTGGGATGCGTTGAAAACGCTTCACTGAGTCTCGTTCTGCAGCAAAACGTCGTATTTGCGGTGTGCCATTATCGTTTATTGAAGCAATATTTATTGTGTGATAATAATGCCTGCATATAGAGAACGGAAAATGAAAGTTTTAAAACAAACAGTTTTATTCGCCCGTGTCGGCATTACGCTATCAGCACAATTCGATCGGTTCGATTTTCATAGCCACAAGGCGAAACTTGCCACCCACTGCGCGGAAGATCGATTCGTTCCAGCATCCTTCGGAACGGCGGAACAGGTTAGCTGCACCTACGACGCCGACAGCGGGAGAGAAAACCCGTGGTGGCTTTTGCTTTCGCCCGTACACCTTCCCGTCGATTGTTGATCGAATATTTTGAGCCGAGTAGACGCGTATGTAGACGCGTATGGGACGTGCGCTGTGGGATGCAGGGTGCGTTTGTTTGACCCGAACTAAAATGCGCGCCAAAGTGCATTGGAAAGCATGAAAAACTTAAAAATATTCTTTGATCGCATACAATCATTTTTATTTTATTAATCACACTGAGTTTGTCTCTATTGAATACTATGTCAAGCATATGTAACTTTTTATATATTGAAATTTTTATTTATGTATCAGTAAACACCGTTTAACATAGACTCTGATCTCTTCAAGGATCTCCAATCATCTCCCTAGATTCCATTTTTAATAAATTGTAAAAAATACATAAATAATCATTATTTACCAAAGAAAGATTTTTTTTCTTCTGCCTTACAATTCGTTCGAATGACTCCAGGTTGCGTAATTTCCAGCGCTGCAGTAATTAATATTATGCCTATTCTCTTCCATTACAGTGTTCAAACGCAGCATCGACATCGGCTTGCATTCGGCACCGACACCAAATATAGGATTCTCGAAGGTAAATATTGCCCCAAACCTCGTCGCACGCCGGTACGAGCGAGTTTTCCCACGGACCAGAAAGCGCAACTCTATGGATTAATACCAACAAACAGCAACAAACAGAAGAAAAAAAAACTCATACGATGTGGTAAACCCTTTTTACGCGGGTTTACGCAAGCGCCCCCCAAACGCGTGCATTAATTTTGCAGCCTGTCTATTTGCTAATTGCATGGCATGCTCGATTAATTAAGCAGCCGGCCGATGGGAACTACCGTCGGTTTTTTTTTTGTTTCACTTTCCTCCGCTCGGTCCCCGGCACGGATTCGGATCCTTACGACGAACGACGCTTACGTGCGGGGGGATGCAGAACACTTTCCATACGGATCCGGAACAGGGCGTGGGTCACCGGGTGGGTGAATTTGTATGATTAAAAGTTGTATTAAATCTAGCGAAATATGCTCACTTCCGGTGAGGGACGGCTCACACACGCTTCATTCACCCGTTTGCAAGCGGACGCATAACACGATGCGGCTGTGAATGGGAGTCTGCCCACGTTGGGTGAGATTGAAAGCAGTGGTGGGATGAATTCGTAACCGAAAAATTGAATACCCACGGGGCCACTCGGCCGCTCGATGAGTTGTAATTATAATTGATCGATTTTCACATCCCAGTGTGGAGGAAATGGGTGGATTTTCATACCGTCCGCCTCCCCGCTACGGGTGGTGCGGCATGTTTTGGTTCCCATGCGTGGATGGGGCTGCGGCATGTGATCGGGTCGGCCGTTGCCGTTGCAGGGGAGCCGAAGTAACGAAGCCGAACGTGACATGCCGCTGATTGAGGCGCGCTTTTGACGAGCAGGATGCAAACGGAGCGGCTGATTTGTGATCGTGCTGGGATGCTGGGAAACTGGGCCACTTTTTGGCGGGTGTTGAGCGTCTCGTTAGGGTAACATGGGAGATGATATCGGTGGGATGCTCCCCCGGGGTGTGACTGTTGACTAGGTAAGCCTTCGTATTCCTTTTTCTTTTTCAAAACTATTTAAAAGAGTTTTACAAGCACCAAAATACACAGAAATACTCTAATGTTTCTCCAGATTATCACAAAACATGCATTAATATTACAACAATGATCACTAAAAGAGCAACTTACTGATCTCAGCTCCACATGATTGATCTCTTCTCACAAGCGCTGTGTGGTCAGATTGCGTTGCGTCCACCCCTTCAAACATCCCGCTTCGCAGATCGCTTTGGCAAATATCCAATCAAAGCACGGGCCACCAGAACACCCAACACTGTACGATCGATCTCTCCATAGTCTTCCTATAGACAATCCCATTCACTGCCAGCTAGCTGGACGTGATTTATGACGAGCTCATTTACCGACGCACTTCTTTACTCAATCATCCGTCTAGGCTACGGAGGAAAAAAAAAGAGAAAAAAACACAAAGTCTGCAAAACAGAAAACAAACAAAACAAATATGGGCTTTCTTTCCAGGCGGAGATTCACTTTCACAACGGAATGGAGAGGAAACCACCCAGCGCCAGTGACGTGCTCGAAATGGGAGCATTTCCCCGTCCGCTTTTGGGACGAACGTTCCTTTTACGCATTCAAAGTTTTAATTCCGGAACGAATTGAACGGGACAGGGGAAAAAAAACACATCTCCACCGGCGGCTCGGATCGCGTCGTTGAAAAAGGAGAAGGAATTACAACCAAATCATCACGTTACCACTTTAAAGCTTAACTGCGCGCCTGAAGCTTCCTCCGGTGGGGCTTTTTGGCCCGTTGCGGAGTTGGAGTGTGGAGATCAATTTCATTTCCCATTTTCAGCTCCGGGACGCTATCGATATCGACGGCTAATTCTTCACCGGTCTGGGACGGGTGATGTCTGAAAGCATTTTTCACATCGCGGTTAATCGGCTTCTCGATGATTATTTTTGAAATATTTAAAGTCCCACGATGGCAGTCAAGTTTATCATATTCGATAAAAAACGACACAAACTTTGGCAAATACGTCTCCAAGCGGGTTCGCGGTGTTTTGTTTCATACAATTTATTTACTCCACTAACCGATGTGTTCATTTGCTAGCTGGAAGCCCCGTCACAATGGATTGCAACGTTGTTGCAGTTCTTTCAGTTGTGCAGTTGAAGTGCAATTGCGCAATGATGTGTCGAGACGACATTGTATGCTAACCGGATGTGGCGAATTAAGTGCCTGGGAAAATAGGTCCCCAGCAGAGGGAAGTTATGCTGGCCGGTGCAGAAATGAATTGTTCCCGTGTAACGAAGAAGCTAAGCATGAGATGTCTTTTACGCCAAACGTGTTATGTACCAATACACCAGGATAGAAAGCTAGTGATAAGAAAGACGCTCTACCTCCAAATACTTGGAAGACCCGAAAACCCGTAACCCAATTCAACATCCACGCAAAGAAGATTCGATTGGAGTGGAAATTTCTCGTTGCTGAATTCATTTCCTCCCGATCCGTTGTGGCTCGCAGCCCCAGCTAATCGATTAGATCACGCAACCTGTCCGTACGGACGCTCACGGATCGCATTACAGTCCCCTGCTCCGATTGTCATCAAATTGGCCGTAAAGTGTCCATGCTTGCCCGGGTAATTACTTGCCCTCGCCCAGACCACGGGTTCGTCGCTGCGCGTCAAAAAGGGCAAAATCGTTTGCCATTTTCCCGCTTGGGCATCGAAGTGCGATTAGCGCCCCGAAACCGATTCCACCGAGTCCGATTGTGTTGGGTGCGCGTTCATTCAGTCTCAGCCGGCCAATTTCCTGTTCCTCGCGTCCCGTGCGTCGAGATATTCCCGACCCGACTCGGCTTAACGCGTTCGCTGGAAAGAACGTCACTGGAAACGAGAGCTGAAGTCAAATCAATCGAACGAATTACCTCACCGGCCGGTGGAGCGGGCCCTCCAAAACGGGAGACGACGGATTTCGGGTGGAGGACGCCAGGATTGAGCGGCCGGACGTTTCCTTCCACAGTCACATTGCCTAATGCGTCTAATGGAACGATTAATCATAATCATCCGTTTCTCTCTATTTCTTGGCTCTAGCGTCTACTCACTCGCACACACACATAGAGCGACACAGAGACGGAAACATACTAGCGACTGAGCGACAACTAATCGAAGCTTACTCTCGATTGCGATTGGGGTGGTCACCCGAGGTCCGTCAGGTCCGAGCACCGGGGCATCCCTTTTTTGGGGCGTAGGTCCAAAAGGATCGTTTTCTTTTATTTATTGCATTAACAATGAATTTATCATTTTCTGCGCGTGTCAGAGGGCCATGAGGACGAGGTGACTGTTGGCGAACGGGAAAATTGGTACCAGCTGAAGAGTCTAATGTAAATAGAGGTATCCAAAGTGAACTGCTTTGGGAACGTTTTGGAAGGGGGCAGGTTTTGGACAATGGAGCCCCACACGTCGTCCGAGGGTCAACGGGATCGCGGAGAGGACAGCACGGTTCAAAGTTAACGAGCACCAGCACTCGAGCGGGGAGGGCTTAAATGATGTCCACCATGACCATTTAAGGCGGTGGATTACTGCACGCAGTCATATGCATACTGAGATGGGCTTCAATATCGCTGCGAACCATATGGCTTGGAATATGACACTGGAAGCAACTGGATGTTAGATTGCAATTTGTGATATGAAGCTTTTATACAAAAATCTGATAAGATTTGAATCATCATTTGAATGAGTTCTTGAAATCCTCATTAAATCTATACATCCTAGGTAATATTTCGAATATTTCAACGAATTTTTAAAAGATCTCCCACAACAATCCCTCTATCCTCAGCAACCGAAACGAACGCTGCGCGTTTGCAGAACCCAGTTCATCTGACCCAGTTTCCACGGTTCTTTGGTGTAGCGTCGAAACCAATTCACAATGCTGCTACCAAAGACACCATTGCTTTGCCGCTGCCTGCTTGGATGTCTTTTTTATGAAGAGAATCTCTGGCCAGCGAATGTCTGTCGCTCGGCTCTTTGTCTTTTTTGTTGTCTCGAAGATATTCGGCTGGTTCTCCTTTTCGGCTGAAGTTTTACGTGCATTTGGCTCTCCAGCCAACAGGATCCAGCGGGCATCAGGCTCCAACAGGATGGATGGAAGCGAATGAAAATCCATTTATACGGTTTGTTAAGTGTTGACATGCGTTGAGTTCTGCACAGCAAGTCGGAGCGTCGGGCTTTGGTGGCTTTGAGGTTCTTATTGTTTGAATCGCTGGGAAAGTAATGAAGGAAAAACGCTTGAGGCTTTTGAAACCGGTGTCACCCATGCGTTATTGCGTTATTTAATATGTTTTTTATTGCCCAAGCTGCTACATTGTGCAACATGTTTCAACTACTCATAAATAAGTTCAAGCGAACTGTTCGACCGATCCATGAGCGAGATATGGGGATTTCCAAATCCATAACTCACCATTGAGATTCCGGAGAGCCGGATCTGTGCCGATGCTGACTCCTGTGTGCGAGCGGAGAATATCCCTCACTTCCAGGTGGGATGCACTTACGGCGCAGAAAACCCATCGATAATTTCCTATTATTTTTTATCGCGGGGCTGTCAATCGGATGACAAATTATACGATCCGGTCCATGTGAAACGTACGCTGCATACACTCCGGAGTGGTGATCTACGGGGCGCGATTGCTTGGAGACTGATATCATTTCAAGATCGGTTACATATCGGTTTATCCTGCGCGACAGTTGCAACAATAGATGAATTAAGCAGAAGGGTTGACACACTTCGCTCGGTGGAAGGCAGAATGGAGTTTATTTCACCTCGGTGGATCTGCCGTATGGGTTGCCTACAATATAGCAACCCACCACCCCTCGAGCTTCGAACGATGCGATCGTATGGGAAAACACTAACCACCTTCACCGTTAACCGTACGTCAAGTATACTGCTTGTGCCATTCGCTACCCGCTACGGCAATAGAGCACTGCGAGATGGAATAAATCTGGCAGAAAAGCAGCATGCAATCATCTCGCGCACCGATCGATAATCGATTATTGTTTACTTTTATTTCATCGACAATGATCAACCGATTGTCGATCCCGCTCCGTACCTGCACCTTTGGCCCACCCTCACCCCTCTAATGGGCCTTTCTTGCCCACACTCGGGTACGGGCGTAGTTACCGGCAGCAGATCTGCATCGATTCGCGTTCGGTACGGCTGCCGGACGGAGGAAACAGATTGCTCAACCCAAGACAGTCAATAGATTTATTTATTTCTATAACTGTTGCACTCAACAATTACAGCTCCCATTATGCACCTTCGCCGCGAGGGTCAGAGGAGTCGGGCTGGAATGGGTGTAATGGTTTCGTCGTACCTCTGCGTCTGCTGCGTGGAAAGGGGAATCGATCGTAAAGGGGAAAGAAAGAAAACTACTGCCGATGCTACTCGAGTAGCGATTTCATGTGCATGATGGGAAAAAGATCTTTGATCGATTGTTTTCGTTCGGGTATGGGCATAAAGACGGGACGAGAGAGAGAGAGAGAGAGAGAGAGAGAGAGAGAGAGGCGCGAATCGGATCGGGCTGGCACATTGCAATTTTTACGATCATCGCAACGTCGTGATCGACGGTATGGGAATTGCCTACTCCTGTCTCAATTTAGAATTGAGGAAATTGTTGGGTTTGTTTTCTGCTGGCAACACAATATGAAGAACTTTTCGTTAGGAACACGTGTATCATTATGAGATATTTGTTTATGTTAGCATTTCAGAAATGGAAAGCTTATGTTTTAAATGTTGTTATGTGCGAGACGTATGTGATCTTGCGCGAAGCACACAAGCACAAGTTGGATTTCCCTTACAAGATACATAAACTCGTTTTATTATTTTTGGGTTTGTGTTAAAAAAAAATCTACCAATAAGCAGTTTCTATTGTGAGTTAAATAGAATATTTTAGGAGATCCTGCGGAAAAAACTAGTGAAAACAACAACTTTTCCAACACGTAGAAAATTTAAGTTACAGCAATTCGAAATAATATTGTTATAGAATAAATTATGAAACTCATCAACAAACAAATACCAAAATCGAGTTATTTAACAGGCAAAGAAGAACTAGAACCATCATTGAACGATGCGGAAGAACCCCACTTTATCAATGAAATATTTTTCATCAATCAACTCGTAGATCGCGTGTAACACAAACCAAATCAATGCGGACATAAGTCGGGAAGGAATCGATCCACGTCTAATCTCCCATCAACCGGGGCCCGTTCAACCCGCTACGACGTTTCGCAAGTTCGCTTCAAACAAACAGCAAAAGGATTTCGATCCATTTCGAGGATTTCCGATTCCCAGCCTGTTGCGACACCAATGGCTGGGATTTTTCGAGCACGGCCCCGCGAAGCCGATCAACTTCAAATAGACTTTCGTCACATGTGACAGCATGCTTAAGCGGTAGAATAGTGGGGGGAAAAAAAGAGGTGAAATTTCGTACAGATAAAGCAAATCAAAGCCACCGTGTGCGCCACCGCGTCGCGGAATGGCGGATTAAGATGCGCCGAGTGCCGACGGCCGGCCGGGCCCGGTCCTGTTCCGTGTGAACGGTGCCCACTTTCGGGCTCTCACAGGGCGCGAGCTCCCGGGAGGTGGGTGACTTTAGAGCGCAGCTGCCGGCAGATATGCTGGAAGCCGCCGGGAATGTCACTCGCGGAGATTGATTTGATTGGGAAATTTGATGATTTGTCAGGTTTACGTAAGTGCCTACGACTGACTGGCCGAAAACGAACGAGATAGGGGGTGGTAGGGTGGTGAGCGGGAAGGAAGGAGGATTTAAAATATTGATTTCCCATCTCCGTCCCCCCCGTCCGGCCAGACAAAAGGGGGCAACTATTTAATCGGGCCTTGCGTAAAACTCACGGAGCGACTTATTAATGTACTTTATTTTTCTTTTACTCTCAGGTTTTTTTTCTGTTCTTCCAAACTGATCGAGCTTTACACGATTGAGTTTTGATTCGTTCGTTTTCGTTTCTGCCGCGTTCCATTTCAGGCGCTGTCCGGATTTCTCATGATGCTCACACAGAACGGGAAGCTGCTGTACATTTCAGATAATGCTGCTGAATATCTCGGCCACTCGATGGTAAGTGTTCGTGGGGGTGGGGAAGGGCGGCGGAATGACGCCGGAGTTCGATGATTCATCTATCTAGTTTGCTGGATTCGATGACATTTTTTGTTGGGTTTTAATACTGCCAGTGCAGAGCCAGTTTGCTTCGCGCGGTAGCTCGAGCGATAGATTTAATGCAGCTTCCCTAATGGGAAGCTACCGGGCTTCGCTTGAACGAACATCGTTTAGACTCCAATGGCGGAGGATGGGATTAAATTTGGTGTGTTTGTTTTCGGTTGTTGGAGGCGCATTGGAGCAGTGTATTTTCGTTTTTGTTATGACATATTTAGAGCTCTAAATGCCAGATGACGTATGCTCGATGCCATGTGGGTCTATTTTAAACTTTAATAGATTTTTTCTATTTAATTTTAAAAATTGTTAAGCAAAATCATTCATTTCACAGTATTCTGATAGTTGAAATAACTAAATATCATTTCGATCGATTAGATTTCATAATTTCCTCATGATTATTCATCATAAAGATACATAAAGAGAATAAATCGATCAGTACTGTATGAAAGACTTCAATGACAGTATGAGCAACGAACTTTTGTTAAAAGTTGCACCGACGTTTGGACCTCCGCATAAATGCCTTCCCCGTACTCCTTCTGCTTCTTTACTTGTTTGCACAACCCGCTGCCTTCACACGTACGTAATCTGACGGGATCCCATTTTCTGCATTGTAAATATCGCGTTAATTGCGTGCTAGTCTTTCTGCCTCTAAACTGCCAACGGACAGGGCGCGAGAAGTTACTACAGTCCAGCGCACGAGATCCAGCTACGCGCAGTCAGGGCAAACCCTGTCGAGATGAACGAGTCTACCGGCTTCAAATCGAGCGCGCGCGCGCGCTCGCACTCCTTCACACACAAGATGGGAAGGATCACTTCAAAACCCACTCCGCTTCCCCGCTGGGTTGCACTGGCGGCTCACCCACCCGATAATGGGTAAAAATGCCGAGGCAATATAAACGGCCAGCTGGACCGACGGTGGAACAATAACAAAACCCACCACCCGGGCCCGGGCACCCGGGCGAAACCGCGAAGGCAAGAAAGATATCATCTTAAATTTCGCACCACGGCAATTTGTTAAAAAGCGCATCCGATCATATTACGATCCCTGCGCCGTCCCTACTCCCTGCTACTCGCCATCGGGGAGCCCGCCGAGCGGGGGCCTTCCTGGGAAACAATTTCGGAGTCACCTCTTTGACTCTTCACGCTGACGACGAACGCTACGGCCGGCCGACTGGCGATCGCGGTTGGGTTAGCCCGTTGTGGGGTTGCAGCGGCTCGCGCCCGGTCTCGTGCGCCCGTGAAATATGATTGTTTTGATGTTTATTCTGCATCTTGTATGTGTGTGTGTGTGTGTGTGTGTGTGTGTGTGTGTGTGTGAGCATTGGCAACGGTCCATCTCGCACTTATTTTGTTTTTACATTTTTTTTACATGAACGTGTATTTTTCGTTGTTGTTGCCTGCACAAAGCTTCTTCAGGTCCAAGATGCAGTGGTGCGTCGGTAAAAGCTCGCAAAAAAGGGAGAACGAACGATGGGTGGGAGGAAAAATATGATTATGTCTGGCGAGATTACTGTGAAGTGTCAGTGCAGCTAGCAACAGCAGCAGCAGCAGCATCAACAGCAGCATGCACTCCCCGTGAGCAGCTGTTGCATTTCATTGAGTCCGCTCGATCGAACGCGAAGGTGAGGGTGATCGGTGCAACGCTCACACTCAGCCGAGAGTGTGTGTGTGTGTGTGTGTGCTCGAATCAGAATTGAATCTAGAAGCGGGCAGACAAGCAGGAAGCAGGATGAGTTTTATGTGGCCCGGTATCAAAAAATGCAAACGCTGATGGACGGACGCACACGGGCATGACTTCGGGTGCGCGATAACGAGGTGTGAAACGGAAAACAAATCAACTGACTGAGCATGCAAAATGTGCACATTTCGGCCCCGGACGGACGGATGGACGAACCGTGAGGGCACACCGGGTTCACTCATAACCCTGCCATCGGGTTTTAATGGCTAAATGCGCTCGGCCGACCGGCTGCTAACGATAATGGATTGGCTTTTAATATCGTTCGCCCTTTTGGGGGCGCAAGCAGGCGCAGGCAGCGCTCGCTGGCTGCTCGTTTTTGACGGTGCGAAATGGGTTACCATCCGCGTGGCATCGTTCACACTTGGCCCTGTCTACCACCGCTGGATTGACATTGGCCGCGAAACGCTCCCCCACCGGGCGCAGACCAATTTGCATACCGCGACCACGGCGGGGTTGCCAGGTTGTCTGCGTAGGTGACGATGATTAACAGGCTGATAAGCTGATTAAGGTGCGCTCACCGGCGCGGGCTGAAATGAAGTGCATTAAATCGATCGCAGGATGCGCTGCCGGGGTGCCCGCACCAGAGGCCCACGCCAGGAAAACAATGCATCGAAGGAAGCGGATTGTGCAGGGCGATATCTGTGTTCATCTCGGGGTGAGCTGGTGTGAAAACCACAATTCGATTCTGGTTGCATTCCTTCGATGAAAGTTGCACGGAAGGATGGCACGCAAACTCACCACATTCCTGACCACAACCTCCGATCGGTGGTTGATGGACAAATTAGCGTTTCAATTTATTTTGCACGCCAAATTGAGCACGGATATGCAATTTGGTTAACCGCAAGGATCGACCTGCGAGCCTTTTGCACTGCGTCTCATTATCGGTGGGATGATTGCGATAGAGCAAAATAAACGCATATTACGCGATAATGATTTTGTTTCATATTATTTTAATCTTCTTTAATGAACGCTAAGTTTATCGAAAATGCTCTATAAAAAAATAAGTGCAAATGTTAACATTTTTTAATTCATTTAAATAAGTTTTTAGATAAGCGTCTTTCTATAAGGTCTGATAGTAAAATTGCATAAATTATGAATAATAAAAAATGTAGTCAAAAAATATTTATAGAACTTTTACACTTAGTCTCGATAGCTACTGCAGGCAGATTCCTCTTTTCTATTCGCGAAATCCAGCTGTTCTTCACACAAAACCATATGAATGTTACCTCCTGTCATAGTTTTTCATCTGTTGAATAAAAGCTGAGGTTATCTAAATTGCGATCATGTTGTTATTTGGAAGAAAACGACTCTATGAGCAAATGAAACGAAACACCTCTAAAACCCATGCAGAAAAAAGACACGAAAAACATGTTGCTCCATGTAACACCTATGTACACGTACCAGCAAACACTCCTCAACATGGTAACAAAGATCGCGTCCGCACGCCCCGAGTATCGATAGATCACCGACGCGGCAATCATCGCATTCTTCGCCCGTCGCTTCATCGGCCCCGTTCGCTCGCAGCACATTATTCAAATTCTCAGCGGCTGTCATGCAAAACGGTGACATCTCTATGCTGATTGGAGGATGGGAGTACGCGCCTCCAACGTCTCTACCGTCCTCTACCGGGGAGACCATTCTCCGTTTGCATTCTCTGAGCCTGTTGGCACATTTTCACTTACCATCGTGGCCTCTGCTTAGGCATTGGTTGTGTTTAATGGTTGCATATGGCTTCCTGAGGCATCGCGGCTTCAAATGTCTAATGTTTCTCATCATCAACCGGCTGGGGAGAGACAAGAACATCGATGTCAATGTTTCATGAGATGCAACGTTTTTTTCTTCTAACCATCCGATAATGAGCTGTGCTCTCGCAAAAAAAACCCTACACAAGATTTAACTATAGAAATAATACGTTTAAAGTGACTTAAACTGGATATGACTGTAGAGAAAAAAAAATCTTGCTCCCATCCATGAGTCGTATAAGAGTCTCGATCTTAAATAAATCCCAAAGACCCCTCTAACTCACCCAGCGTTGACAGTCAACAGTTTGTCAAAACGTTACGGTCCGTTTGCAGAGTTACGAGATGAGATTTAAGGTTCGTCGCTTGCGTCCATTGTGATCCTGCTGACATCTGTTGCAATATATGACATCTGACTGTTTGCTAGGAAGAAAAAATGCAAATTTCCATAAACCCTTCAACTGGTCCCCCAGGGCTCCCATTCGTTGTAAAGAGACGATAAACGACAACGTATGACACACTCCATCCAAAACTCCTTTCATGGAGCTAGCCTGCCAGCCCAACCCGCCCGTACGCTTCGAGCGCGACAGCATCAACCACCCCAACCGTACATCCGTTCCGGGAGCCTAAGCCTAACCGGGCCGCACTGTCCGCGAGGGGCCCAAACGGTCGCTGATTTAGGTCGCTTAAGTAACGGCTGCGCGCGCGTTTTGCATGTGAGCTATGTGAAAGGTCACAATCGCGAGACCCGCGCGAAGGACGGCTCCGTACTGCATTTCTGGACGGCGGGAGTAGGGAAAATAAAAAGCACAACGCTTTACCTTAAGTGTGATAATGGCCAAACCGCGCCAGGCCGGGAGTTCCAGTGTATCGTCCGAAAATTATTGTTCTTCCCTCACGGGGGCGCACACACGACGCTCCAGACGGACGTTGTACGCCGTACCGTACCGCTGCGTAGATGATAAGCGCGACGGCTTCGCATCGCTGTCCGCGAGACAATTGCGCGCAGCGTTTGCACGGAGCTCGGATTTTGCAGATTTTACAGCATATTGTATGCTAAGTACTGTGCGCCCCGAGGGCGATTCATTTTCGGACCAAACCCAGCCGTCTTCTGCGGGGCCCCAGGGGTGTCCGCAATGTATCATAATGTGCTGCTAGGAGCCTTTTTTCTGCTCAGCCCGGAGGATTGGTCTCCGGGGGGAGAGAATGGGTTCGACAGTGGCTCGGCTCGTAAATGCAAAATACGTGCACCGGCGATACTTGCGGTAAGATATTAGCGTCAAGAGTGTCTCCATGTCGGGGGCCGGGTCCGCAGATCCCGCTGTTGTTTTGCCGGTGGCCAAAGTGTCGCGTTGCCCCAGGCCACTGGGAGCCACTCGAGGATGTTGACGATCGGGCCGCCGCCGATAGCGAGTGGAGTTGGCCACCCTAAACGCATGCATTTAGTGGCCTGTGTGCCAAGGGCTTTGAAAGCATTCCGGGGAGTTCCAGGTGTGAATTCACGAATCTCTGTTTTAACACTATCGAGAGTGGGAGGTTGCGAGATTGGTTGCATTGGTTGAAGTGTTTTCAATGGGACGCGGTGATTCATTATCCTCTTCAGTGGTGATATAGATGAGAGGTATTGTGAAGGGCCAAGCAAATAGTTACAAGGGTGTCTTACAGGTCGGAAGCAAATTACCATCTTTCTAGTTTTATTTTTATTTTCGTAAAGAAGAGTGTGTAAACTCAACAAACTTAGCACTCTTCTTTTTGCTATAAAAAGGAGAGTTTAATTTTGAAACTCATAATATTGAAATTTAACATCAACTATAACCATCTTGTTCCTTATTTTAGACTTGCGTTTCAGGATACATTAACAAGAGAATACTAAAAAGTTTATCCAAAAGCTCTAATATTTTCCGGATTATTTGTTATTCTGATATAAAACGTTAAAAATTGAATGATAGTTATATTAGATTTACAATTTATCATAACATTTTAATCAAAACAATAAATACTTCTAAAACTACAAGTATCAATCCAGGAAATACATATAGCTACATATAAACATATCTAAGTAAGATCATGTAAGAGCAACAATTCAGGATCAACAATCAAAATATTAGAATTGTGCTTTTGAAATACAAGGTGTAGAAAGTTCACGTTCAATTTATTTGAGATTAATAAGAAGGAGTCATACGAAAAATGCATTCTAGTGTTGAAAGCCAATAGAAGCTGTCAACAAAATTGTCCGAGATAAGCTTTGAATCCAGCCGTTTTGAGTTAAAATAGGATTTTTCAAGTATGCTAAATGACATTAGGTGTTAATTAGAAATGATCACATTACTAAAAACTTCCAATTTTCAATGTTTTTTTTTCGTTTTTTCAAATATTTTAAACATTTTATATTTTTTTATAAAGTTTTCGAATACTTAAAAACAACATCTCAGGTTTTGAACATCATATAACCCAAGCGAAAGTCATACGCTACGCTCAACCCTCGTACCAGTGGTCTTACTAGTAAAAATTTCGCACACATTGCCCACAGCGCCTTCCCGGCGATTGCCAGGAAGTGGGTTAAATCAACAGTTGGTTGACAATCGATTTCCAGTTTCATCGACGCGGTATCAACGCACGAACACGAACGGCGCAGAGTTATGAGCCACGCTGCGAAAGCGTTTGCCGGAGAGCCTTCCCCGGAGCATCGCTAACGACCAATTAATAGACACGTTAATTTATGTTCTAACGCTGCACCCTGGTGCGGTGGTGGTGGTGGTGGTGGTGGCAACAGAAGGCAAACACTCGGCTACCACAGCCTCCGCGGTGTGCACCGCGGCGTCGCGTTTATGCTTATCAGTTTCCGCCGCCTGACCGATCGATCGAAGCCTTGCCGTCGGGCGCAGTGGCTCATTAGGCATCAGGCAATCGGCATCGGCCAACCGTGACGACGATCGAGCCGCGCTTCGAATGACCCATTCCGCCCGGTGCACACGGTCGCCGCTGGAGCGCACCCCGCGAAGGGCGCACTTGGCGCGGATTGTTTGTGCCCGCCTGATTCACTGCCTGATAACATCTGCTTGCCTACACCATCGCGTCACACGCTCTCACAGCCAGGTACGGACACCGATATCGATTGGGTTCCCCTCCCCGTGGGATGTGCTTGGTTGGTACCGAGGTTTCGCGCATTTGCAGGATTTGCCTGACTTCACCCCATGCTCCCATGCTCCTTCGCCCCTTCCCTCCCGTGGTGATGTGCGCCGCGGATTTGGCCGGTTTTGAATAAATATAAATAATTCACCGACCGACCCGATCTAACGAACAGTTTTCGAGCGCTGCGCTGCTCGGAATGCGGCGAGGTGAGGGTTTAGGTCAGCACAGGCAACGGCAACGACGCACACATACACAGGCGAGGGCGCGCGCGCTCGCACAACAAACCAATCCCTAGCGAAATCCGTCTCCATCCATTGCATCGGGGAGCGCGCGAAACGACGATGATTGAGGTTAAGGTTACAAACGGACGGGTTCCGAACGGTCGCTCGCTCTAGCGTGCAGCGCGCGGGCTCGTTCTTCGGCTTCTACCGCTTGGCTGTTTGGCGGTGGGTCCGCTCCGGAAACCGAAAGTGTCCCCAAGCGCGCACACCGAGCTCCCGGCGCGTTCATTTAGGCCATGTCGCACAGCCACGCTCAAGGGACGGCTTCTTGGTGACATTTCGCCCGAGACCGTTCCCGAGTGGGTCAGTAGAATTCCACATGACAATTCCACCTATTTCTCCGCCACCAGGGAGTGGTTGGCACAGCGGGAGCACCGTACTGGGGAGCGATATTGGCCCGTATGGTGCATGGACGTGTGAATATAAGCATATAACGTTTTAAATCTTCTCACAATTGTTGCTTCATATGGTTCATTTTGCGTTACTTGAATCCAGAGTTTCGTGGAGTAAAACTTTGAAGCTGTTACTATTTGCTCCCAACAAACCATATCAAAACGTGTTTTCGCCAATAAAACTAGAAGTGATACGTCCAAAGCGGTACTAATTATTCATCTCCTTAATTCACGCGCATACAAACTGACACAGGGAAACCTTTCTAATCGCCTCTTCGCTCAAAACTAAAGCGGATCAACCAGTGCAGCAGTGGAGTGAAATAAATAATGCTACTAACAGTTCCGTTTGTTCTCTTCTTGTTTTCGGCTCCTCTTGCCGTCCTGAATTATGTCACCGGACCAGCGCTAGAAAAGTGAATTTATTGCAATCATTTTGGCAAATGGCTCTCCGCCGCCTATGGCGCGTATCGCTAAGCCGTGCAACAAAAAAGGCCCCCTCGCGCGGGGTGCTTAGCGGCGCATTTGCAACGCGTTTCTAGCACGAAACGCTTGCCGGTGGGAGTGTGGGGAGCTAAAAGCTGGCAAACATTTTCAAACACGCTGGTCACAGGCGCTTAAGTAGCTGGGAATATTAATTGGTGTTCCGGCAGTAAATCTACTTAGAGCCATCGGATTATGGGGAGCCGTTCGACGTTGGAAGGCGGATTTGTTTTCGTATGCTATTCTGGGCGAATATGCACACTAGCTGTTGCTAAGTTTGTATTACATATAACATGTTATTGAGATTGAGGAATGGAAGTTTTCATGTTGAAAGTATTCGAAGGACTACTTCCATTGCAGGAAGAAATCAACAATTATCAAATATAAGAAATATCTACGAACAAATGATTTCAATGACGGCGAAACAGCGAAACTTGTTTTGGAGTATATTAATACCATCAACGTTCTCGTTTGACGTCAACTCATTTGACGATATTTTCACTAGTTTTTGTTTTAAAAATATTCCAAAAATTGCCAAAACAATCCATGCAGTTCAAAGGTACAAAAGTGGCATTTGACACCTTAAGTTTTCGTTAATGTAAATACATTTTTTAGTCAAAAATTAAACGTTTGACGATATAATAAATAAAATCTGATTTCTTCTTAATAATTGCTCAAATAACATGATATAATGTAACCTTTTTCGGAACATGAATAATAGATTAAAATTGATTAAATAAATGGAACGATCCTGCAAATATAAAACATAAAAACAGTCTCAAACGTTTTGATTATTCACCAACGAATTTTAATGGCCATGTCTAATTCAATCACAGACGAAATGATCGTTCAAAATTCCGTAAAAACTTCTATGAAATACATAACACAGCCGAAACAAACTATGAACCATTCTTTTGCTAAACAAAAAAAACAATCTCACTCAAAAGTGTACTTAATCTCACCCACTCCCCTGTCGATGTGGAGATCTACAGAAGCTTCGGGAGCTAACGACACACGTTCGACAAGCGGCATCTCCAGCCAAACCGGAACCAAAGCTGCAAAAGGGGAGATGGAAACCCCCTGAACCGGGGGTAGTGTTATATTAAATTACGCTCGATTATTTTACGATTACGCGCGCGGCGAATGGAAATCGTTGCCGTTCGTTGCGAGTGCCGGTGTGGGATTGTGTCTCTAGGACACGGTGCGAGCCGGCGCTGGCTAATATTAATCCTCCGCTACCCATGTCCACCACGGCGGTAGAAGCCAGAGCAGCGCGGTTGCAGTTGCGCGAGCGCGCGCGCGCGCTCGGTGGAAGCGTAGGAAGCCAATAAATGATTGCTCACAATCATAATCACCGCTAATCGGGTTCGCATATAATAAACAGAATAATAAAGCTCGAGCTCCCCCTGCCTTTGCAGCCACCCATCGGTGCCGGTCCCCCGGACACGGATCGGATTGATCGGTTTCGGCTTCGTTTGTCTGGCGCGTAAATAAACGCGCCAGGTGACGCGCGCGCTCGGACTCATGTGGCGCAGGCCACGCTGTGCAAGTGCGCCGATTCACGTACATACAAACACACGACCAGGCATCCGTTTCGAACGTCGTCCCTTCGCGGGTTTGCGCGTGCCCCACGATGCGTCATTTGTCACGCCGTTTGTGTGCTGATTTCGAAGCTGTTTCTTTTTTTTCTCTCTCTCTGCGACCTACCTCGCCGCATTTGTGTGCTCCGTGTGTTGGGTGTGAGGTTCGTTTTTCTTCTACAGCCACGTGCAAGTGGCAAGGGTTTGGAGGGTCGACGATCACTGCAAGATTTAAATTTGCTACATGTTTCGCACAGTATTACATTGTTTTTAGCGCGAGCTTGATGTTGGTGCATAGTTTTTTTTCCAGCGACATAAAACAGTTAACTGCTCAGACAGGTCAATAGAGGTGATTGTGTCGTGCATTAGATATATCGATCAGGCAACGAGTCAACTGCTTCATTACTGGTTCGAATTATCTGTATTTTTCTAGTAGGTTAGTTCTATGATAGTGTCTCCAAACATTGAACATATTAAAATTTTAGTTTATATTTTAATATTATATAATTTTATTTTTTTTATTTAACTGCAAGGTTACTTTACATTAGTTTTACAAATTACTGCAAGCAATTTGTAAAACGTTTTTATAACTAATATTAAATGCAAACCAACCATACCATGACTCATTTAGATCAAACAAATCAAGATTTCGAAGTAGTTTATGATACCCGTTTTCAAAAATTATCGCGATATAAAAATCAAATGTCAAATGCACTACTGAAGAAGATAAATTTAGTACAACCGAGTGCTTCAATCGATCACAACCGCCGCGAGCGATCTTGATAGCAGCATCTTTAGTACGATATCATTTAATGCTGGACAATTCAATCGCACACTCGACACGGTACGATCCGATGGTTAATGGGCTATGCAGATCTCACGGCTGGCCTGTCATCCCGCCGTCCAAACACCATCCATTACTTATCATTTGTACGCGAACAGTCCGGTACGTACATCGACTCTCGAGGCTCATTTCCATTCAGTCGCTGCCACATGAATTGAACTCCCACGTAAGTCGACGCTTTAGTTCAGATCTGACCGATGATGGTGCGATTCGATTGAATCGCTCGTTGAAGCTCATGCGTGTCTGTGTGTTTGTTTTCATATCCCCCCAGTGTACGCATTGTTTGTTTCATCGATCAATCTCCGCATGCATCGCGCCGTACCCGGACCGTCGCGTACGTGTCCTTTTGTTTTTTTTTTTAATTTATTTATCATTGCTGCACCCCGGATGCTGGTCGACTGTGGCCAACGGAAGACATGTTCATTTGCTTCCCAACCGTCATGAATCTGTCAAAAAACAAGTGTCCCAGCGACCGACTGCCGAACGGACCGCACCGGGCATTCCCGGGTGCCCCGAACGGGACGTGCATACGATCAGCACGGACGTTAGAAGCGAGCTCCGTCCCAGCTTCGACCCATTCCGGGGCAGGTTGCAGTGGCGGTGACAAATGTGCCGGAGGGAAATTTATGAACGACGCCGTAATAAATCGGAATGCCCGTTCCGGTTGTCCGGCCTCGAGAGCACCGGCCCCTTTTGCGGGTTCCGTTAGCGCATGGGGACCCGGCCCGAGAATGGGCGAAGACAACCGGGCGACATGTTTCCCCGTGCCGTGTCATGTTCGATCGATTTTTACGATCATGTTCGGTCGATGTTTTTTGGCCGAGCCGATCGATTCTGGACAGCTGCAGGGCGCTGTGCCAGAGGGTCCTTTCGGTGCTGCGCTCGGTTGATGCGCATCCGGGGCGCACTCAGGGACGCACATTTCTCCCGAAGTGTCGGTAAAAAACAGTGTCAGAAAACCGTTCAAGCTGGAAGCTGAACGGAGATCGTAAGCGACGAACCTGCTGGTGACATAAATTCGCCTAACAGAAGTGCACGGTTTAATGGGACGTCTCGAATGTGTGTTAGGCAAACACTAACTGGGACTATTAGAATATCATTTGTGATAGTGGGTGTTTAAAATATTCATCGACGTCCTGACAGTGTCGAAACGTATGAGTAGATCTCCTAGGGCGCACACTTGTGTTAAGTATTCAGCCAACCAGTAAGCCGGTTTAAGTTGCACACATTAACAAGGCAAGGCTGCTCATCGATCAACGCTTCTCATAATCCTACTGGTGGTGTAATTTAGCTCCAGCTTCTCATAATGATCTCACCTCTCTGCGAAAGATTGATCTTGCATACCTTCCCCAGAGAAAACCTTGTCCATTGCAGCGTATTGGATAGACGGGCATGCTAAACACACGGTACGCAGTGTATCTATTAATCCGCACCCAAAGTAAACCGCCACATTTAACGCACGCGCCGAATGAGTTTCATTTTCTCACTCCCCTGCCAAACGGTCATTAGCTGCAATGAGATCAACTAATTAATCTTACACTTAGCAGGTTTGTGATTCCACGGCAGAAGAAATTGTATCGCCTCGTCCAGAAATGTCCAGATCGTTCGTTACCGACTGACGACTCCCGCCCTAGTCGGGCCTGGCGCTGGTCAATTGCGCGTGCTCGCGCGAGTCTGATAAGGGTCGCGAGATTAAGCGTGGTAATGGAATCCACGCACCAATGTGTGTGTGTGTGTGTGTGAGAGTGCGGATTATGTCCCTTTCACCCGGTCCGATTGGGCCGGGTGTCAGTTTTACGAGGTTCGTCGCTTATATCGCACCCAAATCCAGCGTTTTAAAACGGAACGATCAAATTTTATCGCACCCACGCGGCACGGGCGCAATGGAAACCTTGACCGATTTATGCCGGGGACGGTGGCTTCGTTTCGGCACCGTCGCCGTCCGTTTCTTAGACGTCCACTGGGTCAGTTTTTATTGACCATTACGGAAAGGCAGCATTCGTGTGTTTTTTTTTACCCATTCGGTGACTTCGGTTAGTACTGTGGCGGCTGTGTGGCTCGGGCGCATGTATGTTTTGCACGTGTTAACCTAGATCTAGGGTGATGGGAAAACCGCACAATCGTGTCACCCATGTGTCACATTTCGCGGTCCGTAAATTTATTGCGTGCGACTCATTTATCGCGATTAGAAAGCGCTGACCGGGCCTTCGCTTCCATTGAACACCGGGACCGGGTCTTTAAGTCATAATAAATGAGCGAAGAAGAAGAGGAGAACGCACAACGCCAGCTACAGTTCCTGCCTTTCGGACGCGTGGAATGATTCGGTTTTCCCAGCCGAACGAACCACCGAAGGACGACCTCCTGCCCATCCGATAAGCGAAGTGCAAACAAGCGACTGACTGATGGAGCCCTACCCACCTCAGGGGGGCAATCAGGCCCACCGCCCAGTGACGTCCGAGCCCACGGGCCCATAACGTCCACGACCACGACCGTGGCCCGGCGTATTAGTGGCCGCCCTTCGACCGCCGGGCTCCTCCCATGCCGACAGTTGCAGCTGAAGATGGTTTGCGCTCGGCACATTCGCTAAAATGTAATAAACTCCGCTCACCGCCAGCGCAGCTGCAGTGCCGGACTTGATCTGATCATAACGATCAGCAGCGAGACCTCTCGAAGACGGTTCCGACGTCCCCGGGGGAAAGGCCGGACGCATGTCGGAGCAAATTACAGAAAATCCATCACATTAGATCAGACCCGTCGCGGCCCCTTTTGGGGTGGTCCCGGCCACTCATCGCGCGAGGCAAACGATTGCTGCGGTCAGGTACAACCATCACATCCATCCATCCATCCATCCATCCGGCCGTCCATCCAGGAAACGGGTACGACCCTCTTTTTCTCCGGATGACTTTGTGGTGTGCTGACGATTCTTACGCAGCGTGCGGGATGTCCTTTCGCCGTGCAGATGGTATTGCAAATGTTATAAAGCAATTACATCAAAACATTCTACAATCAGTGTTTTAGTAATGTTAAAATCATAATTTTGTTGGCATACTTAACTTGATTCAATTGTTGTATCCTTAGTGATATCATATGATTTATTAGTTTAACAAGGATCTAGAAAAATCCAAAACAAACAATGCAAGCATTGAATTTCTCATGAAAAATGATTATAAATTTAGATTTCTTCTAATTAACACTTCATTTCTTCAACAATGTTCGACTCGATCTGTAGGTTTTTGTCAAATGTTTTTTAATCCTATTTCACTTGTATTTGTATTTTTCTGTATTTTTCTATATATTTTATTACAATTATATTATTACAACTCATTTATATTTAAATATTATTCTATTTTTATTCCCTGCCATTATTTTTTCTATCAATCGAACAGTGAAAAATCTAATTGCAAGGCATGGTTCCAATTGGTAGAAAGCAAGCACATTCCTGCGTTTTATTACACCATCGCATACCAATCCCGAAACAAAAAGAAAGCATAATTTGCAACATATTTTCACGTCGATACCACCGATACAGATCCTTAATTCGATCCGATTGTTCTCACGGTGGATTCAGCAATCAAGACAGCGCGCAATAAAGACAGCAATGACCCGTTCCCGAAGCCAGCGCTCGGTTCGGTGCATTTCCCATCCACGGTGCGCGGGATTCGGTTTGTTGGTTTTGTTTCCGTACCAGCGCAGGTCTGCCAGGAACCTGCGGGTGGACGTATCGCACGACAGAACACGAACCGCTGCCACGTATTCGCGATGCGTACCCAGCGCCGGGGTCGCCCGCTTCCGCTTCACGTGGCCGTGGCCGATGTAACGCGAAATGAACATGTTTTCTCTATAATTACCGACGAAGATGTTTGTTTTTGTGTGTGTGTATGTGATCCCGTCGAATCCGCAGCTCCAAACCGATGACCGCGAGGAACGAGTGGAAGAATTAAAACCGAACTACAGGCAACCTCGCGCGGAACATGACGTTCCGTTGCGTTTTTTTTTTGTTCGCCTGACAGACGCAATCCTCCCCCGTCGGGAGTGGTTCGTTTGCAGTGCAGTTGAAATTGACCACTCGAACTGCTGACCGTTGGCCCCTGCTGCCGTTCGAAGGGAGAGGGAGAGAGAGAAAGAGGGGGGGGGGGGAGGCGGTCTGAAACAAGATCAGAAACCCACCATCATCGTCATGCCAACCACTCCAGGGAATGGCGCAGACGGTTCCTATTGGAAGCACTCGGAATGACATTTCACCGGGCTAATTTCCCGACGGTTACGACTCCCGCAAATGCTCTAATGAAGGCATCAAACCGTACCCTCGGGGTGCATTTATGGGAAAATGGCTCAGATTGGCCGTCCGCGGGAACCTCGGATTGTTTATTGTGCGCATATTGTGTTGCAGCGGAGGAAGGAAAAACTTATAAACCATAACTCTCCCGGCTCGAACGCATCGTTCGGAAGGTACTAAAATAATGTTGCAATTAATAATTTTAAGCTTCGAAATCGAACCCCGAGCGAACCGAGGTCCTTAGCCGATCCGCACGCCGTTGTGATGAGGAAGCTGCAGCAAAAAAAAAAAAACGAACCAAGTCACCGATAGCGGCGACTAAAAGAGTGACCACTCTTTGCCCGGTTCGCCGGTCGGCCCAAAGTTTATCACCGCCTTCCGGGGGAAACGTTTATTAATTTATTAGTATCTTGGCCACCGAAGGAACTGCGCACGGCAGACTCAAAGGATCGAACGAAGGTGGACGCCTACTAGGGCGCATCATCCTGCCCGGGTCAGCCCAGGCATCGTTCGGTGGCCAGCGAGAAGCACTTTTTAATAAAGTCATAAATCTATTATTTTATGGCCGCCGCGGTTAAATATGGTACGGCCGTTTAGCCGCCAGCCGAATGGTGGCGGCGATCGGTTTTTGTGCCTGCTTGTGGCCTGCAGACGGCACAAAAAATGTGAGTGTGATGATGATGTTGGCGGTGATATGATCGCGGCGATTATGTTGGTTTTGTAATGTTCGCTGTTTTGTTTATTTTTTGTGTTTGGTGGCGTTAAAAGCAAACATGTGAGAAGATTTACATGTACGAATCTTTCTGGAATGAGTAATGTGACGGTCGTAGTTATTAAACACGAAAATACCGATTCGATCGGCTTTGTAAACCATCGAAGATATTTCGAGGAACTTAAAAAAAATACAGCGAGCTGCTTTATATTTTTGGCAATCACTTCCACCTTAGATAAATGACAAACACCGTCAAATTGGGTCAAAATGTATTTTTTTTGTACATATTTTTTTAGATTTTGAAAATTACTTGTATGGGTATGGAGAATTTCCTAAGTAATAGATTTGCTTACTAATATTAAAAACATTTAAAATATATTAATGTGTCTATAAAGGCAAAAGAAACATGCGCAAATGCGGACTAGAGAAGGACAACGGCGAACATGATCGTTGATAGTCTTAGAACATAAACACAAGAAGATAGAGAAAGCGGTTTAGGATTGTATTCATGTTAAAGTAGAGTAAGAGTAGGAGAATAGTATGCCTAGTATTACTTATCCATAGCTTATCCATAGTCACTCCTTGCAACGTGGAATCAATCCAGCTGGGTTTTCGAAACCGGTATACCTATACAAATGATTACCGACAGTTTACGGATAGTTATGCCTACATCAATCATTGCTAAACGTTCGCCTGAAACGATTAACTAACTCGGTAAAGGATGGAATCAAAAAATTGTACATTTAAAAACAGCTCGAACAACTAACTATCCGAGGTAAGCAGCAGTCGCGTTGAGTTCAAAGTTGAGCTTTAATTGTTTGCTAGATTCCATGCGCGATTGCCGCGAAGGTCTAAACCACATTCCTATCCCAACGATCCCTGGCCCGCGCGGGACCGTCCAGCGTCCAGCCCAATCGATTTGCATTCACCGAGCGGCCGGAGTCGGACCGCCGCCGTGCGCGCGTCCAAAGTGACCCAAATAAATGGCATTAAATTCTTGCCACTCAGAAGAATGCAAGCCAATGTCAGGACTGATCGATGCATTAGATAATGCGCGAGGGCGCGCGGTCGCAGCACGCCGGACAACCCACAGTATTTCAACACCAGCACCGCACCGGCAAAGGGAAAACAATCAACCATATTGATCCCGGTGCGTTTTGTTTCAAGCGTTTACGCGTTCCCGGGTGCGACCTCGGGCGACGACAGCCGTGCCTTCGGGTCGGGAAAGGGGGTTTCGACGCACCGCACCGTCGCAAACAATCGCGGCCATTTCATTCGACATCGATCAAACGATTTCAACGCACGATCGAGCGGCCGATAAGTGTTTGCCCGTTAACGACGTCGTTTGGCGATGAGTCGACAAAAAATGGCTGCTGCTGCTGCTGCTGCCGCCAGTTGCATCCTTTCAGAATGCTCACCGATTTCTAATGGATTAGCCCAAGCGGATCCCGGTCAAGCGCAGCGTACAGGGTGGTAGCCACGGACTCCACGGACTGACAGCTCGATGACAGTTGACGCTTGCTGCCACCCGTTTCGGTCCGAAAACGAACCGCTTCCCCCTGTTGCATTTGCGCATGTCTTCGCGGGCTGACCGTGAGTGAGGTTTGATTCGTCCTGCCGGCACACGGTGCTGTCGGTGCGGACAGGCCTCGTACCGAGGCAGAGAAAAACAAAACCCCAGTACCGAAACACACCCGCGCCCGCGCTAATCGCGTTCGCTGTCTAATAGTAATAATTACATTTAGATAAACGTGCCAACGCGTACGCGCCCTGCTCCCTGCTGCTGCCATTCGCCGTGTCTCGACCGCGCTCCACGCTGCCACTTCGCCACATCTTTCCTCCCATCATTTCTCTCGTCGGCGTCGGCGAACCGGCGTTGGGCAATAAATTCACGGAAAATGATCGTTTCCATTCGGATTGGTGATTTCATTTACATTTAAGTGTGTTGTTTGCGCTCTCGATCTTATGTTTTAAGTGCAGTTGCACCGCACCGCGACCGGTGAAGGTTTATGCCGTGCTGGATCGATTGCACTTGCACTTGCGCGCTGCACTTGTCCGCATGCCACGACACTGCCTAGTGCATGCGGGAAGCATCAAAGCCACCGTTGCCGGTCGCAAGTGGCAGATACACAGGCGTATGAGAGCGTATCGAATGTGCTTTTATTAACTTTTAACTTTACGCGGTCGAGTTTTAAATACACTTCATGAACTGTTTCGTTCCGCTTTATCTCTTGAGCAGAATAGCATCTATTTTAGTAGGAGAGGTGAGATATCTGAATGTTGTAGTTATGCTAGTATGCTATATACCATACATTACTAGTTAAAATAAATACTCTTTATGTTTCATCATCATTACCATTACTTGGTTTTTATTAATACCAATACTAATTTAATATACTTTTTATGCTTTCGTCATTCTGATACCTGTTCGAGACTGTTGCAGCAATATGCACCTGCACGCTGTCAGAGGCCCTGTGGGAAGCCGGTAACAGCCGGTCCATGCACTCCAATCCACTCGCCACAATCCATCTACTCCACATTAATCGCAGGAGCTTTTTGTTTGCCGTTTAATCGAAACTTTGCTCCACACCGTTCCCATATTACGTTCCTCTATCACATCACAAATAGGCCGTTCGGTGTTCACCTGCAGCGACCATGCTGAGGTCGCTTTTAAAGGCTATCTATTCGCCACGCCAAATAAAAAAAAAAACACAGAGCCGAGCAGAACGAGCTAATAAATGCTCCACTAGCAACCGGGTTAACCCGCCCTCGTTTGCTCCCGTGAAGAGTGCAGCGCATGCAGCGTCTCAGGTTACATGCAAAGTGTCTGCCGCTGGCTCCAGCAAGAGACACAGCGTGGAGCAGAATCGGGCCGGGCGAGTTTGTGCGAGTAAATGGCTATCGATAAATTAATGTAATTATGATATCATATTAGTCACCGGCTCGGTAGCCACGCAGACTCCAAGGCTACCCCCGGCGAAGGAAACATAACTCACAAACTCCTTTCGAATCGATCCCCCGCAACAGGTGTGTGTGTGTGTGTGTGTGATTGGGCAAAAGCAACAGGTTGTCGACAAACGGTTCGGTTTACATCGGGCATCGGGAAACCGGTGCCAGACAAAAGCCCTCCCCCGCGGTACGCTGGGCTGCTCGTTGTCAGCCGAACACAATTTATGTGAGAGAATGTTGGACGGCGGATGGAAAAGGCTTTCGTAATGCTACATTAGTGCTGGGCTTGTTTTTTGTGCAAAAGCGAGCTAAATATAGACGGTTTAGTGCAGGCGTTGCCCGCTCAACGATAGCTCGAAGTCAGCAAAGTTTGCCTCGGATAAATTAATTTTTGCACCTTAGCTAACAACTTCTTTCCGCTGAGTTATGAATTTGTGCCTCCGAATCATCAATATTGTTCACGCTGCCAGCAGTTTTTGCCAATGAGTCATTTGCCTCAAATTCATCAATTAACACTAGCGATCAAATGTGATATGAATTGGTATATTAGCATCTTTGAGCATCGATTGCGTTGAAAAGCATATAGCTATCGATATGTGGTTTTAACCTAAAGTCTCATGTTTTTTGCAGTTTTTTTTCAATTTCCCTTTCTTCCTCTTCTTATTTGGCTTGACAAGCTACCAGGTCATGCCTGCCTCACGGCTTGACGCGGTTTAGCTTGACAATACTAATTTCTCGCCCACCATAGCCGGTTAGACACACTCCTTGCTACAAGAAATTGGTCCGGAATCGGTTCGTATCATCAAGGAATCGGTTCGTATCGTTACTATCATGTGAAAACCGGCGACGTCACCAAGTACACCACCGCGGACTATCTTTTTTAATGGTGCAATCCGTAAATTTCTAAAATACAAATTGCTTAGTGTCAATTTGCATCTAAAAGGCAAATGTTTGGCATTTGTTGAACGATTGGAAAGCAATTTCCCCCAAATCGTGTACAAACTATTATAGTTCTATAATCTCTTTAATTTGTGACCCAATCTCTTTACGTTTCAGCTCGCTGAAGTAAAAATCTGGGTTTACTTAAACCATAAAGAAATAAAAATAATGGAGTGTAAAAATTGTGTACTAAGAAGTAAAGTTTATCAGCATCGACTTTATTCTATTTCCAAACAGTAAAATGTATTTTTTTTTTGTTATAATAATGCACAAGATTTGATAATCCATTGACATTGCTTCAACAATATTGAATCGTGACTACAATTGAACAAACAAATAGATAAAAATTAGCCATACAGATCGCTCCCTCAGCGACAACCGGCACTGGTGCCCGTGGCCTGATGGCGTGTAATTAAAAATTATCAAATCAAAACCGTCACCCCAAACGCTACCATTATCGAATCAAACAAGCAATACTTTGACCGCAAAGCTAGATAAATATCAATTGTGATTGATTGCGATTCTCGCGGCCCTCCATTAAAAACCAATCAATCATTTATGGCACCAAATCGCGCCCGACCGGCCCCGGCTTCGATCCGAGAGCCTCTTGTTTTATGGACCGAAGCTCAGCTCGACTCCAATCGAGCGTGTGGGGCGGGTGGGCGAGAAAAGCGCCCTAGCACCGGACACTAATTCCAGGCGGTTCACCTACAACCTCGCACAAAAATTAATGGCAATAAAATGTGTGAAACATGGCTGAGAAAACATACGAACGAACAAGAAGAAAAAAAAACACAAGGCATGCTCCGTCTCTCCGTCTCAATAATCGATTGCGCGCGCGTAGCTGTCCGCGCGTTCACTCCACCGGTCGAAGGAAGCAGTCCAAACACACATATCCGATGCCTGGCTGCCAGTATCACCCGGCAGCAGAAGCCATGAGTCACGTGACGGTGGTAAGCGATATAGGTTCGGCGGGCTGGTTCGGTGGGCCGGAGTTGATTTGATAAATTTTGATCCATTTATCAACACTCCCGGGCACACCGGTTGTATCAACATCTGGTTGGCGGGAGGCTGGAGGCTTCTTCGATAATTCAATAACAGCCCCAAACACACACACACATGAGTTTAGGAGCACGCCAGAAGGTGGCGGGATGCCGAAATACGGCCCCGCGAGCCCCGCGAGGATAAACAGACATTAATTTCAATTAGGTTACGTACGGCTGGGACCACACCTCAGCCGTTTGACGACTTTCGGTGTGGTGACCGCGACTGGGGGCACGGCAGAAGGTGGCACGCTTTGATGGACTGTGGTGGATTAAATTTATCGTCGCACATTTGGGTCAATTGAGGGCGGAAACTGAAAGTGGAGCAACAACAAAAAAAAACGGCACACCGGCACGCAATGGTGGTGTGTAAACGGGGCGGGCATCGGGTTAGATCCGTGCGGCCGTTCACTTTCGATTTCGCGCGAGCTTTGGCAGTGCATACGCAATTTGCAAACTGTTAATGAATTCTGGTTCGCTGTACCTTTGCTCAGCATAAAACTTTTTCTGCGCACAGACTTACTTCGGCCTGCGAAAGAAAATTAGTTCCAATAGAAACCCGGGCCGTCCTTTTGCTATCGAAATCGTAGCGCGGTGGGTAATTATAGCTTCCGGGTAGGCGAGGAGTAATTGCTGACTCTTAAGCGATCGCACTGCGCTCCTGAGATGGGCGGTCACCAATTATTGCGTTGACGACAGGCGCGCACATCGGTGAAAGAATGGCAGCACGAGTCCCGCGTGCAGCTGATACCGCTCGCTGGTCATTCTTATCACGATCACGATCACACATGCCGGGGCTAAATGAAGCAATTACGCAGAAGTGAAATTCATTTTTCCCCTGAAAGGTTCATGCAAACTATGGGAATGTAGCTTACGGGAAGTGGGACATAAACTGTTTAATATTTATAAACTTGTTCGGAATGTCACTTATACTGTTTCTAGAAGGCACGAATACATGAAAACTGCTTATTATCATGTTTAGTCTTAGAACGTTACCAACCTTTCTATTATCAAATAAAATACGTACTTTAGGAATAAAGCTAGATCCTCACTGGTATAACTAGTTTAGATCTATGTTTTACTGGAAGTGAAATAACTGGGAATGCTGTGATTATCAATATTTTAGACATTTTTTTAAAGAAATTTAATTTACAAATTTGCGTTTATGATCCATGACTTATTTCTGTTGTATAGGACTCTATTTTGAGTAATTAGGCTCCGTTGTTTAAGCAAACCGCACTTTGATATCAAGCAGATTGACTTTAAAATACGAATCATTATTTATTTTAAATTCTAAGAAATTTTCCATTTCTGCTTCTCAACACATAAGATATTGGGTTGTATTAAAATGCAGTCAATTCTTTTCAATTCTTCAAACAGCTCAACCAGCACCATTTCTCCCATAGTGTTGTCACCAAACGAATTGCATACGACATGCTGCGTGTTGTTGCGTGTGTCCAGACGCTGGATCATATTTAATTGATTTTCTTCCCTGCGATTCCGATGCAGATTAAGACGATGACGATACGATCGAATATTGCTTCGAGATTCACATTCACCCACCCAGCACCGCATCCTCCCCAGAGAGCACTTATTTAAAATGATATTTATGATGATTATTATTCGCACATAAATTTCCCACTCGCTCCCCCCGAAACCACCCGACTGGGTGTGTGTGTGCAGCGTCCGATTCTGAGCGTTTCGTCCACCGCCAGCGGCTAGAACGCGGCTCCATTTGCCTTTGTACTTGTTGCGGGCAGGCCACCAGAGCGAACGCGCGCAGAAGCGATGCAAATGCAACGCTCAAGTCCTGCAGACTTTTCTTTCACACCGCACACGCTACTTTCTTTCCCGAGCTCTCGACGCCAATCGCACGATTCTTGCGCAGGCCGATTCTTGCCGAAAGCGATCGATCGTCATCGAGTGCGATCCGGGCGGGACGCGGGGCATGCGATGAAATTAAATATCAACACCGAAAGATTATCGCCGGACGCGTACTATCAGCGTACGGATCGGCAGAGTTGAAGCGTTTCGAAACGTACCCAAGCGGCGGCGAAGACGAAAATCCCATTCTGGGTGGGTGTTCCTGGCGTGAGACTCAAGCAACAACACATTGGATACAAACACACCGTCGGTATGCATTCACGGTGCAAGCTGCGATTCGGAGTAAATGAATAGAATTTAATTCTCTTCTGCGCAGGACTTCGCGGTGAACACTATCACAGCAATTGCCACTATGAAATGATCGATTTTATTTAAAGAAAGGACATTAACGCCTGCCCCTATCGTGTAGCGTGCGAGTCGTTGGGCTGGGCTCTCGTTGATCATCATTTAATCGTTTTATAATCTGCTCCTCGGGTTGGTTGCAATTGGATGCGCTCCTTAATTGGAGTGTCCTTCAACAGAACCGCGAAAGATGATTGCTAACTTGTTACTGATTGTTTTATTCGCGCTGATAACGATAGCCGCGTGGGTTTTGAAGCGTTTTTTACAGTATTATTTTTAATCTTCTCCTCTCGTTCTCTCTTGCCTTTAATGCACTCGACACAACAGGAGGACCTACTCATACACGGTGATTCCGTTTACGACATTATCGACAAGCAGGATCACGGTGCGATTCAGAGCGAGCTGAGTCGGGGTGTTTCACAGCACACGAGTTCACATCATCACCATCTTCACCATCACCACCACCAGCATCACCCGCACAGTCACCAGCAGCAGCAGCAGCTCGGCAGCAACCATCACAATCACCACGGTCACCATCACCACCATCTGCTGCACCATGGAAGCTCCCTATCACCGTCCGGTTCCTCCGTGGCCAGTGGGACGGGCGGTGGGTCGTCCGGTTCATCGGCGGGTTCGTCGCTTCTGGACGGGGAACAGCGAATCTTTCTCTGCCGCATGAACGTGAGCCGAAACGCGCGGCGCCAGATGCGATTTGGCGATCAGAAGGTATGTCCAGAAGTGGCCTCTACTGAGTTTCTTATACGCTTACTAACATTTTGAGTGAATTAAATTAGCAGTTTAAAGTAACCAAATCTCTGTGTACTAAGAACTGAGCTACTAACGATCTAGTTTTCAATTAAACCGTAGGTGTAAATAGAACACGCTTATCTTAAACCGCCTTAACTCCTTGCACTCTCAACTCCCCCATTGCTATCTGTAAATTGGCTCGGTAATGTGACACTCTCAGCTTAGCCGGCGCTGCAAACACCTCCGGTCTAATCTTATTGCGCTCCGATTACGGTGGATACGCACCGCACGTAGTAGGAATATAATTGAAATAAGCTTCCCTTGCTCGCAGACCTCCAGCACCCAGCGGATCACGTACGAGCGCTTCCGCTCATAATTGGATCCAATAATTTATTTCACCAGCACCAGATGCTTGGCGCGGATAAAGCCATGATGCTCCGCGCTGTCGACAATGCCATGCAGCCAGGCTGCCTCCAACGTCGCGATGATGAACTCGTGGGTTCCTTCACGTAAACTAATCCGCTCATTGTATGCATAGTTGCTCGTTCTTCGTCGCTGCAGATTCGCGTAGACCTCCACCGTGGAAGCAACGTCGCCACCGTCGACGTTCTGCGGCAACCCTGACCTTAGGCAGGGCTAAGCTTTAACGACCGACCCAGTCGATCGCATTTGATGTACTTCGTCACACAGCGTCAGAATGATAGCGATGCAGAAACCCGCGACCGTGCCATGCATGCGGCAGCATGAGTGAGAGGTGCACGCGAGCACGAAACTCAATCAAAGCGTAACTTTCGCGTTTGACTTTTGACTCGACCGCTTTACTCGGACTGGTAGTCCGTCCATCAATACGTGCGGGATACGTTGGAGTGATGTCTATATCCCATTGCCTGCCTGCCTGCTGGTGGCGTCTTTAAAGTACACCCACAGCCAGGCCTGGGCGGATGGGGACATCTCCATCTCGTACACGCTTTGCGGCCGGGGTTGGCTACAAGGAAATGAAGCGATCGCACATTTCCGTACGCTGACTGCTTTATTAGGCAGTCTGTGTAGGGTAACGAAACCCGGCCGTCCACCCCGTACGGGACGAATTGTTGCGTGCATTCTGTGCATTCACATATGGGGGTATTTTTAATATTGGACTCAATTTCGTTCGTTCGCTTTCTTCCGGTCCGGAGCAGGATGGGATAATGGGACTGCATTTGGATCTGCTCGCCGTCACAGTCAGCGTCGTAACATCGCGTCGTTCAATTATTTTTACTCCCACACTGCGCTCGCTTCGAATGAATGCTTCCATATGGGAGCTGCCTCTTCCGGCTGCATCCGTGACCCAGAGAAATCGTACCGAGGGAAGGAACGGCAAACAAGGCGATCATTCATGCCGGACGACTTTGAAATGGTGTCATCAAACTGCATTGTTGGATGTACAACTCACAAGCACTACACAGGCGGGAAGATTTATGTTGGATTTACTTCTTTTCTTTGTTGTGTGATGCAGCTCGTGGATATGGAGAAGCGAAAGTGATGACCTGTGCTTGTCTGTTTTTTTGAAGATAGTTGTACGCTAGCCTGACGTTGTGATATACTCGATTGAGTTCTTTGCAGTTCTTTACAGTCAGATAGTTTTGAAGTGTTTCAAAACCCTTATAAGAATGCAATCATTATCAGTAATTGATACCAATCACAGCTCTTTACTTTAATTGTATGCAGATGGAAGTCATTACGATCAACAGCGGCTAGTACTCTTCACACCCCATCTAATCCCACGCTCCTTCCCCATCATCGTCTCGTTGGCCAGATAAGCTTTACGTCAGCGCCATCCTATAATTGGTTGGCCGCCATGCTTTTTTCCTCCGATATCAACCGCCACACTATCGATCGATTCGCACTGTCGACACTGATTGATCCCAGTACGCTGAGTGATCTTCCTTTGCCGCGCATCCCAATCACACCTGTCACGGTGCCTGGCCGCTCGCGCCAAGGTGACGATCATGGCGGCAAAGCTCGAAGCCGCAGCGCCACCGAGAACAACTGCGAGTGAGCGCATCCGGCAGTCAATTATAAAAATTATGGGATTATGTACGGCCAGCATCGGACAACGCGGCTCGCTCGGTGACGTAACATGGGTGTAAAGTGAGCAAGAGGAGCACAGGTTAATTGAAGGTTTCAGGGCTAAGCCGGTTTAGGGTGGCCTCGGGAAAATCCATCCCTGACGTGTGCCGAGTGGTCGTTTCCGAGCGCGATGTGCAGGAAGTAGCAGCTGCCGGAGAGGGAACTACGGCAGTTAGACATTAGCTAGCTAATATGTGCTAGTTGGAATGTAGCTGATTTCAACAATTGTTATCGATCATTATCAGCCCATTATCATCATTATTCAGCTTCAAAATAGTATTTGGTGTTTGATTTACGTTTATTTAACAGATTAACATCTTGTTTCTAATACTCCTTCGCTTGAGATTGCTCACTCCAACTAACCCGTACGCGCCAACGCGCTTCCTAACCTTTATGCGAAACGCGCCAATAATGAACATTTCACTCGATCGCACTCGCCCTGTCCCATTCGTCTGCCATTATTTAATCACCGCAGCCCGCGTTTACCATTAGGACTGTTCCCGGGCACGGGCTTGTTAAAATTGCCCTTTCGGTCCCCAGCCCCACCACGCCTGAATCGATGACATTTGCTAACCGGCACCGAAACGCCAACTTTGTCTTCTCTCCACTCCCCCGCCCCATTTCCCAGGTGGTGCTGGTGCAGGGCCACTATCTGTCCTATCTGCCGCTGTGCAGCCGTAACGAGCCCGTCTTCATCGCGACCTGCACCCCGATCGCGATGCCGGAAACGCGCGAATGCGTCGTCCAGGGTGCGACCAACGTCTTCACCACGATCCACTCGATGGACATGAAGGTGGTGCACATTGACAAAAAGTGAGTACGGCTTCCCTTCTTCTGGTGGGTGCGAGTGGGTGGGATTCCGCTAAGCGCCCTAACGGGATCATTTGTGAGATTGCGGTGCTGCTGGAGCTGACGATCGACGACCGAGACAAAGCGCATGCGTAGCCGATTAATAATTCATGAGTCCTTTGCATCGACCCGGTCGAGTTGGGCTCCGGGAGCAGAGGAGCAAGTTCATTGTGTGTGTATATGTGTGTGTGTGTGTGTGTGTGTGTGTGTGTGTGTGTGTGTGTGTGTGTGTGTGTGTGTGTGTGTGTGTGTGTGTGTGTGTGTGTGTGTGTGTGTGTGTGTGTGTGTGTGTGACCAGAATTTGACTTGCATTTGACTGGCGCCCATCATTAACGATCGATTGTTCGCCCAATATGTCGCAGCCTGCTGGATCCTTTCGGGAGTGTTTTGTGAAATTGAACTCGCTTTGAAGGTATTAGAATAGCAGAGTTATTAAGTCCTTTAACTGTGGATGACAACTTTTTTATTTCAATTACAAGAATGTAGACAGTTGAGCTAAACGATTCTTTAGTTATTCAGTTGGTGTGTTTTTTTTTACATATAGCCGTAGCTGCCGGTCTCTAATTTCGTGGCTCTATCTTATGGATTACCTGGTGAAGGCCCAGGAAGCTGGATTCATCAGATCAACCTAAGCATAGTCACTCAGACGAAGAAGAAGAAGCAGAAGAAATGTTTTTTTTTATAACCAGAGCTTTTAAAAGTTTAAAAAAATCTTTATGTTTAAACGAGGTCTAAAATTTAACTGCGATCCTTTTGCCATTATTTTCGATAAACGATGAATAAATTATAGAAAGCAATTATAGATATGTTTATAAAAATATTTCAAATTCAGGTCAGGTCAGGTCTTAAGCAACATCTTTGTGAAAAATTTCTTAAATAATGTCTCCTTTTCCACCTGATTATTTAGCCATGGGATCATAGAAAGAGAAATAAATAAATTATAAATATCCAGAGCTTTTCACCGCGTTAATCTTTTCGTTAAGGATAACTAATTTTCACTATACTTTTCCACTATCTGCATTCCTTACTTACGTTCCCAGCATGTTTCTTCGTGTCGTTATTTCGTTCACCCCGACCTGACGGTTGATTTGTCGAGTCGATAAATAATCACGCCTGTAACTATGTTTCTGGGAATAACTTTCGCACAACTCGCGCACACCTTGGCGCAATATTTAAAATGCACTGTTCGCGCGTGTCAGAACTAAAACCGCGACCATACCGCGCCTGGTGGCATCACAACTAGAGCGAAGAGTGAAAACAATTGCGATGAACGAAACACAAAACCCCGATACGTAAACTAGCGCGAGTTTTTTATTTTCATTGCGATTATTTTCTGGCCAAATGTTCGCGTGCGGTCACCTTTGGCACATACACACGTTCACTGTGAGCATACCGAACCACGGAGCAGGAGGAAGAGCCCGGCTGATTGTTTGCCATGATTGATGTGCGGGGCTGAGGCGCGGAAATGATCGTATGATGAATGGACCATAATAGTAGCTGCGACCGAGAACGGTCTGGATCGCCAGAACGTTGCTGGGGCGCGCGCGCGTTGGAGGAAGATAAATTTTTGATAATGCACCGGTTGGTGGTGTAGTTTGAGCAACAACAAAAAAAAACCAGAAGAAAAAACACTCAGAATCGCGCTCCACAAAAACTGCAAGAGGCTTCGGGATGCGAATGTGAAGGGATAAAAAAGGAGAGCGGGCACAAAGTGATAAACAAGTGGTTATTTTTATGTGCTTTCGTTCAAATCTTTGCCCTGCCTTCGACTCGGCCCGGGCAAGAAACAACACCTTCGACGGGGCGTGTGCGCGCGGGTGGATGTGGTGATGATGGTTTAATAGGATCAAGCCTAACCCGAAGATCTGGACCACTCGACGATGTGTTTTGGGCGAAAGGTCAGCGGTACGCACCGTACCGGGCGGGTTTTGTGCGCCTTTCGCCACGTTGCGCGCTCTGGACAAGTGCGCAATTTGGGATAATCGTTGGCCCGATTCATCATTCGTTCGGGTGAGCTACGATGCAACGATCCCGGCTGCATCGGCGCAATTATCAACTCGAAAGTTCACCCGGGCCAAAGGGCTGTCGCAATCTCGCCACAATCCAGATCTCCCGACAGCCAGCCCAAGCACCGACCGTTGCTCATTGTTCGCCGAACCGGGGCGATGTGTTGGGGGGGCGTGTGGGTGCTCGGGTGATTTGCGTGCGCAGGGATTTTACCGCATGCGCGACTCGTGGCAGCTAATCAAGTACGGGCTCGATCGATCGATCTGTGATTTGTAATTCTACGTACCAATTACGGGGCACCATGTCCGGGTTTGTGTTTCAATCACATCCGGGCGTGTTGATGTCATTTGAGCTGGCCGAGTTCGTGTGCGTCATCCCTAGTGGCGTGTAGTTTCGGAAGTGACAAACCGCTGCAAGCTGGGTGCATCACCTCAACGCCATCACTGGCAGTGTACTTCACAAATGTGTACTCTGTAAGATTAGAGTCCATTGGATATATCTCAGTAAGGATCAGTAAAAAGCCTTCGAGTTCCAAGAATGGTTTTAACCAACAACACATCTAACTATTCATATCATCAACATCGCGGTAGATCGAGAAACATCTGCACTATCGACCAAAATGTAACACCATACCTGTCAAGTCCAAGCGGAGCATGATGCTCGGGATTAAAACATCCTCCAAGAGACGGAAAACATCTCAATTGGCGCCGAGGATCTTAAGCAACTCTATCGATGTCCCTGGAATAAACATTACTGCAATCTTCCAGAATCTGATTTTCAATCTACCAATCTTCGTGGGACCAAACTTGAGGTCTTCGACATAGTCGACAAGTCTTGACTAATTGCGAAATTACCGTGATTGGTCCATATATCATTGATAATGCAATTTTACTTATTTTCATTGCCAAATTTGAGGCATTTTAATGATAATGTGCAACATTATAAATAGCATGACATTGAAATTGAATTAATACGCCCAGGCAATAATTGGCGTACCTTAAAGCCGTGTGCCAGTTCTCGTTCGGAGATCTCCGCATCCAATTGAAAACAATGACGAGCTACATTTTTTTTTCGCTTACTGATAAAAAGCTCTCCCCTTGCAAAGTTGTTCTCCTATGAGAGTGACATAACAAATAATACACTTTTTGTTTGTTTTGGCATACAGTTTTACTCTGAGAACAACTCTTTCACCGAGACTGCATGTGCAGGGCAAGGAAACCGAGAAACTCAGGCATGCCGGTTCACATTCCTGCACCCGATGGGGATTGTGTTTATGAACGCAGTACAGGCAATACAAGCATAGTTGTATCAACGATTCCAGCGCTAACGCAGTGCTACACCGAAGCATAGATTTAGCCCGGGCAATGAGCGATTGCTCGAGTCGTACGAGCTCATAAAACACAAATGGTGCTTGCTCGTTTCTGTCGAGGCCATCCAGTGTGTGTGTGTGTGTGTGTATATGCCCGTCGTCATGAAACCATGACCATGAGAAGCCAGCGAGATTATGGTGTACAACCGGTGAGGTTTAACGTGCCGAGCTTTATCCAAACGACCGAACGAACGAACACCGAACAGGCTTATGATTCAATCGGTTGGCATTCCGATCGATCGCGCTCATCGAATAGCGTTTGGATTGGTGATGGTGATAGGAGTCGTCCAAGTGACTGTAGGAGCTTGTGAGCATGTTAAACAAATAATTGCTCTTTATTTTTAAGGCTAAGATTGTGCGGAGCTAGAAACTGAAGCAACCAGTCAAACGAAGCCCGAAATTCTCCGCTGCAACCGCATCTCGCTTCCTTTTACGAGGCTGCAGGAAGTACACGGCCCACTGCAGCCCGTACGTGCCTTGTAACGCAGCGGGTGGAAACTCCGCTACGAAGGGTGTTCGGGGGTGGGGAGAAACAAAAAAACCCATGTCTTGTTTTACATACAATGAGCCGATCGAGCTCAGCGTGTTGCTGCCCTGCTCGGAGGGTTTGTTCCCATCGGCCAACCACACGCAGCCAGGACGCGTCGTTGGAACCGTCGAAGGCGCCTGGCACACCGTACGCGACGTACGTATCGCGGTGGGTGAAATTTCGCAGGCGACGTAAATATTTTATTTACACATATTTAGACACCCGCCTCGCACCCCTCCCCACCGCAATCAATCTGACCCCTCGCAGGAGCGAAACATTATCCGAACCGTTTCGTTGGCGCGATTGTGCTGCTTTCTGCAGCGATCGCTGAGAATGCTGGTATCAGCTCGTTGGTGCGGGCAGCCTGGATCGTACGTATATGGATACGCGCATTACGCTCGTACGCCTTTTTCGACAGCGTTGGCAACAGTGGGTGACAAATGTTGTTGGCCCTCTTCTCTGTTGGTTGGGGTTTTTGTTTTCTGCCTGGTGTTCCGCAACCGGTCGGAAGCGCTGTACGCGTTTTGAGAATCGTTTTGTTTCGGCTTCCGTTTATGTCCGCACCCCGGGAGACGGACGATAAAGGACAACACGGAACGTGGACGCGCTTTTTCGTGGAACTGTTAATGGGGAAGATTTCATGGGTTGTACTAAAAATGCGTTCCTCTACGTTCGGGTAAGATTACTCGGAACGGAATAACATAAAGCATTTTTCTTCTTCATCATCAATGAAACCAAGCCAAGGTTACCTGCCTTATCTGCCGTGCTTGGCTTACCCTAGATTTTGTTATAACTTGATAGTTAATCCACGTCACTTTAGTATGATTTCATCTATATTTTACCAAAAATTTTTTTAGACTGAAGACTACTATAACTAGGGACACAATGTAGTTTTTAAAAAAATCTTCTACATGTACTGAAAAGTGCATAGTAATTGAAATGATTAGAGTAATGATACCGATTTCTTGCATTTTCATGATTCTAATTTTACCCAGCGTAAGTGTTATTTTCATGACCTGAGTGTTATTGTCATTACAACTATATGACAAGTCTTCGTACCTATTATTAAAAATGAAACATAGCATTATGTGTATTGTCTTGAAGATCATTTTAAAAGGAGCAAAGTCAGTTGTTGGGATCTAATTTTAACGTCTAGAACCCTGAAAGTGAATGCCTAATTACATAGTACATAGACTTGAAGCTTAGAAACAGATGTAACAGTCATATTTCTCAAATGCCAAAATTTTCAAAGTTTTCTGGAAATTTTAAAACACTATGGGTATTGCTATTATCATATAAAACCTATTAGTTATTTGAAAATACTTTTCAAAAGCGTCTATTTTATTGTATTAAATTATTGTTCTCATTGCTGAAAAGTCTTTCCTACAGCATAAAAATCAATAGCTTCTATCTCCCATTCAGCAATGCGAGCAAACGACCTAAAAAAAAACCCGAAAATGGTATTCTTCTTCGACTGTAACGACGGCCACGACAGTCAGTCCCCGGGACACCCTGGTCAAACCATTCCACCCAGCCGCTCCTCCACACCACCGCTGCAATGTCCGGCCGTGTCGCCGCGAGTGAAATGAAAAATGTGATTGATAAAAATTAAAATGAGTGATTAATCATCTGCCATGCGCGTCCCATCTTCGCGTCACCGGCCGGAGCGCCAGAGTCGAAAGCAAGGGGACTGAAAACATTAAAGAAAACAATCCAATCAACCCGACCCGCTCCGCAAACGCGCGGCTCGAAAGTGGACGACTTGACTGGGGTGGGGTGAGCTCCAGAAAACAATTTAGCTCCGCGTGTGTCTCGAACGATTTGTGTGTATGTGTGTGTACGTGTGTGTGTGTGCATGTCTCCGGAGAGGATTAGGTTGTCTTCGGCGTGGGGTCGTTGGCTGGATTAGGTGCCGGTTGTGGAGGGACAAAAAGACTCGCTCAAGCTATGCTGTCTGATGCTGTCCGACACAGACGCACACAGAAAGCAGCACACCATCAGCAGAACAGCTATTTTGACAGCCCAAAACAAGCGATTTGCAATACGGCTGGAGCGCCACGTGCTGGCGTGTTGGGAAGAGGGCTTTTTTGCCTTGTGTCCAGCGTATCCTTCCTCCGTGGTCTACTGGGTACTTTCGGCGAAACTTACGCTGACCAATAAAGCGAGAATTAATTCGGGGATGTCGAGGTAATGTCGCTTGCGGAAAGTGAAGCACTGCTAGGACTTAAGCTGCTAGGTTTGACGATATGTTCAGCTGCAAACGGTCGACTTCGACTTCACGCCTCCACAATAACCACACCGGCTTAGCCACCGGGCAAGGTCAAAAGACGGTCCCTCGAAGAACCGACTCCAAGTGCCCGATACAGTGTGTAAAGCTAAATATTACTATTCGCTGTTAGCTATTTGACTTTCCGCGTAGTTGCGCGCCTGCAGCTTATGTTGGCATATGTCATACGTAGCAACGCCCGGCTTCAACTTATGGGTCTGGCGATCGCTCCGGTCGATCGGTGCGATCGATGTGGCTTTCATTCCCCGGCACATTCGACCCGTGCAAAAGGGCAGTGCGATTCTTCCCTTGGCCCGCGCGTGTGTTGGTTGTGCGATTGGTTCCAGCGGAGTCCGTTGCGGTTCGGGCTTTCCATCCCTGCCCTGCCACGCCCTGCCCGGCGCCCGAAGCGAGGACACGGCGTTTATCGGATTCAACGCCTTCGCCCGGGTCGGAGATGAAGATCGAACCGGACGCGCCCGGCGATCGTGGAACGCGCGCGCGCGCGCGCGCTATAAATCGGCGCAATCGCATCGATATCGATATGGTGCCTGCATAATCGAATTCAATTTTCTGCCGCACCCGCAAACCGTGGTCGTGCCCGGGGGGGCTAGTGTCCCGCGCGACCCGTGTCAACAGCTGGTCAGGAAGCCTTCGCCTTCGATTATGGCGCTGGACTTTCAGTGTGAGCGCAAAAGCAAAGGTTATCTTCGCCGAGAATGTTCTGCAAATAAAGTTAGGTTCAAGGGACGTTTCATTCTATTTTTATTGTCAATATTGATTTCATTTAAAATGTTCAAAATTATATAAATCACATGTATAAACATAGTTTGAAACACCTCTTTTATGTCAGTGGCGTTAATTAACACGTAAATCTATGCTGGCAAGCCGGATTGACCTTTCCAAAATTTGTCACGAAATACTTAAACGCACGTAAAAACCCCCACAACACCAACAGACACTGTCGTAAGCCACTCTTCTGGGGGCTTTTTTGCTCCGTTTCTGGTGCGTCCATATCGACCACCAAAACGAAGGTATTATGTTTATCACACACGGGGCGGCCGAATCTTCTGCTGTTAATAATACTTACACTTTCTCGTCGCAAAACGTCGCTCCGGCAGCAGCAAATGGTTGGTACGGCCTAGGCCCTTACCCCACCACAAACGCGGACGCCGACGCCGATCTCGTTTCGTTTTAACGCCACCATTAATCACGCCGGGCCCGTCCGGGGACCGGGAATTAAATCCCACAACGCGCTAGGTAATGGATCCGGCGACTGGCGTGTGTGTGTTTATTTGTTGATGGCTTGTTTTTGTTTTTTCCTCCTTTTTTCGCCGTACACTACAGCGTAACCGAAACTGTAATCGTTTGCAGATTATGGCGATTTCACAGTGTATGCGTGCTTTTTGGGCTTTTAAAGTGTACGATACTAATTTCGCGAGGGATGTCGCAAAATTGTGACACTATTTTTAACCACTGCCAATTGAGGTCACAAGGACATAGAGCTGACTAGTATTGGTGTTTGCTGAAGCACATTCTGGCGCGTATAATTTATTGAGCGCGTGGCATGATTTAGCGCTGCGGTCGGATTTGAATAAATCAAAGCATCAAAACGTATGGCGCACATGGAAATGAGCGCAGTTAAGCTGGCGTTAGTCAACCATCTTTAAAGAGATCACACACACACACGAAAACGTCACAAGCGAAACGAAACGGGAGCGGCGAATCTGCAAGATGTAGATAATTGGATCGGAAAGGTTGCATTTGAAAGTAGCTCCAAATTGCAGCATCGAATGTTTTTTTTCAAGACAGATTCACTTGAAATTTGGTTTTTTTTCTCTTTATTTTGATTCTTTGTCTCATTCCATTTAACCTAATAATGATCGTTTCGATTGTTTGTGAGCAGATTGGTGAAATATATTCATTCTTACCAAGATTCATCAAGTGCCTTGGAGCTCACAAATATCTTATACTTTAACAATATGGAGCCAAATGGAAAAATGGTTCAAACTTATCTTCTATTATGGATTTTCACTATTTTTTTTATAAATCGTTACACATTTTAAAACCAAAACCGTCAAAAGTTCAATTTCTTGACTTTCATTGCCTGTATAGCCTGGATAGGGAAGTCCTGCGTACGATAGGACGCGGTTCATTTGAGATTCGAACCCACAACCTGAGGTGCGTAGGACCCTGCGCTTGCGCACAGGACCATACGATCGCCCCTAATATTATACGTAAAATTATACTTTTCAAGTTCGAATTACGTACAATGAAATAATATACTTCAGGGAAGGAAAATGAATCCTCCGGTGAGGCCAACTTCTGCGACTTTCTTCATCCAACCTTTCTCCAGAAATGCACACCGTTCATCGTACAAACCGGCGTACCTGAAGTTTAATGAAAAGGTCACTGCATAGGTTAAATAGACACTTCCCACCTCCGCGGATCAACAGCGAGCAGTGCAGGGCACATCCCAGCCATGCGAGCTCCTGCCCCACGGCTTGGTGTTTCGAAGCCAGCAAATGTTTGTTTTACTTTCGGTTCGGCAAACGGACAGCACTGTGGCACTGTAATCATCCACTGCGACGGCACACTCGAGAAGGTGTAACCGTGCCCCGCGGCGATAAGGAACGGGCTTATGAACATATCAGCCACATCTGGATTAAATAAGTTATCAATTACAGATACGCGATCGGTCCGGACATCCGGAGGCTAGAATACAAAATTATGATCTCGCGAAAATCGCAATGTTTATCCCACTGTCTTGCTACGATTTTGTAGATTGCACTGAACCGGTCGGGCGCATATTTGTGTTAACAAACGAATTGTAAGGCTACATCGAGTCGAATCCTTTTCGAAAAGAAACATTTTTCGCCTCCACCTTGGTCCGGAAGATGAATAACTGGCGATGCGCAAGGACAGCGAAGCGGGGCCACCATTATCTCACCCACGCCCCCGAAGCATGACGCCTGGAAATGACCTCCGACGTGCGGAAAGCCGACGAAAGGAAATCAATACAGCATCACTTTGACTAATCGATTCATAACGTTCCCGCCGGCGGTCATCGCCGGGTCGGTCCGGTCGCGAACGCGCACCGTAAGGGCACGCGCACCGAAACCGCGGCCGGCCGTTCCGCGATAAAAGCGGGACCGCGCACGCGCATACCTTCTTGCCCTCGGTGGTGGGTTCGGGTCTCCCAGCCCCTCCCGCCGTTCGGCCTTCCTCGCGCCCTCGGTTATCAGCCGCCGATCGATCGACTTTGGGGGTGGCTGATCCGCTGGTGGTGAAAGATAAATTTCGAAACCTTTTGATATGAACCGACCGTTTTCCGGCGCACGGTAAGCGCCCGGGCTGCGGCATGCTTTCTGCGTGCTCTCAGTCGCGGCACAGCGATATACGCGCGCTGCTCGTATGATTCGATCGATCGATCGCCAGCATCAACGGCCTTTTCCCTCCGCGTTGCGTCTGTGCCGCTTTAGATTTAGCGTGAGCGGCTTGCGGCGGGAAGCGTCCGAGCGGAGGGTGCCCGTGGACCAAAGACAATACGATTAATCGATTTAATTGATTTTTGTCGTTTTGTCTGGTGTGTTCGCGGATCCCAGGAGAATTAACCCCTTCGGGGCGCGTACCCGGACCGGCTGTTGCGGGCCAATCGCACTGGCCCCGGACCTCTCCCATTTCTTTCACTCCATTTCTTGTGGGCCGCGCCACCACCACCACCACCACCGCCACCGCCGCATCTGTCATGTACGCCTTTTTTATGTTGACCCGCCAGCAGCCATCGCCGCAACATATGTTCACGGTTGTCGGCTGTCAGCATCGGACAGAAATGGTCGCGCTTTGCCGCACACTTGCACCGGTACGCGACCAGTCTCCAGTCGTATTCCATTTATCTCGATGATTGTTGCTGCGCCGGTCCTTCTCGCAAGGATAACGCGAGCCAGCTCGGTTCGGTTTATGATTCGATTTTGTGGCGTTTCGCTTTCCAATCTTCGTTCGGTGTGCCGCCGGTGTTAGAGGGAAAATTCTGTCATATTCTGGTTGTTTTTCTCCCTTCAAATGTATGCTCTTTTTCGATTAAGTGAAGATAGAAAGGAAACCGTTTTTTTAAACAATCAATTAAATCAAACTTGCAAACAGCAGAACAATAAAGCAGTAATGAATGGAAACACATACATATTTGATTCATTTCTTTCTTCAACTGTAAGCGAATGTCTACTAATAATGTTGATTGTGCTCTCGTTACAGCGGAGAGTTTCATCTAGGCTACAGTAGGAGTGAACTGCAAGGTGTATCCTGGTATCAACTGCTACACTGGGAATCAACACGGGAAGCCCAAAGCAAGCATAGACTTAGTAAGTAACCATCACCGATCTAGAGCAATTATTAGACGAGGAACAAATGGCATAAACAAAATATTTACAAATTATGTTTTAATTAGGATGAATTCTGCTATATTTTAGCTAATATATAGTTATTTGATTGATTAAATAGATGATAATTGTTCAATTTGTTTTTAGTAATTTCAAAACCGTCATTTGCACACAACCAAAAGATATTATGATAAAAACGGTTCATTACATCGTCTACAGTCATCTGATTCTGGCTTTAGAACTTTGTTCAAATCATTCAATTGAAGAAAAAAAAACATTATAAATAACAAAACATTCTTGCTTCCCCCTTCCAGTAACCCAATCGGAGCAGGACCGATCGTGCATACTGCTCGTGCGAATGCAACGCCGTCAAAGCGACTTCCTGTGGGTGCACGTGGTGCTGCAAGTACGTGACGGACAGGACTCGAACCAGCAATCGGTGATCGTGTGCACTAATCAGGTGTTAAGGTAAGCTTAGTGGCATGGTGGCACTCGGCTGATGTCATTTGCATACATTGTCCACATCCGGGTCACCGGTGGAGACAATCACGGGTGGTAAACAGGGTGACACACAAACACACATATGTTTTTTTTTCGTTCTTTAGTTCGAACAAATAAAAACCGAAACGAAACAGGAGGTCTCGTACGGTCCTATTCACGTTCCAACTCCCCCTCGGGTGGAGAGAAAGGAAAAAAACAAACAAAACGAGCAAGAAATTGCTGGCCCAAACGAGCGGAATTCGATCAATCCGATGGTCGAGCCGATTCGACCGATCGACATTCGATCATTATCGGCGCAACGAGAATCGATTGGTAACGGCGGGCGGTTCTGCGACAGCTCGACAAAACCCCCTCCTTTGATCAATGGGTTCGGGCATGGGACAAGGGAAAACACGGGCATGAAATACACGGGTACCGAATGAGCGGAGTTGCACTTCGTACCCTGACGGTTCGTCGTCTTGCGTCAGTTGAAGTCCTTTGATGGCGGGAGTATTGCTTCCTTGCGCTCTTTTGACGCGCAGTGTTCTCGGGACTGTTTCTGGACACGTGTGTGTGTGTGTGTGTGCCCTTGTGCACACAACATTTCCGTTCTCAGACCACACGCTCGCAGGAAATGATGAAATTATTGCAAATGCTAAATATCGTCGATTGCAATCGCCGCCGCGCCGCGGCTTAATGCTCAGGCCTCCGCCGTTGATGTCGTCGTCGGCAATATGTTGCTGTCAGCGCAACATGAGAGATAGAGGCGCGCTCCACTTTGACGATCTCCGCCGATCGCTCGAGTCGGTCCGGCTGCAGTTGACGGCCGGGCCTGCCGTTGATAGCGATCGGCCGAGCCCACTGGACGATGGATTTGCTTTTCGATTTTGACGTAACCGAACGGATTTATGGTTATCGGTACGCTGCCATCGGCAGCAATGTACGATCTGCCTTTATCAGCGATCTTGCGTAGGCTTCGACAACCGTAGCCCCATAAAGTGTTGCCATTACTGTAATGTGAGCTATTTTATGATCGACCGCGCCGGGCCGATCTCATTGGGGGGGACGTAAAAAAACAAGCCCGCGCGTTGTTTTCGGTACGGGCGAACCCTGCTTTAAAGTGTGCAATTAAAATTATCGTTTCGAAGTTATCAAATAGACCAGAATATCTACACCCAATACGGGACCGGAGTACACGACGGCGATCTTGATTTGTTGCTAACGATCGCGCACACGGGAGAAAGTGCACGCAGCAGCCTGGTAGCACAACAATGGCCGATTGAAACACGCAACCTGATACCCTCGCTGATCACCATCGAAAATCACTTCATTAAATACGCTCTCGAACCACGCCAAACCCGATCATAACAACATAATTACCCGCATGCTTGCCCGTTTGACGCCCGGTTAACCGTTCGGCCGGCAGGGATCCCTTCAATCACACCACCCGGACCGAAGCACGCAGGGAGCGAGCTGTGCGGCGACGTGACGCGTGTCGGGAGTCGTCGGGAGCAAATTAGCCCGAACACCGCCTGACGTGGGCTCCCCGTGGTGTGCGCGAGCCTTCCGTATCGTGACCGTATCCTTACCGCCCGGCACGAAACAAAAAAAAACACATGGCAGGAATTTAATTACCGATTCGATCGCGCATTGATATCGATTCGTTTCAGGAACCTTCGCAGGAAGGCTGCGAACCAAACGCCTGGCTGAAGGTGCCCTGCACGGGGCAGAACTTGCACGAATGGAAACCGTTGTTTACTTAACACGGCTCACGTTGGCGTCGCTTTGCACGGCTGCGTGAAAGGCTGCACTGTTAGTGCGGAGCACCTGTCCGTTCGCTAGCCGGCCGGCAGTAGCTGGGCGCAACGGAAGGAAAAATCGTGCCCGGGACAAATAATTCACACACGAACGCCGACGCGATCGATCCGCCAAAACGGTGGCCCACGATCATTGATCACTGGATGCGAGCCGTCCTGTGAATGGGGTTGCAGCGTTAGGGGGCGTACCCCTGATTTCGACTGCCTCCGCTATCGAACGATCACAGCTGCCCGCAGCAGTCAGCTACTCAATTTATGGGTTTTATTATTGATCTTGACGGAACCTGTGCAGTTTTGTAATTAATTGATCACCCCAACGGGAGTTGCGTAAGCCGTGCTTTAAGCCACATTAAGATTCGCATAGAGAGCACGAAAGACTTGAATGAGTGGGTATGGAAATTTAAGCGACGAACCCTTCGAGCAGATAAAATATTATTACATTTAACGCTCTAGGCGCTGTTTTTCGGTCATACTAATGTTCACACACTCAACAATTCTGTGGCAGTGCTCTTTTACTTCCTTCCTTCTACTTTATTACTATCTTTCCAATGACGGCCGTCACTGGAATGGACGCTGCTCTCAATTTCGTTACACGGCACAGTGCAACACAAGCGAACGAACGAAGTGAAATTGATCAACACAAAGTCACACGGAGCAGCAGTTGATCATATTTTACTTTCCCCGTGCCTTCCCTCTCCCTTCCCATACTTACTGACCACCAGTACCCTCTTGTTGTGAAGTCACATATGTAAACGCTGGCCGGATGGAAACGGTAACGCCATATCGGCCACCGATGCGAAGCTGCACTCAGTTGCAACGCGCTGGCGCATTCCACATTCCGTCCACCTCGCCGATGGTACGATTCAATCGGCGATGCACAGGTCCGAAATTGAACGCAGAAAAAAAACGAACGAAACGAAACAAACGACTCGAACCATAGTGACCGTTCGGAGGTTTCTCACATAAATAATCTAGACCACCCGGCCACATCCACCGGGGCGACCAACCGCAGCAAAACAGTACCATCGATCGATCGTTTGCCGATCGATCCGGACCGGGGCCTGCCTTTCTTGTGCCGGGTCATCCAGTGACCAGTCGCAGCGCATGTGAACCGGAGCACGCTCGATGCTTTCTTAAGATGTCTCTATATGCACACGGCAACGCGTGGATGGACGCGGCTCAAGTAGAGCCAGCCACGGCCTGCGCTCGTTCTGTACTGTGCACGGTTCGGATTTTTATTGCAATTCCGCTCGTACTAATAACGCTAACAATAATCATAATGTTGCTCCATTACTCAACCATCACTTCCTACTGGCGCACATGATAATATCTACACGCGGGCACATTTGGACATTTGTATTGTGCTGCTGCTCAGCTCGTTTGTGGTGGTGAGGAGCCCACATTTCCAGGAATCTGTTGGTGTCTGATAATCATTTTGGTTCTGTATTATTTGGAATAAGTAGAACAGAACAGAATTTTACTTTTTTATTTAGATAAACAGAAAAACGTACCAAAATAGGGTAACACTTATGGAAAGCTTTCTCATCGTCTTGCAGTTGAACTGATTGCTCAATAACTCCAGCGGGAAAAGGCTCTAAATATTCCCCTTTGGTTTGTTATTTCAAAAAGAAAAAAAAAACAATCCACTCGATTGACCTAACCCCGGGCCATTTCATCCATTCCAGCGCGTCCTTGAGGCACGTATTTAAACAATCTGATTGCTGGACAATAAATAAAGTGTTATTAAATATAAATACATTTGCAGCCGTGTGCCCGGTGCCGCGGATCATAAAAAAGCGCAGCGATGCACAAATGAGACGGAGCGGTCGTTCGTTTTCGATCCGCCCCGATACGCGGCGTGAGGACATGGACATGGAGCCGGCCAATTCCACCCAAAGGGGGGGCGCGCGAATGAAAAATCGTCAGATGATGAGGTCGACCACTTACGGTTTCGAGCGAGAGCCGCGGTTCGGTCCTTTGGCCACTTGCTACCCGGCGCAATTGGTTCTGCTGCCCGGTGCTGGCGGCTTAACCCGCCCGACGGCCATTTAGTATCATTTTTTCACAATTTATCTCTCCATGCCGCCCGGATTGAATGTGAGCAGATGCGAGCGGTCGAGCGCGCGCGCGCGCGCCCTCACCTCTGGCGCGCTGTGTTGCGGCGGTAAAATATAGGTGATGGTTGATACAGCTGTTAAAAACGCAAAACACGCCCGAGTGCTATCACTGCACTGGTGGGTTTCGCTTTCCCGCTTCCAGACGCGACGGTGTGCGATTGCACTGTGGAGAGTAAAAGGTAACAAAATACAACATAAAATAGCCTGCACCGGACGATGAAGATTTGGGCGCGAAGTGCATCACACCCCGTTCGGCAACGAGCGCAACATCGTCCCGCTCATGCAAAGGACACCTATCGGCGATCTTTTAATAATAATTCCTGGTGCCTGCCCGCGCTGTCCGCCGATCTCCGGTGGGGGCTGTCTCGCTCCCTGTCAGGAGGGTAATAATTTGGATGGAACCGCGCCATCACTTCCACTGCTTGCGCTACCCTCGGCGTCGCTTTATTCATTAACATCTCGGCTCGCGGTGCAATATGCCACACAAAATTACCCCATCATAAACTATAATCGTTTCCGCGCGGGCAATGCAGACCGGACCGGCGTGCACGATGCACGCAGCAAAGTATTGGCCGAGTGCCGGTGGGAATCTGTCGAGGAGGGGGAGTTCCAATAAGGGCCAATCCGAAATTGACGTCAATTACCGCGCGGAGAATTAGAAATGGCCGGTGGAAGCGATTAAACAAACACAATTATTGTGTTGCTGCCTGCTTTATGAAGGGGCAAATCTGTGCTGTTTGCTATTTTTTCGCCAATCACATTGTTACAGGGTTAGTTTTAATTGAAAATACTTCGAAAAATCGAATACTTCGAAAATACTACGAAAATTAGTGGCTCCTTCTACAGTTATGGTCAGAGGAACCTTATACTTATGATAAAATTTCGGATGCATTTTGGGTGTCAATTGACACCAAGAAGAGTACTTATGGTATTTAAGTTGAAATTTTCATCTTTTTTCAAATTTTTTTCATTTTTTTTTTCAAAGGCTCTTTCTGTTTCTTCTTGTGATGCCTGCCTGATAGGCGTGATAAAAATCAAAATTTTCCGAAGAAAACTATTGGTTCGTTACTTTCCCAGTTTTTAAAAGGGTCAGAGGAAACAATACAGAAGATAATGATCGCTAAGAAAATTTGCATAAAAATCACATTCAAACTGATTCGTTATGCCATCTTTTTTGTTTTATTTGTTAAACTAAAATGTACTGAATATAATATTTTGAAAGATATTTAAAAACAAAGAAACTATACAAAAACTGAGCAAAACATATTCATAAAAACAAACACAAGGATAGGCTACAATATAAACAAAAAATTAAAATAATTCGCGAGACAAAATAAATAATATCGAACGGGTGAATTGGCACCAAAACTGACAGCTAGGTTTCAAATATATATACATTTTAAAGAGCTTCATCATCTTTGAAATTTTCTAAAACCGTATAAAAGACCCGCATTTCTGTAGGACCAATCGTCTTTTATGCCATCGAAGCTCAACGCTGCACAAGTGTCAAATGCCCTTTAAAATGATTGTTAATGTTGAACATGTTCCTACATTCCATCACCTCTCCGGGGAACATCGTTTAAAGCATGTTATAAAATACCACCATTCGGTCATCATTCGTCCGCGCCAATCTTCTCGCAGCAAAGTAACGAAGTGTTCGTCCGGGCCGACCGCCCGTCATGCATGTGCCGCCGTGCACTCGCGAACGCCGGATAGTTCGCGCTAGCTCTGCAAGCAATTCCCTCACCCGCCGCAACGACTGAGTGCATTGCAAATGAGCTGCAGCACGAACGAGCACCAGGCGGCTGCACCGCAATGATGAATTGGCGTAAAATTTGATAGCAAACGTGTTCGTGGTCGAACATTGCGAACAGTGCTCGCTTCCACTGCCGCCGTCGATGAAGAAGCGCCCGCCGCTCAAACTCAACTCCACCCGAAACCAGTGCTCTAATTTCTATTCCTCCCGCGAAACGGTTCGAGCCCCGTTCGGATCGGTGCTGATCGATTAACTGGTCATTCTGGAGGGAGATATTTGTTTTTCCGCGGCCCGGCGCGGATGAAGCACGAAGCATCGCTCCACTGGATGTCGGGTGGTGCCCGGTCGACTTCAAGGGAGCGAGCAAATTTACAGCCTTATCACTCGCGGCCGCGTCCGGGCTTCTCGCAGCGCTGAGAAAACTGACATAATTATGGTACGGAAAATTTCTCACGTTCGCCGCGGCGCAGGTTAAGGTAACGTGGCCATAAAAAAGCGGGAAAGCGGAATGGCGGACAGGCAAGCGACGAACCGGACCCGGTCGCTGGGCAGGAGTCAAGAATCCGTGCTCTGGATCAATGATTTGAATTATTGCACACTGCGCACACAGTGGGCTGCCGGCGAGTGTTCGGCGCTTAATCGCAAGGGAAGCGCGAAAAGCGCATCCTTTTCTGCTGCCCTACACGTCCGTGGCGCTGTCGCTGGATTGACTAAGATTGAGGTTAGCTTGAAATAGAACAGGACCAGCCCTAGCCGCGCCAGTGCGCGCCCATTGGAGGTTTAGTTTGAGAATAAAAACACACACTTTATAATTACAGCTGGAGCAGCACGGATTACTTTCCGTTTCCATTCCGCAACGTGGAGCTACAGGCGGTGCAAGATTCCAAAGTGCGCACGGAGCGCGACGTGCGTAGTGGAGAAAAGGGCACGCAGAAATAAAATGAAACCCTCGGCAAACGCGTACGCCGTAAGATTTATTGCCAAAAGCAGGTACTTAAGGCACATTAAGCAATGTTTTTGCATCGTATGAGCGCTGGGACCCGGGCGTAATGCGTTGACCGGACCAGTGCGCCCTGTGTATGTGTGTGCAACGGTCGGAGCATTCTGGAGAAGGGAGCAGCTTCAGCATAAGGGTTGCTTTTTAGCGCTAAAACCGGTCCGGTGCTACAGTTCAAATTATATTTTAAAAAGCCAACTGTCTATCGCACATAAGCCTACCCGGGAAACTTTTATAGCACATGGGAGCTTTATTAGACTGAATCTTTTGGAATCTGAACAGCGTTCCGAATCCGCCTGCACATGCGACATTGTACGATGTCGCTGTAAGGTTCATGAACCCTGGAGGTGATCTTTGGGCGGCCCAAAATCGGAACGCAGATGATTTACGAGCGAGGCACAAAGTAGCATTTCCCAGGCGCGCGCGCGCGTTCTATCTGGGTGGACTATGGGTCGATCTGCCGATTCCTTACCGTGCTCCGTCATAGGCAGACATAGGTGGAATCGTTGAATCGCTGGGCAGCGAAGAAGTGAAGTGAGCGAGGAACGGAAGGAAAATTTGCATACAAAACCTTTTCCTTGCTGTTTGTTTGTTTCACTTCCCAGGGCGAAATAAATTCCCTTTATGTTGGACGTGGATGAGCTGCGATCTTGTCCTGCGACAGGTCGAAAGGTTACATTTATTGCGGATCGCCAAGACTCCAAAACGGTGCACCCAAACTTGCACACGCGACAAAGCAGAACAAATGAAATGCACTGTGAAACACAATCACGAATCACGGTTGCGATCGTTGTGGCGTAGAAAGAGAGAGAAAGGGAGCGTGTACGTAGAAACGAGGATCCACTAAACGGTCGTACGAAAATCATATTGCACACGCGTGCGCGTACTGCTCTTCTTTTGCTTGTCTTCCTTTCTTCGAACGTTCGGTGCATCCGAACGCAATGTGGGGTTATGTTTCGGGATAAGGGGACGAACAAAAACCGGTAAAGAAAACTCACCCGAGACAATACTGACAATGGACGATTTATTTTATGTGACCAGCCTGCTCTGAAACTAAAGCAGCCGAAGCTTGGAACGTTTGGATAATCCAAATTCGCATTGCGTAAAAGTGTGGGAATAACTGCGCCCGCTTTAGCGCGACGAGAACGGCCCTTTACTTATGCGTACGACCGTGCCTTCCCTTCTGTTTTGCTTGTCTTTCCAGCGATCGGGAAGCGTCCGTGATGCTGTCCAACTCCTGGCTCTACCACTACTATACCGTCCAGTCGAAGATGCAGTTCGGCATCCCGTTCGAGGGCGCGACAAGGATACCACCGACCGCTCCGTACTACAGCTCCACCGCGACCAGCCACCAGAGCAGCCATTCGCCCGGTGGCAGCACAGTATCTGGCACGATGTCTGGAGGGACGTCGGGCGGGACTCTTACGGCCACTGGGCTGCAGACGCACGGGTACGCGACACCGCACCATCATCTTCCGGCGTACGGTTACCATTCGCCATCCGGACAGCATCATAATGGCGGCTCGACTACACCGATGCTGCACGGTCATCTGCACCAGCAGCAACAACAGCAGCAGCAGGTGAATAATGGTGCACTAGCGACGGGTGATGAGTACGGCACGCGTCCGTACGGATTTCGGCTGGATTCGACGGGTCAAGCGGTAGACTTTAGCGGAGGTCATCCCACTCCACCGACGTCAGCCCCGCCGGTGATGCCAAACCCGGTAGCTATTCCAATCCCGGTCGTACAGGTAACTCCGCACATTCGTTGCCACAACGGAGGTGGTGGTACCGGAGGCTCTTCGAACAGCGAGGGAACCGGCAGTGGGACGTCCTCCAATAGTCATCAAGCAGCGAGCAGCGCTAACAGTGATCGTCACAATGGGACACCTCCGGCAAAAAAGCGCAACATCAATCGTTTGGAACCGATCTACATTCCTGAAACCGGTCAGTCCGAATCTTCCGAGAGCTCCACGGTGGAGTTGCAGAGCTCAAGTTCCACAGCGCATCACGCTCATGATCACGGAGGAACAGGAGTCAGCAATGGATTGAACAGTCTCAGCAACAGTTCTATCGATAGTAGTGGTGCTCTTGGGAGCAGCGGTGGTGCTCTCACCGGTGGTAATTCCGGAAGTGGAGGTGGTGGGGGAGGAGGAGGAGGAGGATTACAAACAATGATACAACTGGGAAACCGGACGAGTATCGGTAGACTTCACCCGAAGTCGGCCATGCTTCCCACAACCGTCTCTAACCTCTCCAGTGAGCCGACCGACTTCATGGAGCAGTGGAACCCAAGTCCTCCGTGGTCCGATACCACCGCCCAGAAAGTGCCCGACATATCGCACCAGGAGCTGTCGCCTTACATGACCACAACACCTCCAACACCCACCAGCGCCCCCCATCAACATCACAACGGTGGCTTCCCGACGGCGACCACCTTCTCGTTCGACTGGATGCCGGAACAGTTTGTGCCGATCGCAACCGACTGCACGGGTACGCTTGTGCCCGCTGGTGCTATCTCAGCCGTCTCTCAGTCCGTTTCCGGAACTCCTTCAATCTCCTGCCTCTCCACCAACGCTGGCCACAGCTCGGTAGTGGGCAACGTCGGTTGTGTGCTTCCTCCAAACTGTCTCACCCAGGATGGTCTTCCGATCCCAGGGCTGTCGATTCCAATGCCTGTGCCGCTTCCGATACCTCCACCACCGTGGCCATCGGATCATCGGTTGCTAGCACTGGAGGGAGCATCGGGACCGGGCACAACATCTTCCGCGACCGGAGACAGTGGATCAGAGCGGAAGCCCCTGGACGAAAGCCATGGTGCACACGATCATCATCAGGATCAGCGAAGATCTCACTGAACGGTTGAAACGGATAGCCGCATTTATTATTTATTTCGCGACATACTTTGATAGCAATGTATAGATTTACGTAAGTTTAAAAGTGTTCACAAGAATACATCTGCTGTACATCTTCCGTATCAGTATTGTTATTAGCAAGGTTTTTCAACGCGTCCGATCAGTGTAGTTAGTGCCAATGATTGCGTTTATCGGTGCATTGCACGTAGAGTTAATTTATTGTATGTGTTTGATACAGTTGTTAGTCCAAATGAAGCTGAGCCTGTTAGTGGATTATCCATTTTATTTCGTTGGCCAATAATTTATTTTTCCAATAAGATATCGTAAGCTGCAGCAATCTTAGTGGATTCGCTGTAATTAGAAAGGCATTCTTTAATATATTTTTAAACGGTTGATAATTATGTATATAGAAATAAATGCACATCGAATTAAATGAAACTCCTAATTCCTACATTAAATGGCACAATGAAAACAGTAAGCTAGCATAATATCCGTCCAGTTTGTTAACGATTGTATAAATATTGTGGAAATTATCTAGACTAAAATATTTTACATTCTGTAAGTTTGTTATACTAATGTAATTTTCGAAAGACCGAAGGCAATGATAAAACAGTAAATCAATCGAGAAAAAAAATCGACTATGTTTATATTGTTTTCAATCCGACTCTTCCCAAAGCATCCGAAATTACGTATATTCAAACAGGTAAGCGTATCATATTGTTGTTCTAACATCGTTTGAATGATTGGATCTCTTTAAATTGTTTCCAAAACATTTTTTAATGCTGCTCTTCTGTTTATAAAATGTGCGGCATCCACTTTCACTGATTTCTTTGAATTTGTCATCCAGCGCGACCACCTAAGGGTTGCTATGTTTCCATCTAACCGGACCACTCATCCATTGAGCGCCCATAGTGAGTGCCTTTTGTTGTCGAGCTGTCAGTTCGATTTGTAAACAAAGCGCATGCGGTTTTCTCGTTCGGTTGTGTTTTTTAAATTAAAAAGTGTTTTTTGAGCATACAATCGTGTTTATTACGCGCAGTTTATATTTTGTGCCGAATCTACAATGAGTTTCGCCGGCCCCAAAGAGATTATAGCCGAGGGAGACACGGTCGTGCTGTATCTGACGCCCGCGCTGATGCACACGATCGACGCGGTGCCTCAAATCCGCAACAAGAAGAACGAAACGATCGATTACGTTTTTCAAACGAGCTTCGGTGCGTTGAAGGTGCGCGATCTAATAGGTGTGCGGTACGGTGCGCGCGTTCAGCTCACCAAAGGCTGGGCCCACGTCCTACAGCCGAATCCGGAACTGTGGACGCAAACGCTACCGCACCGCACGCAAATTCTCTACACGCCCGACATCAGCATGATACTGTACCAGCTGGAGGTGCGTCCCGGCAGCGTCGTGATCGAGTCCGGCACCGGGTCCGGATCGCTTTCGCACTACTTTCTGCGCGCGATCCGTCCCTCGGGCCACCTGCACACCTTCGACTTCCACGAGGAGCGTGTCGCGAAGGCGCGCGAAGAGTTCGTCGCCCATGGGCTCGGTGATAATGTGACCGTGCGGCGGCGGGACGTGTGCGAGCAGGGCTTCGGCGACGAGCTGGACGGTATCGCCGATGCCGTGTTTCTCGACCTACCGGCACCGCAGCTCGCCATCCCGCACGCGGCAAAAGCGCTGAAAAATGAAGGTAAGCTACCCCCAATTAAGCAACCATAATGGATTTTCTTCGCGGCCGACCGGCCGACCGCACGCCCGTCCCGACCAGGGGCGGGTAGAAAAATCGCTTTTAAATCTGTTGCACCGACAGTAGTCCTGGTGACACATGGTGCTAACAATTGGTTCGAACACACCCCACGGTTGAACCTTCCTGCATTCTACAGCGCGCCACGGGTGCCCTTTCCTTGACCCGTGGGGTACGTATTCAGTTAACAATTAATTTTACCGGCACACCGTATGGTATGATTTATCGGTGTGCCATAAATTACTTGTGACGCATAAACGATCCCGACTGGTTTCGAACTTACACCACACGGCGCTGGAAGACGCAAAAAATAGCGTTGGCCCCGCACCGTTCTGCATACTATTTGGAGCTGAACGCATTTTGATTGTGCGCGAAATGGCGTTTCACGTGTAGCACGGTGGTCTGCTGGATGATCGCGAAATTGATTCATTATAAAAGAAGAAGATAAAGTGCAAGAACTGTTTAGCGTGCTCGTGTCGGTCGCATAATCGGGTAAGAAAGATATCAACGAAGCCACGGTATGGTTTCCGTGTGATGAATTGGAAGCAGTAACGAAACAAGCAGATCGTGCAAGGTGCTTTCATTCGATCGAAATTAGCGTATATATGTAAAACGTATGATCGTGTATGCTATAAGGCACGAAATATGGTACGATAATTAGGAAAACCACGAAAAGTAACGTAGATTCTTAATACCTGCTTTAACACCTGCGGAATATCATAAATGAAACATACTTTGAATTGAAATCTATCGGAATATTTGACTTTTTTTACAGTATACTTGGCGCTATTATTATATTAAATTATTACGTCCAACGTTTTCTTAAAAAAATCCTTGCTTCTGGAATGAGCTGGAAACGTTTCAGCGCATAAGAATGTAATTTATTAATAAAAATCCTTCTGAACACATTGAAGGTATTCATTTCCAATCTAACATTCCTTCGCGACATTACTAGTATATCAAATTAGATGTTTAAAATCTTACATTTTGTTATCAACAATAACATGTTATTATGAATATAATACATTTGATTTCTGTGTTACTGCGAGAACACTAGCATAATATTTTAGCCGACATTGTATTCGAGTATGATCCTGAACAACCAATGCATTGCTTCTTACCTTTCGTCGTAACGCAAGCAAGAAAAAAACACACCACAAGCTAACTGCAAAGAAAAAGTCTGTTGTGCGCTGCAAACGAAGCTATTGATACTACGCGCCCGATCACCCGACTGTGTTCCAATCTGGCTAATGAATAAATATTCTGCTACTTGTCTAGAATCGGTTCCTATTCCAATATCAATCACCACGTCTTGCACCTGGGCCGGTGGAGCGAACCGGCGCGTGTGTTTTCCCGCTCGAGACGGACGGTGGCCGTGGCGGCGAGCCATGATTCAACGCCCAGCGCAGCGGTCCTTTGAACTTGCCTTTGAAGTGCAGATATGGTTAAATTACGGGTTTTTCTTCCCCGAACGCCCCGTTCCACCGCTTCCCCTCCCTCGCCGTAAAAGTGTACGGGCGGTCACTCTGGCCAAATTAAGCAAAAATGAAAATTGCCATCATCTATTAGCCCGGTCGCTCAGATTTGCATACACTTCCTCTACGGGCGGTGGGTTGGATTCTTCGGCTACGGCACCACGTGTTCTTTTCCTTCAAATGAATGCGAAACCAACAAAAAAAAAACACCGTCAGTAAGCAACACTGGGCGGCACAGTTGACAGCATAGTACCCCATAGTGCAGTTCCGATGTCCTTTACCGGGTTCCGTTCCCTATCTGCCGTCAAAACCATCAACCGGTGTGCAACGGGATAGGGGTGAACGTGCGAAACCCGGTACGTACGCCGCAGGCCAGAAGGTGATAAAGAAAAGAGCGCAAAATCCGCGCGCGCGCCCGCGCGATCCTGGCGGACCGAGGCAGCCGGGCGCTATTCATCTATTCAACAGTCACCCGTTCACACTACTTCGGGCCAGGTTCGGGAGCAGCGAGCGAGCGCACGCGTGTGTGGCTTGGTCAGCCACCCCGCTCCCTACGTGCGTCCACCCCCCCATCCGCCCAACTAGGAACACAGAACATGCGGTGTTTTGCGGTGGTAGAATTTATGTACATTGTCACCCTTCCCCGTGGACGAATGGCGTACCGGTGACACAGCTCTTGACACCCTTCGGTACGGTTGCGCCCTGGAGCCGGGAGCGTTCCTGTGGGCGCGTGGGGAATACATACAGCGGGTCTCCCCCCCCCCCCCCCCAGTCTCAATCCTGTCCCGGTCGCTTTGAAGCGGTCCAAAAGGGAGACGGCGTACACAGGGCTCGGGAAGTGTGTTTTGACTATTTCTGGATCTTGGTTCTCGAAGGGGAGGATGGAAGAAAGGCCCGCGTGATGAAGCAAAACCCCGAACATAATTCTTGCGGTGGCGTAGCAGTTTGTCAAGCGGCAATTGAAATGGTCCACTTTACATCCGTCGTTACGGCGAATGCCGCCATAATCCACCCAGGAGTGGGATAGGTGTTATATTGTTAAATTGGTTAAATTTCTGTTTAATCAATATTTTGTTTTGTACGTTATATGAAATTAATTATTCATTATGCTTCAGTTTTACTTCTTGTTAAAATTCTTCGAAGGTGCATTAATTCCAAAGAGGGGAAAAACGTTACGTTTGAAAGGAATCAAACTTCGATGTCCGAAACCACAGTATGACTCAATGGGAATCAATGGAAATTCGCACACACACACAACACCACTCGGACGTAGATCGCGTTTGTTGAATGGCGCGATTAATTAATTTTTATTTTCATGTCACACCAGAAGCCAGCTGGACGAAGCATCGTCCAGCATCGTCGTAGTCACCCGGGGCAACCTCGTGCGGCAAAGTTGAAAAGGAATAATCCCTTCCGAGGCCCACGGCCGCCGCATGGGGACATCGATTTGGACACATCGGTTTTGGGGCCACCGAGAAGAAGGAAGCCGAATGGAAGCGTACAACCGATCGCTGTGGCAGCGACATGCTGTTTTCGAGTCGACGAGCTCGCCGTTGACAAGCTGCCCTGTGTGTGTGTGTGTGTGTGTGTGCGACTGTTCGTTCGTTGCGTCAAAACATAGAAATCACCCGCACACGCCAGCGCTCAATGGCCAATTGTTTCGGCCGATAACGGATGGACACCGAGTGCCAGCGAGCGTGTGGCTTCGATCGGTGAAGGGAGAGACTAGTCACGGCAGTCCCGGTGTGTGGGAGCGTCAACATCAAATCACACCTGCCAGCCGGCAAGCGTTTTGCAGACCGAGGGGACACGGAGCGACGATCGGGATTTATCGACGAAAGCTCGGAATGGTTGTGTTGACACGCCGGTGTCTACATTGGTGGTCGCACGCAGCCAGCACTGCAAGCCGCCATGTCCATTTTGTGTCGGGTTATGAAAGTTGCATCTTTGCCAGCACATGCTGCAGTGTACGATAGCTATCTTTATGCTGCTCTCTCGTACCTCTGCGTTTTACGCAAAAAGTGATAGTTTCAACAAGACCGTCGAATTTATTAAATGGAGAATGAAGACCCATTTGATCGGAAGAACCTCGTAGGATTTGCCGGCAACGCGTCTTGATTATTCGTTCGGTCCAAATGAGCCGCGCGAGTTACGCACGACGCTCGAGAAGCAGCTTCGTCTTGCGCTACCCTAGACGAAGTGAGCGCGCACACTCGCGGGAGACGATCGATTCGTCCCGATGGTGAATTGAATGATTTATTAACAAACCGCCGTTTCCGCGGACCATCCGGTTACCGGCTTCGACCCGAGCGGCCGGAGTCGGAGTACAAAGTCGGTGTCAGGTTGCCGTTGACCGGCCGGTACACGACGCTTGTGCAGCCGCACTTGCAAAGATCAAAGACTCCGGAGACGGACGGCTCCCCGTCCCGTTGTGACGCACCAATGAAGATTGTTTCGTGTGAATCAAAGCATCCCGGTGGTGGCTGGAAGGAAACGTTTTCCTGCATTCGCAGTGAAATTGGCCCATGGCTGACCGCGATTGTAAGCGGAGAGCGGAGTCAGTAGTAGGTCCACCAGGACGGCAGGTCAAACATCGGCAGGAGGTTCAAATGTCGCACAGAGCGAGGGAAAGGCAGGGCCCGGTGGGATTACTAGTTCGTTTTTCCTTATAAAGACATACAGAGAAACGCTAACGGAGGCGCCGCCGCTCTAGCTTCGCGCTGGACAAATGTCAGCTTTCGGTAGTAGGAGCTTTTCCTTGGGACGCTGGGAATCTACCTGTGGCGCAAACGTTCGGAGAGTGAGTGTAGTGAGCCGTACCCACTGTTGTCCACTGGCCTATCTCCAATAGCAGGCAAATGGTGCCCGAGTTGTATACATTTATCACCCGGCGTGTTATTACACTAGTAAGTACAGGTTTTTACACACCAATATCAGTCGTCAATGGCATGTTTATTGCCTCAAGCGGACTGACAACTTTAACTCTTCGGTTGTCGAAGAGATTTCCAATTCCATTGCCATAATTTGCAACACTTTACACAAAATTGCATGTTTGAAATCGGATAGTTTGTGATATATTTCAAACTACGTTAGGATGGGTTTCAATACATATTGTTCGTTAAAAACTAAGTGTCCCTTCCTTTGTCCTGGTTACCGCCTTGACACTTACTCCCTGTACGTATCTTCCGCGAACTATAGTTTCTGTTCGGTTTCTCTGAACTAATGACTGTTATCGTTCACTTCTCACGGTCGCCTAGCTTCCGACAAGAACGGTCATTATGTTTGTGGTGACAGTTGGTTAGTCGAATCTGACACACATTTAGCTTCTTCAAGCTAAACTTTAGCAATCAATAAGGGATTTGATGGTATGACGACACCACCAGCAGGAGGTTGCGTAATGAAAACCACCACAAGAACGGTCTTACCATATACAGCACACAAAACTCCCAGCATGAAAACGCCGCATCGGAACATTGTCAACCGGACAGAGGACGACCGTCCGCATCACTTCCATTTCCGGATCATATCGTGGCTGATCGAAGTACCGGAAACTACTGCTACTGCGCGCAGTAAAACACTGATCATGTGAAACAGTCTTCTCTCAGCCCTTCTTCTCAGTCTTAGGATACGGTAGAACCAGCTGCGAGTACGCCATACCCACCGCCATCAAGTCTAACGATGTTGACAGATAATTTATATCACTTTACGTCGGTCGTTTGCGCAGGGAACGCAAACAAAAAAGCGACACACTAATAAGAAGAGATTGATCGATTTCTGATGAGGACAGGTTGACGGATAGATGCAGGGGAAGGAGGGATCATTCGCAACAGACGAGCCTCCGCGGTTGTGGATCGGATGAAATTTGCGATTATTTATGTGCATATTTTAAATCCCACTGCTGCTACCGTTCTGTTTGTGGTGGTTTGAAGGTGCGGATTTGTGGCGTAGGACTGTGAACTGCTGTCAAGTGCACCGAAATTTATACGCACCTTCCCAAAGAACGGGTCGGGATCGATTTCGACAAGAAGTGAGCGGGAACACACACACACACACACAGACAAAAGTTCAACTGGAAGCTTGGTTGATCTGTTGAACGCGCACTCTTTGGAGGCCTCCGTGTAGAGGTGCCGGAAGGCGCTTCTAGCACAAGAACAGATCAGCCACAACATGTGTCAAGAGTTAATGCACGAATCGCAAGGGAGGAAATGGATTCCTGTTGCATCACTCACACGTAGTCAAATTGATGCAAATTTATGTTCTAAAGAAATGGGAACGATCAGTCAGTACAACTCTGTGTTTGATTCGTGGGCTATTAGTTGAAATCGTTGCGGTTTCATTCAGACAACATTTCCAGAGAACTTTTATTGACGCGAAAAGGAAGATTCCCTTTTCGTTCGCCAAATTGTGGAAGTGAATTTTGAATGAATTTCGACCCTCCATTAGGCATCGTATTCGCGAGCCGCTGCCAAAGTTCAAAAGTCCAGTCCAGTGGGCACGGATACGGACGCGTCAAAGAGCTCACGTTCCTCCGAGCTCGCTCTTCCCACCCTCGGTGCTGTTTCATCTGTCAGTGGCTGTCCGATAACGATAATGAGACTGCCACTTCGTTGCATTATTCATGGCGCACTTGCACGAGCCCATTCGTTCGCCCATCCCGTAAAGGGACGGGGTCAAGCCAGCCGGACGAGAAGTGAAAGCTGAGCGAAACAGAGAAGAAACAGAGAAAAAAAACTCTCCGCCAGGCAGTCTGCGAAATCGATGTCGAAATCGTTAAAATCGCCAATTGGATGAGAATTTGGATAGCGCTGTAGGTAGCAGCAGCTGGTGATGGTGGCGGTGATCGGTTAAAGCTCATGCCAATCCTGACGTAGGGGCAGATTTATTGCCCGCTATCCCATCGACGCTCCGCAGAGGTGCGCAGAAGCGAGCCAGTAGTTGGGTTTCTTTCGTACCTGCGTTACTGCATTAATTGACTTCCAATTTGGAACAGGTGTCAGCATTGGTTGAGGTACACGATGACGATGTGTTGCATGGGTTTGCGACAAACGTCATGCGCAGAATGTGTTTCGTGTGTCGCTTTGCATACAACAGTGCGGTAGAATCGTGCTCTGTGGTCAATTCAGAGGTCCTACAACTCGGTGGTGTCTAAACGCAAATAGATAATCTAAATTCGTGCATTGATCCTGCTTTTTAGTTTATTTTATTTGAAATTTTATGAAATAGTATGTAGTAAAACCAATGAAATCGATGAATTCCACCTTCCAAAAAGGATCCAAAAAAGAGGTTTAGATTGGTGTTGCGTACATCTGATTCCGCGGTTAATGGAGCTCCAATTAATGCTGAATTAATTAATGTGAAGCTTACTGATGTGTACATTCTAGAAGTCATTTGTGAGGGCAGAAGGTCCTGAGATAATTCGTTTCTTGCAAGGTGTTGATTATCTCCTTCTTACTTTGTTGTCCTCATCGTAAGAAGGAAGTTAAATACTTACAAAAAATGCCTTCAACTATTTTATTGAACTTCAATGTGAAATTCAATTTGTCACTTGTTTTTCGATTTCAATTCAACATCATTACCCTCACACCTAACATTGTCTTCTCATTCAGGTGGCCGCATTTGTTCGTTTTCACCCTGCATCGAACAGTCGATGCGTGTGTGCGAAACACTCGGAAGCTGTGGCTTCATCGAGGTGCAAAACATCGAGGTGCTCCAGATCGAGGACATCGTCCGCACGCGCAACGTGCCGGTAATGGAGCTCGATTTCCTCAAAACGAAGGTACGTTGGTAAGCGTTTGTACGACAATCCCATCCACTCACTCAATGTGTGCTCTCCCATGATGTTGCAACAGCGAACGGAGGGCGAGAAGGATGTCAAAACGCCACGGGAGAGCAAGAAGTACATCACCTCCACCGCCCCGAACACGATGGCCGGTCACACGGGCTACTTAACGATTGCGGAGTTGCCGCCGCTCTTCGCACGGTAACGATAGGCGGCCGATTGCATCAAACACCGGAAGTACAGGAGAGACTGGAGTGATAAGTTTGACGTGAAACTTTTTCCAAAACAATAAAAAAAAACATGATTACGCGCATTACGCGGAAACGAACGAGCACGAGCCCTTTTTTGTACACTCTTTCCAAACTGGGCACCGTCGAGAGAAAGATTAACCTTTCGGAATATTTCCACCTCGGTTTCAATTGTCGTTCGGCGATCGTTGCAAAGTGTAGTGAAGCCGTCTCTACATCATGCAGCTGTGCGTTGGCGTTGTGCTCGGTACGCTCGCTGCGTTCCTCGTACTGCATAACACCGGTGTGAAAGGCTCACTAGTCCCACGTCCATGCGTCTTCCAGGGAAACCCGTGGAAAAGATTAAGTTCTATCAGCCGCAAGGCACGCCTTGTATCGATGGTTGGTGAAACTACCGGCCACAACCCGTTCAACACCTTCCCGTCCATGGAGCGGTACGGGAATTGCATCGATGTGTACTTCAGCTACATACACAATACCGTCAACGTAACCGTCGTGTGTGATCGTTATCGTGGTCGCTTCTTAAGGCCTGCCGCGAGCGCATCGATCGAAGGGGAGCTCCAGATGTGCCCGCGGTACGAACCGAGCGTCCGATGGCCAATGGTGAACTTGATCTATCTCGAGTACGACACGCACCGTTTCGAGCTGAGCAGCTGTGTGAAGTTGAACGCAACGCACTCGTACTACGGGCATCTGCTGCTGACGGATCAGACCGAGACGCGTGCTTACCTGACACCGAACCAGCTGCCCATGTGGCGCCAGAGGATGGAAGACTCGGACGCGATGTCCTTCCAGTTCAATGGCAGTTGCGGTGAGTGTAATTTCCGCAACGAGTACTCTGTGCTCGTGATCAGCATAGGCCAACAGCTGGAGGAAGACCCTTTGGAAGATAAACGCTACTGCACGGACGGACGCTTGCCGAAGAAGAACGACACTCAGAACCGTACCGCGCCAGAACAGACTGCGGCCATGGAATGGGGCGGAACGGTAAAGCTGCTCGTCCTGCCAGTGATCCTGTTGTTCGTGGTTGGATTACTATTGCGCTACTGTCTGCGCAACCGGGAACCAGTGTCCGTTGCACCAGCGGCAATAACGAAAGAGAATGAGTTAAGGTCAGCTTCGCAGAGACATGTAATTTAAAGCAAAATGGTCGGAATTTCATTCCCATCAGTTCAATACTATCAATTGAGTTCAGAGTGATTGATTGTACAGTAACCCTTGAATTCAACCAGATCTAGCATCCGAGCAACCAGCAGGGTCCGAGTTAAGTGCTGTTAAATAAACCGTTCAGTCCTGTTCTAGCCACGAGTAGATGTGTTTTCTTTTCATTTGTGTGTTGAGTTCACAAGCAGTCCAAACACTTTGGCCGTATTGTTGTGCAAGTATAACAGTTTATTTCAATACGAACCTTAACAAAACACATACGATACTGGCACGACTAGAACCAGGGATACCACCCACTGTATGCAATTCCCAGCAGCTTCCTGTCGGTGGCCATCTCCAGCAGCATCTCCATCTGCAGCTCCGTAGAAAGGTTCCGCGCACCGCCGGCCTTTTCCGCCTTCGCTTGGCTTACCGGAGCCGACGCATTCACCAACGCCAAATATCCCGCCAGAATCTCATGCTGCTGTGCCACAATACCAAACTGTAGTTCGTTTGCCAGCAGCTGCTTCGGGTTGGCGCCGTCCAGCTTCTGCAACACCATATCGACGCGCTCCCGGGGGTTCCACCCGCGGTTCGACCGATGGGACGACCCTTCTGCACTCCGTTGTCGGGCCGCCTTCAGCCAGTCGACCGTCGGTTCGCGAACAAACACTTCCAAGCACGCCCTGAGCAGTCGGCGGGCATCCCGCAGGCATTGGAGCGTGTACATGTGGCACTTCTGCAGGACACCCGGCAGGCGCATCGGATCCATCACCCCGACGAACTGGGGCGTAAGTCGGAACGGAACCAACTCCGGGACGGGAAGATCGCGCGTACCGGCCCCGAACGCTATGCCGAAATCCACACCGACCAGCCTGCCGGTCGCCCGTTCCAGCACGATGTTGCTGAGATGTCGATCGCCTATCCCGAGCGCCCAGCAGGTAACGTTCATGGTAGCCAAACTCTTGGCGAAGTTCATCCGCAACCGGTAGAAGGATTCGGGGGAGGCGGCCATATCGTACAGTGCACGCTGCAGTGTGTTCTCGCGGATAGTTTGGGCTAGCTCAACGAACTTCGACTCTAGCCGATCGGGAATGCAGTGCGCGATAGCCATGCCGTACAGTGAGGGTGTGTTGTACGCCGCAACGTTGAACGATGCATCGGCGGCGGGTTCCTGGCTCAATACGCTCAGCAAAAAGCGTACGTATTCTTCTTGCACGTACGCTTGTCCACGATAGCCCGGATTGTAACGGGGACTGGCCTGCACTGCGATCTCAGCCAGCGCAACCGTTCCCTCCAGCCATCCGAACAAACCGAAGTCGGGACTTATCGGAACGACCTCGTACGTACGCAGCTCAAGTCGCTGCTCTCTACACCGTCGATCCCACCGCAAACGGTGGGTGATTTCGCGCTGCAACTGTTGAATGCGCTGGTCCTGGCGTAAATCTTCACCAAACTTGGCCAGAAACCGATGCTGGCGTCCGTCACTGCCCCGGAACGACATCAGCACCGGTAGACGCAGAGTGCCGTATACCACCAGATCCGGCATGACCTTCACGATTGTGACGTGTTGCGCTGGATTCGGTTGCCCACGGTCGAGCGTGTACTGTCCCGGTACTTCGACGGCCGTGGTGCCCCGTTGGCACTGACCGCTGCTGTGGTAGTCTGCCAGCCAGGGCGAAAGATCTTCCAGCTGAATGTGGTGTTTCTTTTCGGGCGCTCTCAGAGACTGGATGTCTGCCTCCAGTTCCAGCAGTTTCTTCAGGAGTGCATCACGATCGTTTCTTGGATGAAGGGACTTTAAGGAGCGGATTTTTTCAGCGACTGGCATCGCCGCTCGATACGCCTGCCCGTAGCGCCACAGTTCATCAGTACCCGCAGGAAATACGCTGGAGACCGCCCGGTCTATGAATGTTTCGTACTCGCGCCGATCGGTTAAAGCGTCCAGGCGACTTTTTAACTTCACCAGCATATCATGCAAACGTGATGCCGGCATTACCACACGGAACAGCTCCTGTACGAAGCGATCCAGTACCGGGCAGCTTAACGCGTTGCTTAACCTCACCATAAACGGCCGAAGCGGTTGGTCGGCACCGCCTAAAACTAAACGTGCTGGAAAGTAGAGTGCCATCGGGTACTCCCTAACAAGCCGCATAAGAAGCTCATCTAAAAAGTGTCCGTCGAAGTCTTCCTGGGAGGCGTCGGTGGTAGTCTTCATGTGCGATAGCAGCTGGGGAATCCATGGAAGGAAGTTCCACGACGGTACCGTACACGAAAGCTCTTGGAATTCCTTTTGCAGAGCGTTATTTTGCAGATTGCGCAGTTGCAAGAGCACAGGAAACATGTGACGCGCTTCCTGCGAACCGTGGCTTATCGCTGCCAGTAGCGACGTTACGAGCAGCCGTTCCATGGGAAGTTCTTCCGCTTCATCGCGTTCCGCGTCAAGCTCATCGTAACAGTAGCGCGCCAGACGAAGATGAGCTTGGGCAAGCTCCAGTGCAGCAGTTTTACGATCTCCGTTGTCTGAACTACCAGATTGATCGGTCAGTATCGCGTCGATGGTTTGCTGCAAACATTGCAGCGCAAATTGTCTCATTGTTTCGCGCAATCCCTCCGGGTGTTCGCTTATGCCTCCATGCGCCTGTCCGATTGTTGTTCGAATGATTTCCACCACTGCCGATGACTCCTCCGGCCGTATACCTTCACCGGACGCCCCGACCAGCTGCCGAACGTTTTCGGCGTACTGGAAAAGTTCTGTCCAAGCCTTTTGTCTCACCTTCTGCAAACCAGGTTCATCCACCAGGGTGGTTGTGATGTGTGAGTGAAGCTGCGCCAGTCGCCGAAATCCACCGATCAGCGTTGAACTTACGTTCGAGGAAGTCATAACCTGCCGCGTTCGGTCGTAACGTACGCGAGCGATTTTGCGCCGTAGAACTTGCTCCAATCGTGGTTCTTGAGCACCGCTGGACGCTTCGTCGTAGCGCAATCGTGTGATGAGCTTCCCGGCGTACTTTATGTTGTTCTGCTCGAAGGCCACCTCGAGCAGATGTAGCTCCAGCTCTAATAGCAGCGCAGACAACTCGGAGAGCGGAACGCTCTGCGCGGAGCACTTGGTTTCGAGCTTCGTCAAAAGAAACCGTCGATACGCGATAATCGTGTCCCAGGTCCCGAGCGAATCCGTCACCAGCGGCTGGGCATGCCGCCACGAGTGGACCAAACCTTCGGCAGCCTGCTCCAGCCTGTCCGACGACGATTCCAGCTCCAGCAGCTCGCTGTACGCAGTCAGCTCAACAACCTTACGCACACCCACCAAGCACTCCATGCGTACCAGCTCCGACAGTACGCCGGCACAGTGCCACTCCTCCAGGAACTGTCGCTGCATCTGCTCTCCGTACAGCCGAGCGCGTACCATCTCACCGCACGCAATCTGCAGCGCCGTCAGCTCCTCGCCAAAGTGCTGCCGGATGTGTTCCGCACGGGCGGGAATGTGCATCCACTCCTCGAGTATGCGACAAAACGTGCGCCCACTTTCGTCACCGGCAAGATTCAGCCGTACGTTGCCGTGCATGTAGCTTGGCAGCAGATTCTCCTGATTCCACTCGTCACTCCACAGCTCTTCGTGATTCGTCGCCTGGCTGCCGATCTCCTCCAGCAGCACGTCCCACTGCCCAAGCTGAAGCAGACAGTTGTAGGCCGATCGATAGCAAAAGTTTCGCTCCTCAACCCGGGCCGGACTGATACGCGATATCAGCTCACAGTACGCACGATGCGCTCGATCATACCGCCCGAGCGCCTCCAGCTCGATAGCATCGCGCAGACCCGGATCGCTGTCCTGCTTCTCGCCGAAGATGCCCACCACTACACTGTGCTCGTGCAGGGTATGATACAGCGTCGACAGCTGCAGCCAATGTTCCGCCTCCGAAGATGTTGCACGCCCTGGTCCGGCCCGTACCGGCACACCGTCAAAGTCGTCCCCGTGTGCAAGCTTCGCCTCCAAGTAGAGCACACCCATCGTGAGCATATTGGACGTACCGGCTACTGACGCGACGGTGCGTGGAGAAAGTGTAAACTTCCCCGACGCTGGGCCGAGCGTCAACTCCACCAACCCACCGAAGAGGTTAGGGTCGCAAGCTTTCGTCGCTTCCAGGATGCGGTGCACCGATTGATCCAAACGCTCGACAAACCGATCCCATTCCGCCATTCGCACCGACCGGTTCTCCGTATCGCTCGCCGTCAGGTTTTCCACGAGTCCATTAAAAATGGCAACGAACGTTTGTCTAGCGCAGGCCTTATCTCGCCGGCAGAGGGCTTGCAGGGGCAGCAAGAACGCTAGCAGATTGATTTGCAGGTCGGGATAATCTGCCAGCCGGTAGCGACGATATAGCGTCACCTTGGAGCTGCTCTCACGGCGTTGCTCCGCCTGCTGCCGGCGACTTGAATAGTGTCTACTAACGGCCCAAGCCGTTTGCCGTTCGCGGCTCGTTTCACTGTCCTTGAGAATACGTTTCCGCAAACGTTCAAAGGTGCGCTCCTGCGATGACAGTTCCGGTGGGATGATCACGTTGCCTGCCGTCCGCTGTGACCGGCGATCTAGCTGCAACAGTGAGCCGCTCTCAAACAGCAGCGAGTGCTGTGTTGGCATCGCAAACGTTTCTCTTCCTTTGATGAACCTTGCTGGATCTTCCGTCGGTTCGAAGGCGGAACGGCTTCCTTCCAGCGTTGGATGAGCCGCACCGGCAAACTGAGTCGCCCGTATCATCTGCTCCATCTGCGAGCCGCGTCCGATGAATGTTTGCAGTTGTCGCTGAGTGGAACTTTCCGCAAACATTGGCGTCAGCAGCGTCATCGTGTGACGTTTCCGCGCGCCGGTTTCTATCGTATACTCGGAGAACTTAACGTCCGCGTTGAGGTACTCGTGTAGGAACAGACGATCCTTCGCCTCCCGGCAACGTACGGCCGGGTCGAGCAGTAACGCTACGGCAGTGCCGAGAAAATCCGCCTCGACGGTCGGTTCGTACAGCTCCGTCAGCAGATAAAGGAACCGCTCCTTCAAATCACCCGGCAGTCTGCCCGTGTCGGTGAGATACTCGAGGATTCTTGCCCTGATGGACGCCATCGCAGTGTCCGCTTCATCCGCGGTGCACAAACCATGCATCAGGTATCGCCAGACCGTTTTTTTACTCTCATCCGTAAGTTCCGCTTCGCGACTGTCGTGGATGTAGATAAGTATTTCGTACGCAACAGCGCGACTCTCCAGCTGTGTGGTCGCTTCCGTTGCAACCCATCCTACTGGCTCTATCAACTGCTGCAGCTGCTGCAACTCACCCACCAGTGGCAGCGAACGGTTGAGCAAATGTAGTGTGGGTAGCTGCAAATCACCGTCTCTTAACAGCAGCGCCAACTCCATCGAAGCGAGCTCGCGGAACAACTCATCACCAAACTTCTCCAGTCGCCCGCCCAGCAGCAACTCCAGGCACATGCGTTTTTCGGCGCCTGTAGCACCAGGAATGCGGAAGCTTATGATGGACAGGAAAGAATCGGCAATCGAAGGAAACGCTTTCGCCGTTTCGTACAGTAGTTCAACACACTTCCGACCTTGTGCGCGCTGGAGGTGGGAAAACTTGGCTATACATTCCGTGTGGAAATGTTCACCATCGTCCTGCTGTTGCTGGTCATCTTCCGGGAAGCCACACGGATAGAGATGCGCGAGGCTATGTCCGAGCAGTTGTGCAGCTGGTTTGAAAATGGAACTGTTCGCTGCGTCGAGACATCGGAGAACAGCACGGAGGTATTCCAGCCGGGTGCTCTCCATCCACGGCACCAGCTTACCGCGCCCATTGACGAGAACGCATGTCCCTAGCTGTAGTCCAGCGGTAAGCTCAAACTGGGCACGTTCCTCCACTTGTGCGCTCTGCCGGGTGGAGATCATTTCGAAGAGCAACTCCGCCGGGACGATAAGCGTATCGTGCCACTGTGCTATCAGCTCCTTGATCAGTTCCAGATTCAATCGAAATGCCTGTTGTCGTGCACTACCGAGCGTGCCTTCCTGTTTGCAGGTGTGTCTCATAAGGAATCGCAGCAGTACACTCGCTAGCGAACCGTTCTCATCAGCGGAACCGACTCGCGGTGTACGGCGCGGTTCTGCATTCCACTCCAGTACCAGCGCGATCAGATCCGTCACGAGCGGATTAAGCCCACGGAAGATACGCTCGTCGACGATGAGCTGCATTAGCGGTCCCAACAAAACGGCACTATGTGGTTTCAGCTCGCTACGACAATTGTCAACCACTTTCGCGAGAAACAAGCGAACGTTTTTCCGCTGTCCTGAATCGGCCATTGATGCGACAAGAAACTGTACTACTGCATCCAGTGCGACCTTCGCTGCGACCATGTGCCGAACACAGCCGCAAACCGTGGCCATTATCTCGTGCTCGTTGATCCTGGTGCGTTCGAGGGGTATATGCGAGAGCGCACCCTTTTGACGCTTCATCAGCTCAGCGGCATCCCGCTGGGCCAACTCGCGCGCCGAAAGGATAACGGAGTTGTTCAGATCATACCGCGACACCTGTTGACTGAGCGAAGACTCAACCACTACCGAGTGGCCGGGATCTTTGTAGGCCAGCGGGCGTAGCGCACTGTCTCCTGTCTCTCGTCTGATTGCCACTCGCTTCTCCATTGTGCGCGGTGTTTGCTCCTGGTCCTGACCCGCCTCCAAGTACAGGTCATCGTCACTGCAGTCGATCAAATGGCGCCACAGAAATTCACCTTTCTCACGGTTTTCACGAAACAGCAGCACCGAGTACATGCGCGAATCGTCGTTGGTGTTGGAGATCAGTGCTACCAGCGCCCGGTAGGCAGCGCACTGGTACTTGCGGAACAGCTCCGCTGCGGTGCGGTTTTCCGCACGGAATGCCACCCGTCGTACGCCGTGCGCACGCTTGCTAAAGTCACCGATCAAACGTTGCCCTCGTACGAACGCACTCGAATCCAGCGCCGGACCGTACAGTTCTTGCGCAACGAGACAGTTCTCTTGCATGAGTGTGGTTTTGGGTAGCAGTGCGGCGTAATGTTCCATCAGCCGGAAGCTGGCGGCACGATCGACAAGCGCATGCTCCAAGTCCCAACCGGATCTTCCATTGATTTCCACGGCGGTGAAGCTGGAGATGGAACGAATGGTTCGTCTGTAAAACTCCACGACGGTATCGTACCGGCAGTGCCACAGGCCGGGGCAGAGATAACGCCTCAGTATCGTCGTCCGAACGGTGGGCGCGTACTCATGGTTGTTAAACAGCTCCCAGAGATCCTTCAACCGGTCGCACTGTGCTTCGAGCGGCTGATCGGCGAAGAAGCGCTCAATTGCGTGACGGATTTGCACCTCGGCGATGTGTCCCTCGCCCTCGGGGGCCGTCATCTGGACGATTGCCTTCAGGAGCAGCGGCGAACGGGAAACAACCAGTGCGTCGAGCAAACGCTCGAGACAATTCTGGAACCCAATGCGTTCGGGACTGTTCGGGGGAAATTCACTCGAACGCAGCGGGAAATGTAGCGTTTGCAACTGCTCCAGTGCCGTCTCATAGCACGATTCCTGCTCGGTCGTCGCATCCGAACCGAGCACGGTTGGCAGCAGTACAATAGCCTTCGTTTTCAGCCCGATGGAGACTTGTGTTGACACTTGCGAGCTTCCGATTAGCTCCGCTAGCCACCGTTCGTAGGTTGGACCCGCCTTTACGCGTATTTCATTCAACGGAAATGGACAAATCATCGCCACGTTAGACATCAGTTCCATCATCTGTAAATCGCACACTCCAAAACGATTCGGCTGCAGCCGGGAACATTCAAACAGCTTTGCCCAACCGGACAGTAGAATCTTGGTGACGCGTCGCAACGGTTCTGTGTCGGAGGCGTGTACGCGATAGCTGTAATCGATCATGTCGCAGAGCATTCGAACGATCGAGGTGAAGTTGTGTTCCGTGAGCGCTCGGGAGAGTACGTTGAAACATTCGGAAGGATTCGTGAAGAAAAGCTCGTACACAGCCGGCCCGAAGCAGATGAGAAAGTGTTCGCCGTGACGGATGTTCGGTTGCAACGGGTCCACGTTCAAACAGTGCGCCAAGGTGGAGGTGAGGAGCTCTCCTTCCACACCGGGTTCTACGGCGTACGGTAGGGTGAAGATAGCCTGCAACACGATCGAACCGAAGCGTGCAGCCGACGGACTCAACACAAACCGTACTCCTTCTTGTGCGATCGCTTCGTAGCAGTCGTCCAGAAGCTTGCCGGCTGTCTGCCCAATTCGTGCTTTGGTGGCAGGCATTACCAGCGTTGTGTCTGCGTCTTGTTTTCTCAGTTGTTTCGCAACGAACAGTAATCCTTTCGCGCTTCTCTGAGCGTCGACGGCAATAGTCCTCTGCGTTAGTAGCATTTTCATTCGATCGCCCAACTGCTCCATCACTTGGATGAGTATTTCGGTCAGTGCGCTTGCGAAACGTTGTCCTACAGAATGGTTGGCCGGTCCGATTAGCTGCAGTAATAGGGTGTCGAGTTGTTTCCAGAACGGACGATCGTCTTCAAGCTCACGATGCACCGGAATATTGCAATCCAAGCCAAGCTTGTGGGGCTTAAAGAGTAACGATAGTACGAATTCGATCGTCGCTTCTTCCTGCCACAGGGCTAACACTGCCTGCTCTTCAGATGATACGAGCATGACGAGCAGATCAACGATCTGCACCACTACGGCCGCCTTCAGTGTGTCGAACTTTACAATCTTCTCTGCGTTCATTCTCGAATGGGTCTCATGCGATTCGTCTGGCTTGATGTGGGCCATGATTTCATACACGGATAAGCTAACCACGGATCGGAGAAAGTACAGCACCGCCGGCAGGATGCGACATCGTAACGCTTGCGTTAATTCGTTGTCGACTAAGCCCTCTCGTTGCAACCAACAGTGCATATCGAGCGTCGCCAGGAAGTACTCTAGCCACAGATAAATGTCCGTAACGAGCGAACCATCGGCTGCCTGTTCGACACGCAAACTAGCCAAAGTAGGAGCACGATCGATCCCCTGCACGGTGCCAACCTGAAGACAAATCCCTTCGATCTGTTCCCGGGTGAAATGCTTCTCGAGAAAATCCTCTCCGCTGGATACGTTATGTACCGTTCGCGAAAGTCGAGGGAACAGCTGCATACATTTGCGCCGATACAGGCGCTGCCGTGCAGCACACTGACGGAACAGCCACCGTACGAGATGTTCCATCGTTCCTCCACCGATCTCGGGCGGAACGATTTGTCGGTGTTCCGAACGTTCAGCCTGAAGATTAAACATTGCTTTCCGTTCCTCGAACAGTTTTCCAATATGCCCGAGCACTAGCAGGAACTGTTCCACGACGGCTCCATCGCCATTGCCGGATGCTTCGGAAGCAAACCCATTCTGCTCCTCCGTCACGGCGAGACCGATCGCGTACGAGTGCATCAGCTCGAAACAGTAGCGCTCGATGTGAAAGTCTTCCTGTAGCAGCAAGCGGTAGAGGTTGTTGAACGCCAGTGCGGACCCGTACCGACGCGACGCGTTCGACTCCAGGGCGTGCGTTTTGAGCAGATCCAGCACCGTGCACTTGATCCTCCGACGCTCGTTGTTCGACTGAGAGGATCCACCGCTTTGCCGGTTGGTCCACTGCAAGAACTCGCGCGAACATCGCACGGCCAGATCGCGTATGGCACTGTTCTGCACGTTGCAGGTTGCATCTAGCAGGCTGGCGAGAAGTGCCTTGGTGCCCTGCTGGTTGAGCTTCGATGGTTGCGTTACATAGTGGATAATTTGAAATAGCAGCGGTTCGAACATCTGGCAGACGGCTAGGTCTGTATCGCAGCTCAGTTGCAACAGGTGACGGCAGAGTTGGGACCTGGAATGTGACAGAACAAAGTCATATTTAAGTCCTGCTTCGTCATTACTATTGATTGCCTTAATGGGGAAACTCATGAAAACTTTTAAGATTAGAACAACATGGGCATAAAACCTAGGCTTAGTTGCAGTCATGACTCAAACAAATGGTGACCGATAATCTTTTCAACGTTAGTTCGTCTAATCAATCGGATACTACCAAATCCTACCGGATGTCTAGCGTGGCCTTCGTGTTAGTAATTGCAATCTTATTTCTCTTATCTTCATGCTGTCATTGCTACCAAAACGGCCAACAAAACGACTCATTGGATTGTGTATCGTATGCAGAAAGCTGGCAATCAAAACAAGACTTCCAACTGCAGGCAAAGATTCTGCAGCTAAACCCGTCCGCCTCAGGTCTTTGCCCGTTCGGTGGCTTTGCTGGCGTTCACTTCCAAGGGGCTTGCATTACCGTGTACGTTAGTTACCTTAGTGGATTGCTTAACGTAACTATGGTTTGTAGGCAATGGAAGGAAAACTCCCCCACCCACATGCAACAAACGACCCAACAATCGAAGCAGGAAGAGGTGTATCCACCTTCCAAACTGCTGGCCGTACGCTATAAGGAGCGGATGGAAGATGGAAAAACGATTCTACTCGAAGCATGCACGAAAAATGTGCACGGACTGCTGGAAAGCAGCTGGTTGCGGTTGCAGGAGGTTACTAGTTTTAACGAACAACGATACGTCCAGCGCTACGAGAGCGAGGCCGAGATGAGGAGGTCATATCTGCAGAACTATTTCTCTTATCGTGCCGCGTGCGACTGTAACTACAGAAATGAGATGCTTTTTAACGTAAAATCGGCAACACACGCAAAACCGTGTTTTGTATCCTGCTTGTTTCACATTGGTGTGGTGTATATGGCGGCTAGCATGATAATTTCGCTGACAGTATTGTTCAGATGGTTAGCTGAAGCACTGCCGCGAGTGAAGCGTGCGGTTTTAGCGAAAGATGTACAGCTACCGAAATGTAATGCTTGAAGCATACATGAAATAAACAGAATCCTCAAAATAATAATATAATAGCATAATAATAAAAACTAAGTTCCAAATATTCGCCCACCACGGCTCTTTGAGTGTTGATGACCTAATTAGTAACGATTCCAACAAATGACTCACCATAATCCGGACAGTTGGTCTTGATAGTTGATGCCTAGCAAATAAAGCACGATCGTGTGCAACAGTTCGCAGGCGGCCAGTTTTGTCGCACGATCGCTACACTCGACCGCCAGTTCACACACCCGGCCGACGACGGCATCCAGCTTGATGCAAGGACGCGTTCCACTCTCACAGAGCAGCCGCAATTCCAGCGACCGTCCACTATCCGCATCCCAGCGTGTCAACGATGCCGCTTCCGGTTCCTCACGCAGCTGACCGCCGGCCAGTTCCAGCTCATCCACTACCAGCCAGCAGCATTCGTTCGGTTGCAAATCGGCGAAGAAGTTGAGGATGCGCTTCTGGAACGTTACCAGCTCGCACGCATCGGCAGCCCGGTCGATCCGATGCTGCTGCTTGATGCGTTCAATCTTCTCCGCTGCCACGTTGGCCGTCCGGTGGCGCTTGAACTTGGCCAGTCGTAAACTTTGCGCGGGCGGTTGCGTTGAATCGCGCGTGCGAAGAAACGGTTCGAGCATGGGCAAAACTTGGCGCAGCAACCGTTCGCGTACGGTGGCCGGAATCGGCGGCTGTCGGAAGCGTATCAGGCGCTGCAGGCAGTAGAGTGCCGAGCGTGCGATGGAGAGCAGGCTGCGCCCGAGATGAAACGAGATCCTGAAAACTTCCAGCATGAGCGGCTGCTTGCGGGTGTCGTCTTCGATGAAATCGAGCAGCACCAGTACCGGCGCGTTCAGTACAAAGCGCAGACACGCCAGCTGCAGTTCACCGACTGCGTGCAGTGCCCGATGGATCGTCTGCTCGAGATAGAACATGACCAGTAGCAGGGTCGACAGCACCTCGGGGTCGCCGGAGACGGTCGCATTCTGATGGAAGTATCCAATCCGTTCCGCCGTTCCGAGACCCATCTCGATCAGCTTCACGAACCCACTCACCAGTGGACGGTTCAGCGATTGTCGCACGAATCGCTCAAAGAACGGCCGGAACCAATCGGAAAAGAGTTCCCGCACGGGAGTCGGCGTTTGGTGTCCGTGCAGCACGTCACGGTACAGCTCGACCAGGTTGAGAAAGATGTGGTAGTCCTTCGGTTTGTTCGGCAGCTGGTCGATGTTGGGATCGCAGAAGAACAGCTCCCGCTGCTGTCCATCGTCGTCCTGGAAGGTGCGTTTCCGCGTGGAGAGATCTAACTTTTCCACGATCACAAACAGCGTGTTCATGAAGGCACGGTAGAGGGAGCGCAGCAGAGAATCGTCTGTTTCGCTTTGCGCTTTAGCAAGCAGTCCCTGCCACAGGGGCAGATAGTTCCGGTACGTCACCAGCTCCCGTTTCCAGTCCACCTTTCGGGGCGTGCTGTCGGCCGACGAAACGATCTCCGGCGTCGACGGAGCAAAGGGCAACGAGTGTGTGCAGCTCCAGATAACTCCCTGCAGCAGCACGTTGTCGAGTAGCTGATCGCGGATCGTTCCACCCAGCTTGCCAACGTTGTCCAGCATGCGCACAAGCGACCGTACGATGAGGTCGTGGTGTACGGTTGCGAGGTGATAAAAGTCGCGCACCAATGCGACGGTCATCGTTTGCATCGAGACGAGCTGCACCGTACTCAGCTCCTTCGCGTGGGTCAGTATTTCCGACAGGGACTGTATGAAATCGGGTAAAAACTCCAACATATCGGTTGTGCTCGTCTCCGACCGTCCACAGATTCCCTCGATGCGTTCCAGCACGATTGTGAGCAGCTCGCTGAGGGTTGCGCTCGATCCGGTCAGCTGCTGACACGCCCCGGCCATGATGCCGAAGCCACGAATCGCAATCCGTATGTCCCAGCGATCTGCCGTCGGTGAGTTCAGTAGCTTCCGGTAGTATGAGAGGTATTGATTCAGAACGTCCACCGTCGGTGGACATGCACGTTCGCTTTGCGTCAAGAGCGCCGGGGTGCACAAAACGCGCGCAACTTCACCGTGGAATGCATACAGGGCAGCTAAGCCAACCTGTCGCTCATCGCGATTGCTCGATTTGATCCACTTTCCAGCCAGCATCGTCTGCCAGTGAACGTGATCCTCGTATAGGGGCAGCGTAAACAGCGGCGCATGATTTGCCACGAGTTGCAGAGCGTTTCGAAACAAGGACCGCTCCGAACGACCCTCATCCCAGGGAGACAATTTCTTCACCAGCACGTACAACCGTCGACGTAGCTCGTACTCGTCCTCCGACGGTGCAAAGTGAACGAGGTAAAGATCCAATCCCCGCACGGCACCAGCCAGCGACACGAGTGACGGATAATTTTCCTCCAGCAGTTGATTCTCGGCGGCACTCAGGAACACATCACGCACACGATCCGGTTCGGTAAGGCACCACGGAAATTGCTTCGCAAGCTGACCCAACAGCTCGAAAAGGTTCTGCTGAAAGCGGTTTGTTATCTTTGATTGCTGAAATACCATCAGCAGCTCGTTGGGCAATTCGGCGAGTTGCTCGTAGGTGTCCCGATGCAAACACCCGTACGCGATGCTATCCTGCAGCACGAGCGTGGCCAACTCACGATGCCGGGCCGGTACGGCCGACGATTGAATGTAGCGCAGCGCTATCGGGACGATGGCGTTCATGCGCTTCCCCAGCAGCGACGAATGTTTCTCGATCGTCTTACGGAACAGTTCGAAGGCATCTTCGATGGGTTTTGCGAAAAGTTTTGCATTGGGAAACGACTTTTCCAAAAACGCCACCACTCCGTTCGGCGAAGTGAACACACATTCCAGATTGAAATCTAGAAGGATAGGAAGGAATTCAGAAGAAGTTGAGATGTGGACAACAGCGCGAAACTGTTGTTTTCAGTACATACCGCATTCGGCTTCGGTTTCGTCGGCTTTTTCAACAATCAGCTGTGTGATACGAGCAACTATGTTACGTGCTTGAGGCACCTGTTGAGTATCGAGACAGATTTTAAGCTGCCGCAGACAAGAGCTTAAATCCGCTGCCATTGCGCTGCGGGGAAGATGGGCTGTTTCTAATCTTTCTGAAGGATTTCATTCAATCTTCAACACAAACAACAAATACGCAATTCTTTGATCTTTATCACTTCCACGACACAATGCAATAACAATGCAGTGGTCCACAAATTACATGAATTTTCTAAGCAATTGGTAACGAAATTTACAAGATTATACTTGTGAGCCCGCCGAACAACAACAAACAAATTGCGCGCGTCCCCCAGGATCAGCTGTCAAATCGCGGCTGTCAAACCAACCTGCTGTCAAACGAACTGTTTGTCATGCCGGCAAGTAAATAAAAAAAACTTGCGCAAAAAAAGCGTGCGTGGTGTGTACGGGAAATTTCAGCGACCAATCGATTTTCCTCAACGCCAGTGTTGTTGTTTTCCCGACGCACAGTGACGTGACCGCAGCCCCTCAACGCACACACACGCGCAACGCTCGTTTTATGACGTCGGTGGTAGTCGCCCGTTCGACACTGCACCACCTCAATCGCTGCTGGTTCCCCGCGCTTATCACCAGTGCAAAACAATCCATCCGGCCGTGCGTACTTCCGCAATACGCCAGAAGCAGCTGCAGTGTCCGAGTGCGTTCGTTTGCAGCACACCGCGCGATGGGAAAGCCAAAGGTTGTGTTCGTGCTCGGTCCGCCCGGTTCCGGCAAGGGTACGCAGTGCGAGAAGATCGTGCAGGAGTTCGGCTACACGCACCTTTCCGCCGGGGATCTGTTGCGCGAGGAGCGTAACCGCGAGGGATCCGAGTACGGGGCGTTGATTGAGGACAACATCAAGAATGGACGGATCGTGCCGGTGGAAATTACTTGCGCGCTGCTGGAGAACGCCATGAACAAGACCATCCAGGTAGGTACGGCAGATGAAGGTGGGGAATGCGACGTGTATGGACGGAGAAGCGGCCTGAAGTTTTCCAATCTTATCCGGGAGTACGGGAGCGATAAGAGAAAAACTGTTCCGCGCAAGCAATCTCACAACCGCGTGCCGAATATTATTACACAACCCAAATTATCGAATGGCCTAGTATTGGTATTGGTGGTGGCGAGATCTGCCAATGGCCTCGGGTCGGAAGGTTAGCGTGTTCGGATCTCAAGTTCAAAAGCACTTCCACCACGCACCTTTACGCAATGTCTAATCTGTTTCGGAGTATTTTTAGACCAGCCACATACACAGCAATTTTAATGCGATTGACATAGATTTTGCCTTCTGCTTGGAGACCGCTTTGAAGAACACATTCTCATCACCCACCGTGGGGTTGCCTTTACCCCACGTTCTTCCCACCACCGTAGGCCACCGGTAACGATCGATTCCTGATCGATGGATTCCCCCGGAACGAGGACAACCTGCAAGGCTGGACGAACAAGATGGCTGACAAGGTCGAGCAGCAGTTCGTGCTGTTCTTCGAGTGTTCCGAGCAGCAGTGCACCGAGCGGTGCCTGAAGCGGGGCGAGAGCAGCGGCCGCTCGGACGACAATGCGGAGAGTTTGAAGAAGCGCTTCAATACCTACATCAACGACACGGTGGCCATCATCAAGCACTACGAGGAGCTGCAGCTGGTGAAGAAGATAGACGCCAGCGCCGGCCCGGATGCGGTGTTCGAGCACGTGAAGGCAATCTTCGGCGAGCAGAAGTAGACAGAGCGCCCCGACGAACCGTTCGACGAGTCACGCGATTTGGTAGAGATAATTTTGTTCATATCATGTGCAAGCAGAACCGGACAGCAGCGGTCGGGTTTGTGCTCCGGAAACGATACGATTGGAGTGGATGAGTAAACAAGAGCGCGCGCGTTTGCGGAGGTTCCCTAAGTGTGCAATCACCCTACATTCCTTCGATAGCGAGGTGGAAGAAACCTTTGGAACTTCTTGCGCGGGACGAAATCGTACGCAAACGCACTTGTGGCCACCGCTCGAAACGGCACCAGCTGCTCACACAATTAGCGTCTCTTCACTTTCTGCTACAGTATTTCCCATCGATTTTATTTGCCACCACGCAACGCCGGACTGAGCCGATTAGTTTACACGCCAATTTCGCAGTTTCGCTGAAAAGAATGAACCCTCTACGCAGTGGAACCCGACACATTGGAAATACATGCACGTAGATATGTATCCGGTCCGATTGAATGCTAAAAAAACTTAAGTTTTCATTGAGTAAACCTTTCCTCGTTTTTTGGTTCCTTTCAATCCCTTAGGTACGTTTTCACTTTCTTCCTACCAGTAGTTTTCTTTTCTTTCTGCAGTTGGTTTGGTCTTTCGTGGTTCTCTCGAATGCGTAAATTAATTGAAATGATAATAAATAATAGAAATAAATGGAGTAATGTTGAAACAAGCGAACGAACAACTTTCAATAACAGGAAGGAAATGCCCTCTTTGTTGAAATTGCTCTCTTGGTAGTTTCTTCACTGGATAGTACGAGCAAGGCATGTGGAGGAGTTTTCGGTTACGCAGATATTTGTCAACAAGTCATGTAAAGCAAGCAAGTCATCTATTACATAGTAAAATCTGATGTATTATATGACTTACAGTTTTCTCTACCATATATTACAAATTCAACATCTATTCCAAAGATTACCCTATCCACGCCTCCTGATGAACAGATGACGAAACTGTTGCAATTTTGCCTCCGTTATGACCGCGCTCACCAGCAACCGTTCGGCGTTGTTCGGATCGGCCGCCGTTTCAGTGACGGCAGCATTTTTGTACAGCCAGGCCATCTCCGGCCCACCCATCGGTACCCGTATCACCAGTCGCTGTCGTCCGGTCACTCGCAGCACTCTCCGTTCTAGCTCGGTCAGCAGCTCGGGCACGCCGTGCAGCGTCCGGGAAGAAATTAGATGCAGTTTGCCATCTTCCGGCGTCATCGTTTGATGCTCCTGCGGCAATGCTGCCTCGTTCGGCACGAGATCGATCTTGTTGCCCACGTTAATGACGCGTTCCGGTGCGAGCGAACGTTCCCCGTTCCGCATCAGCGTGGCCAACGTGCGCTCCACGTGGACCCGCTGCTCCACGCAGTTCTCATGCGCCATATCCTGCACGTGCACGATCACGTCCGCCAGCATGGCGTCCTCGAGCGTCGCCACGAAACACTCGATCAGCCCGGTCGGAATGTCCGCCATGAAGCCGACCGTGTCCATGTACAGCACCTCGAGCCGACACGGCAGCAAACCGGCGTGTGCCGTCACGTCCAGCGTGGCGAAGAGTTGATCGCGCGGCTGCAAACTCTGCTCCTCCGTGAGCGCCTTGATGAGCGACGTTTTGCCGGCGTTGGTGTAGCCGACCACCGCCACGACGGGGAAGTTCTTCTGCCTGCGGCGATTCCGGAGCAGCTCGCGGTGCGATCGAATGATGGTGAGCTCGTTCCGAAGCTTCCGTTCGCGCAACTGCAGCATCTGGCGCTGGGAATCGCTCAGGAGGATGCGGCCGGAACCTTTCGATGTGCCCTCGTGATCTTTAACCTGCGACCAGATGTACGGCAGTTCGGCGAGTGCGACCTGCAGCTTCGCTTCCATGCTGACGGCGTGCAGACGTAGGATCTGCACCACCACCGAGTACCGGTCCATTACCGGCAGGCGGAACTCCTGTTCGAGCGTTTGCTTCTGGTTGTACGAGAGCGTACCCTTGCTGATGAAGACACAGGTCAGCGGCGTGCCTGCCTCTTGCCGAGCCTGAATAATACCCTTCAGCTCGTCCAGCTTGCCGGTGCCGAACAGTTGCCTCTTGTCGAGTGTTTCCACGGGAACCTTCATGCTAAGCTCGATGTTCCACTTAGGAAGTGAGCGTACCAGTGCCTCTGCCTCCTGCAGAAGCAATTCCGGTTTGGTGGGGCTCTTCCGTGGGCCCCATTTGATGTACGGTTGTATGATGGCCACGTGCTGTACGTTGAGGATCCGCTTCGTGACATGCATTGCGCTGGATACGACGGAATCGTACTCACGATCCTCGATCAGTTCGGCCTGATTGTTCGTTTCACCGGGCCCATCATCTTCGTCCACTGATCCCTCGTCTTCTGTTTGTGCGATCGCTTTCTGACGTTGCCCGGCCACCCTTCCACTCTTGTATTTGCTCGAATCGGTGTATTTATCGCGGGAGTGGTTGAAATGCGTCAGTTGCAGGCACCGGTTCATTAAGTTGCGATTATTCCGATGGCAAGATTGCGCAACGACTTCCTGGCAAACTCTCCGCATCGCGAACCGAACGCTTAATCCTAGCATTTTTAAGTCTAACGTTATTCGTCGAATTCGCCTCTAAACTTTCACCTCAGTAGTCGCGGGTTCGAGCGGTTCTTGCAGCACACTGTACTTATCCTCCACGGCCATCCACCGTGCCTGACAGGCGAGGGTACGATCCGAGGTGACCTTGTACGCAGCGCCGGTTGCGACGAGCGTCGCCACCAGCACGTTGCCCTTCTTCGTATAGGGCAGGAATCGTTGACCGATCTGCTGCAGGAAGTAGATGCCGGCAAATCCGAATGAGAAGGTTGCCAAGCCCGTAAACAGCGATCTGCTCATGCACTCGATGTACGAATCGAAGCCTGGATGTTTATCACGCTGCTGATCCTTCAGTTGGCGTATGTCGTTCATTGCTAACAGGATGATTTCGGGTGTTATTGTTTGTTGGCCCACCGCCCAACGCTGTTGTAATTTGTATGGATCTTCACGTTACGCAATCTTGTCGCTGCACGAAACCACGATCAGCACGGCTTTTATTGTTTTTGAGGCGTGAGATGAAAACAAATTGTGAAATCAAAACAAGCACCGGCAAACTTGACAGTTGAAATGTGCATGTGTATGAATGTCGGTATCCTGCAAGGGTATTTGGGGATAAAAAGGAGCTTTACAAAGGTTTAGTAATGTTTTTTTTCTATATTTTAGATTAAAAAAAAATAAATTTCTCATATATTGGAGCATGAATACAATATATGCACAAAAAATAACTATATGCCTATTGTGCATACACTTTTTTCCAGCAGTGTACAAAGCTGTCAACTCAGGCAAACGTCACGTAATAATGTAAACAAACACACGTCCACTGTTTTTCTTCTGCTTTCGTTTGAGACAACTTTACCTTGCGGTGTCCCGAATCGTTTCGGGTTAATTTCTATTTTGCCGGCAAAATGGACAACGTAGCAACGTTGCGAGCGGACAATGCCAGCCTGCGCAAAATTCAATCGAAGCTGGTACAGTGGGAACTGAAGGAAAACCCGCTGGCTCCACTCAGTGCCACGCAATCGGATTTCATCAATCGCTTGAACGATCTGGCCAATGGAACTGTTGCCCCGACCGCAGCTGGAGTAAGTTACGAAAACGTTTTAAAATAAATATAATAATATCATGCGTACAATTGCAGAATATCGCATCGATGGGTGAGGTAGAAACCGAGCCAACGAGTGAGCTTCCCGCATCGCTGGAAGCGTTCAAACAATCGTCCCGTGTCATCGATTCGACCCAAAACTTCCTCTCTTGGTACAACTCGATCGATGCGGAAATACTTGAACACTTCGACGACGTGTACCTCGAGTACTACGAACAGCTCCGAGCGCGGGCTACCGAGTGCGACCAGATGCTGGCGGAGATAGACGTGTCGCTCGATTCGCTGCGCCAGCTGACGCAGGAGTTTAACTTCGTGTCGGACAAGACGTCCTCGCTGCACCAGGCTAGCGAGAGCCTGCTGCAGGATCAAACAAGGCTCAGTGACACGGGCGAGGAAATACGGAAGCGGTTAAAATATTTCACCCAGGCGGAAAGCATCTCCCAGCGGCTGCATAACCCGACGTTCTCCGTCTCGAACGAAACGTTCGTGGACATTTTGAACACCGTCGACGATTGTCTCGAGTATATGCGGGTGAATGTGAGTAGCTATGGACAGAGTACTGGTTACGGGAATGTATTTTCAACCTTTTGTTCTGTGTCATCTTATACAGCCTACCTTCAGTGAGGCTTCGACGTACTCCGTCAAGTATCGTGCCTGTCTCGCCAAAGCGGCCCAAATGATGAAGTCGTACGTGCTGGGCATTCTCGCCAACGCCACCGCGCAGGTTCTCGCACCAAAGGGGTCCGGTGTGCCGCGATCGCTCGAAGCACTCGATCAGCCTATGGTGGGCGATCCGACGGCCGAAGCTGCATTCGTGCTTTTCTACGGAAAGTTTCAAGCTTCCTCACCGCGCGTCAAACGCATCACGGGCATGATCGAGGATCGGCTTGATCGCAGTGCTGACTACGAGTTGCTGCTCGGTGAGCTTCACCAAAACTATCTTAACCAACGAGCGGCGGTAAGGGCGGTTGGGGATTGCAAAAAGGCGGAATACAGCACAACTTTTTTTATGCTTCCATTCTGTGTTTAGATTATGAGTTCCGGCGTCGATCAAGCGATAAAGGATTTGGCCAAAAAGCATAAAGGCGATCACTGTGCGTTGGTACGGTCCGCCAGTGCATTCATGGTGCACATCTGCCAGGATGAGCACCGGTTGTTCTATCAATTTTTCGCTAAGCCTAGCGCACAGGTCATGTAAGTAGCTCTCTTAAATCAGCCTATTCACGTTGTTGTTGAGGTTTTGGTATTTTTATGATTGTCTCTTCAAGCATTTACATGGAGGGACTCTGCACCATTCTGTACGACACACTGCGACCGTACATTATCCGAATCGATCATCTCGAGACGCTTGCCGAAATCTGTAGCATTCTGAAAGTGGAAATGCTGGACGAACACGTCTCGTATAGCCGTAAGTAGAATTTAGATTCGTATCAATTTTCGTATCAATTCTCATTGAATTCGTTCCTTTACCTTTCTTAAAGCCGATGCGCTGGAAGCGTTCGCCAAAATTGTCTACCAATTGCTGCAGGACGTGCAGGAACGGATCGGTTTTCGGGCGCAAAACTATCTCGAATCGGACATTCGCAACTATCGCCCTTCCGCCGGTGATCTTGCCTACCCGGAAAAGCTGGAGATGATGGAGAGTATCGCACTGTCGCTGCAGGAAACACAAAACCCACACCCTCATCTGAGGCGGGTGGATTCGCGCAGTTCAATCACGTCCGGCATGTCACTCGCCTCGCTGGACACGACAGCGCCCGCGGCCGATGCGGTCCTGAAGGCACGCCCGACCGGGAATTCACCGGCCGATCTGCACGGAATGTGGTACCCGACCGTGCGCCGTACCCTAGTGTGCCTTTCTCGACTCTATCGCTGCATCGACAAGTCCATCTTTCAGAGCCTATCACAGCAAGCACTGGCCCACTGCATCCACAGTGTGTCGACCGCAGCGGGCCAGATCGCCCAGAACCGTACCACGATCGATGGGGAGCTGTTCGAGATCAAGCATCTGTTGATACTGCGCGAACAGATCGCACCGTTCCGGGTGGATTTCACTGCCAAAGAAACGAGTCTGGACTTCAGCAAGGTGCGAACGGCCGCCTACGAGCTGCTGCAGAAGCGAAAGCAACTGTTTTCGCTTGGGTCCAACAATGCGCTGCTCGAGTTTCTGCTCGACGGTACGCCGCAGGTGCGCGAGCAGCTGCTAGATTCGCGCAAGGACGTCGACCGGCAGCTGAAGATGGTGTGCGAAACATTCATAAAGGACGCGACGAAACAGCTCGTCGGACCGGTGCTTGCGTTTATCGAGCAGGCACAGAACCATTTGCGCAGTCAACCTGGTGCAGCGAGTCCATCGACGGGAGCAACCGCCGCCGCCGGTGGACAAAGTACGGGTATGGCCCTGCGAATGGCGCCCTTCGCGGCACCACAGCAAATCAGCTCCATCATACAGGAGTGTCTGAGGAACGTTAAATCAAAGCTTTCTGGATTGCAACGATCGATGCAGCTCTACTTGGCCAACAAGGACACCGAATTCATTCTCTTCCGACCAATTCGGGTATGATGTGCCGCAAACGTTCTCTCGAACTTTCTGGTTTTGTTAAACGCCCAACCCTTTTCTTCTCCTTCAGAACAACATCATCGGATCGTTCGTCAAGCTGGAACAGATTCTCATCCTCAATGCGTACACGAAGGATGATTTGACGATCGTTAGCTGCCCGTCGGCCGAGCAGATATCGGTGCTTCTGTCGAGCGTTAATCTCGCCGGCGGCACCGCCAACGATCAACCAGTGGCCTTCTTTGGTGGCAAAGCGCAGCCGGCCGAATTGCAGAGAAAAATCAGCACCTCGTCGTTGTCGGCCAGCAGCAACGTTGCACCGCCGACGAAGGCTCCGATCGAGAAGAAGGTCAGCTTCGACAGTGGAGCAAACACGGTGGTTGAGATCGAGCGCGTTGAAGAGCTTGATGTTGAGAAGGGTCAGGAAGTGTTGGCAGAGGGAGAAACAGAACAAGCTGTGTCGGAGTGATGAAAAAAGTCTGCTGAAAAACCTGCAGAATGTAATATTCCTACCGTGAAATTCCTTAGTGTAGTTTCAAAGATTCGCGACAGGAATTTTTTGACATTATTGGTTTGTTGAAGTATTACAAAGCCTGTTTTTAATTGTTACATACACATCAGCACTACCGCATTACTACCTTAAGCTCCTGTAATCATTACCAGTGCTAAATTATAACATGGAAACGATACACAGTCGGGTAAATTATAAATATGAAGAAATACATTTTTAAACTTTTTAACTAGTTTGGAGAATTGAAAAAATGTGCAATGAATTAAAACATTATCATTTATCGTTTAAGTATTATAAAAAATAAACGCAAATCAAGTAAAACCATGTAAATTATGTATTGCACCATGTGAAAACGAATGTATTGCAATATGAGCGAAATTTGATCAACTTTAATCTGGAGTAAATAAACCGACACAACGAACTCGTGGTTGGAGTTCATCCAAGGCTTGTTATATTCACAAATATATTTGTTGTGCAAAACAACAAGCGAATCTCGATCTCGTTTGATCTAATATATAGCATTTTTCATCTATTGTACATTTCCCATAGTTACACGAACTCGTTTCACCCAATCCTGAAATCGTTCCACCCATTCTTGACTTGATAAACAGAGTGGCGAAGCCGTGCGTGGGAAATGGTGTTTCAGAAATGGGTGGAACGAATTCATGATTTCGTGAAACGACTACATGTAACTCTGGAAACTTTTCAAGAATGGATGAAAAATTCTGCGTACCCATACAAATGTTGTGTTTGTAACTGTAAAATTTTTGACACACACAATTTTTGCTGCGGGGTGCTCGACAGATTCAAAACCCTCGTCGAACTGTTCGCTTCGAGCACATCTTGTCGACGGGGTCGTGTCACAGTGGAGGCCGGACTGGATTGACAGCTCGTTTTGACAGCTGTTTGTTGTTTGTTGTCGTTTTCTTCTTTGTCTTCTTCAGAGGCCCTGAAAACTTCGAACGGGGAGGTCACGCTGCTACGCAGCCGGAGTTTTTGTTGAAAAGTTCGCGTTTTATACTGAAAAAACATCCAAACGGTACACGTTTCCGGTTTTGGGATCATCGGGACACGAAAGGATCGTCAGCTCCGACCCTCCCGCCTTACCCGAGACTGACGGACAGAAAAAAAAAGTCGAAGCAGACCGTGTCTGTGTGTGCTGGCTGCCGGAGCAGAGTTTAAAAGATTGTTCGAAAGTTCGCAGTTTGTTTAGTAGCAGCGACAAAATCTCAACGACGAAACAAAACGTTTTATAATAAACGCAGCAGTGAAAGAGCAGCTTCCGAATCGAGCTGGTGACGGGTGCAAGCAAAAGAATCCGAGAAGAAGCGCCCCCGGGAAGTTCAGGTTGGCGTCTCTCGCGTCTATAGCGTTCACGCATGTGTGTGCGTGCGTATGTGTGTGCGCTACATGATGCGTGAATGATCCTGTGTGAATATATCTGTCGTGAATGAAACGTTCGTGGAACTAGTGCCGAAGGAGAGGAGGCGAACAGTGTGAGCAGAGGAGGAGGAAGAAAACCCGCACGGAGATTTCGGGGGTAGGTGTGTGGTGTTGTTGTGCGTTTATTTTAATGTGCACCGTTTGTGCTCCGTTTTACACCGTGAGGTTCTTCGTTCCTTTGTTCGGGCTTGGAAAGAAGGAAGCTGTCAATTGCACAGCCGCCGGGGTTGGCTCGTCGGGGGTTTAAATTCGCGCTTGCTCCGAAGGGTGAAATCAACCGGTAATGTCGGTGGCGGCAGCCGTACGCTGAAGTAATTAATAATCGTCTGAAGGACACTCTCCGCTCTGCCAGCCTCCTCTACCATCCAAACGATTGTTGTTGCGGTTCTGCAGCATCTCATCTCAAACATCAATCTCACATCTCACATCATCTCACCGGGGGGAACGGCTGTCACTTCCCATTTTCTCACCTCGTTCCCGCACTTGACGCTTTAATTATGTGAATTGACGTTGGTAAATGGAAGATAAAGAATGTAAGGATACGTTTCGGAGGTCCTTCACCTGCGGCGGCGGCCTCGTCCCTTTCTCTCCCTTTCTCCATCTCGTTTTGGCAAAGCGGAACACAAATGATGATTATCGTCTCAATGATAATTATTAGTGATTTATTACTTGGCTCACCTGAGCGGGGGAATCCGCGGTGGATTGAAATTCGCCGAATTGTAAAGAAATTTCTTTGAAATGTTGTACGGCTGTTCGTTCTCTTGTTCGTTTCCCGCCAGTCATGCCCCCAGTTGCTGGCGGATAATCTCGCCGTCTGCGGTAATAATCCCGTCCGTGCAGTTGCCGATGCACTGCCGGAAGATGTTAATGTTCCGATGGATGCTGCACGCAACGCCAAAAAGGGGGGAACGAACTCTTTAGTTCGTTTTTTTTGCCTGCTTGCGTGTGTGTGTGTGTGCTTAAGTTTCTCACGCGTCTGGTCCCAAAAAAGGGCAAAGAACAGCAATTCTATTCTTGTGGAGGTTTCAATCTTCATTTCAATGTTTCTTATGATGTGTGGCACGCTTGGGGACGTGTAGTGGAACTGTAAGAACTGTATTTTTTCGGTAGAAAATCCTTTCACGCAATTTCGGTGGGCAATCGTTACCAAACATGTTCCCGGGATGCCCGAGCATTGCCTCCACTGGAAACAATTTTCGCTTCACGCGTTGCCATGACGATTTCGGGTTCGTTCGAGAGAATTGCCATCCAGTTTTCAGTGGTGAATGGATGTATTTCTTTCCTTGTTTTGTACACTTTTAGTAGGCGAATTTTTATGACCCACGGTATTTGTGTGCGTGTGTGGCACACTTCCACGAATGTTCAAGATCAGGTTTTCGGCCGAATTCTTTCGATTGTTCCCCACAGTTGTTTGCATGTACCTTTGCACAAGCAGGGTTTCATGAAGACTGGTGATATTATGTTATATAAATAAATTTATGATTATATTGCGTTTATTACATACATTTCTTAACTGTGTTACGCATCTCATTAACTCATCTCCTTTTTTTCTACTTTTCCAGCAGTGATGTAAAGTGCACCAGAAAAAAAGTGCAGTGCTAAAGTGTTTGTGCAGCGTGTGTCTCTCTGTGAAAGGGCAAAAATATTCTTGCACGAATGTGAATGAAAAATGGTCGTCTCACGGCAGCATGCTCTCCCGCACACGCTCGCTTATGCTGATCTCGAGCATCATAGTGCCGCGTAGTGGGTTCGAGTGAGAGAGCAGGAGTGGGGCTGGTGAGAATAATTCACGCCGCCAGTGAAGTCGCAAAGTGTGCGCACGATCGCGTTCCCGTGTGTGTGTTTCCTTTTTTTCTCTCTCCTTGCTTTGCTCACCTCCGCACGGTGAGCCGCGGTGAGCCGCGGTGAGCCGCGAGTGAGTCAAGTGAGAAAGCGCGACAGGTGAGCTGCAGATCGCGAGCCGCGCATCGTGAGAACGTGCAGAGAGGAAGCAGCAGGCAAAGTGCATCTCCGTGAATTGAATGTGTGTGCAGGGTTCGGTGTTTTCTGGTGTCGCGCCCGGCAAGGGGCCATGATGGAGTGTAGTTCATTCTCATGTACGTGTGCGTGTGTGCGTGTGTGCATTTCTGTGTGTATAAGAATGTGAAAATGATTGAAAATCCCTAGTGCATTTTTCGGCGGCAAACGTGAAAAGAAACGAAAGTTCCAGAAATCGGTCGGTAATTGCTGTCGGTTCGTGCGCGTACGAATACATTCCCGCTTGCCAGCGCCAGCGCGACACGACAAACGATCCGTAGTCAAACAGCCGGCTGGCGCCATTTAACCCCACATTTGCCGGCGCATGATAATGAGCGGCGATGGAATGGCTCTTCGACCTTAGAGCGGCACAGGTACGGTGATGTAACAAGTCGTTTAAATTATCATACATACATTGGCGAGCGTTAGCATAAGCAAAAAGGTTCATTGACTGTGTCTAGCCAAAGGAATGCGCCACATTAGGTGGCTAATTTGTGCGAATGATCTACTTTTTGTCGTTGAAATTTTTCACCGAACGTTTGGATATTCCAGCAAAATAGAATTACATACTTTTCTTCCTTTTTTGAGAGTCATTATTTAGCTTAATGGAGAAGTGTTTTAAAAATTAAATTCACAAGAACTGCTGCAATCAATTGGTAAATGAACGCTGTGCGTCACACTGTTTTCCAAGAACTATACGGTAAATAAGCTAATTGGGAAAATGTGTAGATATTGTTTATATAAGTTCCCAGTCAGCATGGCGCCACTTAATGATGGCTTCAGCGATATGTTTTGGCTATGACTGTTTATTTTTGCCTATTGCAGTTTCTGAGCAGATTTGTTTTGTGATTGGTTTCAAGGAATTATTTTTCCAAATTAGTTCTTGCCCGTAAAGGTCATTTAGGCTTCCCAAGATCATCGAAATTAGCTTTCGAGAGCACTAATACTATATCATGGAGAACGTCTATGTTATTTTGACATACCGTGACGGTGAAATTGATAACACCAGCGCTATGCGATGAAAACTTTACATGGATAAAATTAAACTAAAGTAATCTTTACAAAACTCTGTTTTAACCAGTGAGTACAAGAGCGCCACTGCCGGGCATGTAGTTAATCTGTTTCGAATCTTAGAAAATCTCGTTTGAAACAGTCATTTAAAAACTTCTGATTGCTGCTTAGGTTTTCGTGGCAAAATTTGGATTTGTCTTTTCATTTCCATTTTTACTGTATCTTTCCGAAAAAAAAGGTACCAGTATGAGATGTACTAGTAGAAACAACGCATTCCGCCGTGAAATTTAACCTTTTTTTGCGAAATATGAAGAATATGCTATTTACAGGAGCATACAACTTAAAAAGGCATGCTTTTATAAACTGCAAAATAGTAAAACTGTGAAATTCGGCAAGCGGAAACACTGGAACTGGATCGTATATTTCCAGAGTTCAGTAAATCTTGTTTGGAAATTTGTAATAGGCACCACCGGTCGTGGGTTTGAATCTCTACAGGACCGTCCACCCGTATGCAGGACTGACTATCAATGCTACGGGTAATAGCTATGTCAAAGAAAGCCAGAAATGGCAAGCCCACACCTACTTGAGGTTGTTGTCCCATGCATGAACAAGGAGCCATTTAGTAGATGATAAAGGATAACATTCGTAGTAATTTGCCATCTCATATAAGTCCTTAACATGGGCTTAAAGATCTTTCAACTTCAACTCCGTACATTGTCCTGATACCCGATAAAGTCTAGCTTGCGAGCTCAAGCAAATCATAATGTCTTTCCGGAGGGAAATCTCTATCAAACCGGTGATACAAATGATACCTTTCTTTGTTATACATTTTGATGCATTAGCACACTTTTTTCCCATTTGGCACACCCAGGCCGCCAAATGGGCGAAGCTCGGCGAGTTTGGGCGGTATCTCCAATGCCGGCGGTTGTATAAATTTCTTCCCAACTCAACCCCAATTACCTGGCAAGATCTGGCAACAGAGCGGCGTACCCGTCAATTCATTAACTATATTATATCCACTTTCCCAACACACACACACCCCTAATGGACAACGGGTTTGGAGCGCCCGGGCACAAAAGCAGAGCATATTTGCTAATTTAATTGGTTACAAGCCCGAGCTTGGCCATCCGTTTCCGAGGGCACCACCGGCGTCGTCGTCGTCGCCGCGAGTGTATAATGAGTCATGTTGGGACCGCGGCAGCGAAACGAAACGGAGCGCACTTTACCTCCGCACCAGAAGCTCACCGATTATCTCCTTCATTAAGCTTCCTCATTTAGCGTGCCTTCGGTTGCGCAGCGATCGCTGCGATCGCGACCGGCGTGTCGTCGTAGCGTGCAATCCCAAAACCCCCATCGCCAAAGTTTGCCCAAAACCCAACTCAAAGTGCGCGCGTCCAGCACCTACTCCAGCGGCCACATTGCTTTGGGGTCGCCGCGGGGTTCGGTCCCACCGGTCCTTTCTTGCGATCTTTTCGATCCGATCTTCTTGAAGAGAGAATGAGAAAGAGAAAGAGAGAGAGAGATAGAGAGAGCAAACGCACCATTGTTCTAACGCGTTAGTTGATGGGGGGAGTCCGGGTCGAAAAGTTGTTGCTCGTACGCCCCATTCTTTCCGAAGGATCAACGTCACGTCACGTCACACACACACACACACACACACACACACACACACACACACACACACACACCCTTCGGTGGCGAACAATGGCGATCCGCCGCCGGACGGTGAGAAGAGACGTGGAAGAAGACGCGATGCGCGATCGAGCAGAACCAGCGCCAAACAACACAGGACCAAACACCTTCGGTACATGGGTCGCCCGCGTTCTGGCCCTTCTCATCCGCCCTCCTCGTTCCACCCAGAGTCATCACTGGGTGCCGGGGGGGGGGCCCGGAGGGCCGCGATTATTGAGCGCTTACAACAAATCTTGCTCATTTAAGCTGTTAATTTTAATTTTCCCTACACACCACCACCACCACCACCACCGCCAGGGCTGTTCCTTTTCCGGCGTTTGTTCGATTCGTCATCCTCCGGAGCTGCGGCGGTTCCCGCTTCGGGCTTTTATCAACGCGGTCTCTCTTTTCGCTTTGGGTTTCGTTGCCTTTCTGCGCGTTCACTGCTCACTGTGGTGCATCGACCGGTCAAGGAGAGCAGGGCAGAACCACTTGCGAGATGAGATGGTTCCGACATGGTGTCGAGGCAACACACCGGCACGGTTGTGTTCGTAATGCATTCCTCATAAAATGCAGCTTTCTATAGTCCGTGTGGATTACCATGTTTCTCTATAAATACTATCGGCAAAACAAACCCGTTTCAATTGCAGATCTTGATGATACATGCGTTGATATACATAATACATTAGTTCGTTCCTAGGAATTTTCACTCTGTTCGATTAATGCTTCATATCGTGGAATTTATGATAGATTGAACAAACAGACCACCTGTAGTCCAGATTCTCGGTAAATCTCATGTTCTATTCAGTGCAATCTGCAAAGTCTAGTAAAACCGTAAAACAGCAGGCATTACCGCTAAGCAAAAAAAAAAAAGATTGCACTAAGTCCATACTATGAGTGTCAATGGCTTATAGAGCATGTTGAAATGCTGGATTGAAATACACTAAATAATTACTCTGTTACAACTACGCATTTTTATCAGATACATTGAAACCATTAGAAAATTATATGTACAGAGTAAACTCTCTAAAATGAGAAGTTTCTGTAAGGTGATTATTGAATCTCTTAATTTGAAAACACATTGTTTGCCTTCAACAGATGGAAGGCCTCCGTATGATGGAATTAGAGTTAGAGAAAAACTAAACAATTTGCTTTTTCTTCATTTTCAACCTTCGAAAGAGCTTTAAAAAAGAGATGTAATACGCGTTTTTACTGCTAGATACATGAGTTCACTGGCCCAGTATAACACTCATAGTTTTTTTTTTGGGTTGAAAAGTTTGCTCAAACTGACAGAATATCATGACACTAATTTTAAGCGTAAATTCGGGTTTCTTTTGTAACCGTCAACTTTTCGATGAATAAAAACACTTTTTTACTGCTGGCGGCTTCAACAATTTTCTTGTCAAATCATCCGCTTACGTAGGTTTACGTGCCCTACTTCATATGGGGCGCACAACGTTCGTCTTGTTCTAGACGTTTTTTTTTTTGGTGTATTTGCATTTTATTATTTTCTCACCAGTCATCTTTAACGGCGATTTTTTTTTCTTCTCTCTCTCTCTCTCATCTGTGTGACAATTGGATTTGAGAGTTCCGACCAACAACACAAAAAAAGACACCTTCTCAGAATCGATCAGTGAGCGCGAGGTATGTTTTTTCCCCCTATTGGTTCTGTCCACCCGCGTCCCACCGTGCTCGAGCCACCACCACCGCTGCGTGTTCCTCTGTTTCGTGCTCCTCTTTTGTTGTTCTTCGCTCGCCCGAACGCTACCTCGCTAGCGGAGGCGCGCGCGCGCGCGCGAGCTGTGATCTTCGTTCGATCGTTTCATCATTTCCATCATAAATTGGTTGAAGATTTTCCGCCGTTCCGCCCTCCGTGGGCCCTTTCCCCGATCCCGGCATCCAGCCACGAATTGCCGATCGAAAAGCTGCTCCTCTGCTGGTGCTAGGTGGTGGTGCCCAAAAATGGGATGTGTGGTGTTGTGTGTAGTACCAGCCTTTGGTACGAAGGCACGAGTGTGTTCCCGGCGCGATCGTTTTTTAGCGTTTATGATGGTGGTGCTGAATCCATTTTGTGCTTCTCGCCGGTTCCGCGGGAGGAACGCTCCGAAGGGGCTTCACTCTCGTGGCGGAGGAGATCGCGGGGCGCACGGTCAGGGAATGAGTTATTTTCTTCCCCATTCTTGTGCCGTTGGAGCGTTCGTTTGCTCGTTTCGGGGGCTCTCGGATCGCCCTTCACACGATGATTGCCCTTCAATTTTTCACCTGACCGATACGGTGGCCAAAATTTGGGTCATCCTGCGCCCCACCAGCCAGCCTAATCCCCATCATCCAGTCGCCTCCATCCTCATCTCGTTTTGAGCGTCGAAGCTGTGACGAATGGCCGCAAACGCAAACGCGCGCGCTCCAGAGTGGAATGATTAGCCGCTTCTCCGAAAAGGGGACGCGAAAAAAAGCATCGAAAAGCAAGTTTAATCTTGGCCCCCCTACTCACACACACACACGCGCGCGTGAACCCGTACTTTCTTGCGCTTTCTTTCGCTTCATTACTTGAGCTTTTCCACCCCGTTTGCCCAGGCGCTTTCCTTGGTTCGGGCATCTGTAGTTCGTTTTTAATGGGCAGGTTTGTTGTTCTGGCAGCTTTTTTTTTCCTCTCTCTCGTCTTCCTCTAAAAGTGGCCTTTATTCCTCTCCGCAAGGAATCCAAACCCGGGCTCCAAGCCGGTAGGAAGGAGACGAACGAACACACACAAACCCATGCGCTAGAACACACTCGCGCGGGTCTGTTGTGTTTCTATTTATTTTGGCAACACACGCTGCTGCTGCTGCTGCTGCCTTTTGCGAGGTGGAACCGGACTGGAAATTAGTTCCCGATTAGTGCAGTCCCCGCCTGGAAAACCCCCCTCTCGCTTTCGTCCGCCACGAAACTCCCGGCGGCCCATTATATTGGCTCCTGTGTTGTGATGGACGACCGGTGAATGATGGCGCTGGATGGATGGGGATGGATGGGGAAAGTGGTAAGGGCTGCGGCTGTACATATTCCTAAAACGGGTGGAATTCGGTGGTCCAATTTGTTTCGTTGTTGACCGGCAAAGGCAGCAGCAGCAGCAGCCAGCAGCATGTGGGGTTGCATTGTTGGGGCCATTTTCGTACCGTTCGATCCACTTTGCGTGCCTTTTGTTCGCCGGCGCGATGGTGGCGCGTTTGGGAGAATTGGGGTAGGGCTTCTTCTTTTTTTTTTGGTTGGAGCTGGAATTTGGTAACGTTCCCACCGCATCCGGAGCGTTTTCTAATCGCAACAGCAGAGCGAACACCTGATTCTGGCATTCTCATCGGGATTCTCTTTTCACGGCACTGCCATTGTCGCAAATTGGCCAGTCGTTTTGACGGGGTTTTCAGTTTCATTTATTTTTATATGTTTGAAGCAAAACCATTACGAGATGAACTAAAACGAAAATGTTGCTAACATTGCTCTTAACTTACAGGTTGATTCGATTGCAATGTTGAAGTTAATTTTTAATAAAAAATGGAATCTTCCATATTTCACACTTTTTTCCCTTCTCGCATATTTGAAGTTTTAACTTATACTTTCAGTTTTGTCTTTTCGATTTCAAACATTAACAAGTTTGTTTTTTTTTTGTTATGATTTCTTAGCTTTGAAAATGTTATTATGAAGAAGGCTTTTATATAGTATTTTTATATCATTTTTATTCTTTATGGTTTTTTGCTTTTTTATTTGAGTATATGGCTCGAGATTCATCACACCAAGATCACACCAAAAGATATCTTTTGGAAGATTCTAACAACGAGTTTTTTTAGTAATCGAGAAAGCTTGACTTATATGTAAATAAAATTAATTGTAATTTTTTTCAGAAAAAACACATATTTTGAAAACTTCAAAGCCTTCTGAAAAGGCTCACCGGCTGGAGCTAATCATTTGGATAACGCTGTGTTTTGCGGGGTTTATTTTATAAATTAGAAGACACCTGGAGAACAGGTTTGGAGATTTGATTAATGACGATAAGCTTTCTAAATATCCCGTGAATTAATTTTGCATTTTACTGAGTTACTTTTACGAATTTACTTTTAACGAATTTACTTAATATGATCTGCAGTAGTGTATATAATCAATTTCTTGTCGATAAATAAGCCCTTCAACTAAATCGCATACAGTAAATTAAATAAGATATGTTCCACTGCATTGAAACCATTTTATTGGGGCTCAAAGCGACGTTTTATTGTTGTAAAATTAATTCCTAACTACTTATCTGTTTGTGGTTGTTTTCCGGGAGAAGTGCTAAGCTCATACATCTTTCGTTGTGTTTACCCTACCGATTGGTACCACATTGTTTGTATCGCCACACTGCCAACTGCTTTGAAGGTCGGTCGGTGTTGATGTTTCATTTCTTGCCCTACAGTACAGAGTGAAGCCCACCAGCCATCGCCCATGTTTGTGCTTTTCTTGCGCATTCCTCTCCGGCACATTGTCCAGCTGCTGTTAGGTGCCTGATACCGCCGTCTCCAACATTTTCCGGGGTTTGCTGCGAGAGGGGGGGGGGGAGAGCTTCCCGATCGTTGTTTTATTTACGCAAGAGGAAAATTCTGGACCGTGCGGCACTGAACTGATCAGCAGCCGGTTCAGGAGGAGAAAAAAAAAGCAAACGAACCAGAGCAGCAGCAGCCGCTACCATTGGGCTCTCCGGGCGGGTTCCCACAAGCCCATACAAGCCCGGTAATGATAGCCCAAAACCCGACCCGGGAAAAAGGGGTGTTGTATGGCGTTTTTTTTCGGTCTGTTTGTTTACCTTTCCGGCGAAATTTATCTATCGCTTCGAAACCGATCGTGTTGCTGCTGCCCCGCTGCTGGATTCTGAGAAGGGCTTCTGAGCACAGTCGTGTGTGCGTGTATCTCGTGCGCCCCGCGGTGCGCGTGATTTAGTACGGGCGGACGGTGCCGTTGCTCCGTTAAATTGAAAACACGCGTGCGGCGGAGACCACTTGCGCGGGCTGCGAAAAATTTAGTATTCACATTTGCACGGGCTCTGTCCACTTACGCTGTCCCCCAAAAACCTCCCGAGAACCGAGTGGAGTAGCACGAAACGCAGCGAAAGTTGAAACCCCCCCACGAGGGTTGGTGCAGTTGCCGGGAAGCATTTTGTTTTTTTGGTCGGCGAGTTTTTCTTTTTGTTGACGCGATGATGGCGCTTAGTTTTGCCCCCACCACCGCACGGTCGAATCAATCTCGGCCCGGGGGCCCATCCGGACCGAAGCTTCCGAAAATGAAATAAAACCAGGCAAAAGCGGATGTCCGGAATGTGGGATGTCCGCGCGTAGCCGGGCCCCAACCCAGATCGGCGGACGTCCAATAAACGAAGCATCTTTTTCGGATTTTTTTTTTCTGTGTGCCTCCAACACTGATTCAGCTTATTCACTGCTGGGCCGGGCCGTGTCCGGATAAATTTCTATTTAATTTAGTGGCTTTTAGTCGCTGTGTGGTTGGTTTTTGCCTCTGTGTGTGTGTGTTTGTTTGTTTTTGCTGTTACAAATCGGACGATCGGATGCCGAGAGACTCGATTTATGTTTTATTTGTTTATTTATTTGGCTTCGTTTTCTCCGCCTTTCCGCGGGTGGTTGTATGTGTGTGTGTGCTTTATCTTCAGCTTTTCTTCTCGATTTGTGTTGTGCGGTTTTAAATTTTCCCTTCCGTTTCCGTCCCAGGGTTTGGGCTTGGTTGGTGGGTGTGAAGGGGTGCGGCAGTGGGTGGCGGTACCTTTCAGTTCAGGACCGGATTTTGGCTTCCCCACTCATGCACACAGAGAGAGAGAGATCTGGTTGGCGCTCGGGTCCGTTCGCGCGTCTTTCATTATTTAATTTGACTTGCGGTGGCATGTCGCTCATGGGAATTTATCAAATTAAATTTTGATCATCGCTTTCCTGGCCTGCCTGGCCCGGCCGCGGGGTTGTGTTTGGGAAGAGGTGAAGGTGTGTGTGTGTTGTTATTATTGCTTCTCCCGGCGCTGATCGCGTTGACCAGAGCGCGGCGATCAAGCAATCAAAGTTGTGTTATTTTTTCACAGCCAATTTTTCGAGTGTAATTTTTCTCCTCGTGCTTTTTTTTTCGTTCTTTCTTTCCGTTTTCATTTTGGGGTTTTGCTGCGATTTGCCTGCTGGAAACTGCGCATTGTGTCAAGTGGAAATGCCGCGAGACTCGAGTGGTTTCGATTGGTGTGATTTTCCCCCTCTTTTCTTCGTCCGAGCTTCTGGCCCCTGGTCTTTACCAGGAAGCGGACGGGGCCAGGTTTAGTCATTTGGTTGATTAACACTAACGGGCATCCGGATCGAATACCCGTGACGTGCCAATTTGGTGTCAGTTCACACCTATTGTTTTTGGCATGGGTCAATTTTCCGGGACCCAAAAACACAATTTCAGGGTTTTCCTTTCAAAATGGTAGAAACAACATATCCTGGCGGTCCCCTCAAAGGGAAATCCACACGTTGTTCGGAAGCAATTACAATAAAGAAAATCTTTTCTTGTATATTGTACACGATAGAAAATAATTTATTAATTTGAGTCTTGAGTAAATATAGTGCACAATATAATCGTTTTCTGAACTTGGAACGTTACGAATTATAAACTTAAAACATGATGTTTTCAAATTTATTCCTGGGCTTCTTTTTCGTGTTCTGCGAGTTATAAGTGTGCCACTTTGTACAAATTTTGACCAGAAAATTCAGAGTTTTTTTTTTCGGTGTGCTGGACCCTTTTTTCAGTTACGTCAAATATGTCAATAAGGAGCATGAAATGATGGCTCCAAAAATACACATTCTTAAAATAATCTTCTAAGTGTCAATTGACACATGTTATCCTAAATTTCCTCAGCATTTAAAAATTTGAAAAACAAAATATTTTTTGCAATAATATTTTAAATGACAACCGCATTCGGGTTGTTTTCGAGCAATCGAAGTAGAATGTTGCGAAACTGTCAATTGACACCACATTTGACCGTTAGTGTGAAGAAATGATTTTCTTGGCCACTTCTCCAGCCGCGGTTGGAAGTATCGCCGTCTGCTGTAGTTCGGAGGGAAAATTTGGATTTTCCCAGCCTACTATCAAAACACACCCGAGAGAGGGTGGGAGGGAGGGAGGGAGGGAGAGAGAGAGAGAAAGAGAGAGAGAGTGAGAGAGA